>VXBR01011795.1:26307-39418 GCA_013400215.1 Cisticola juncidis | reverse complement strand
CCGGGGCCGCTGCCCCGCCCGGGTGGGCCGCTTGCCGTGCGGCCCGCGCTCACCCCCGGCTGTCCCCGTCGCAGTGGGCTCGGTGCTGTCCAGCTATGGCTGGTACGTGCTCCTGGCCGCGGTCGCCGTGTATCTCCTCGTGCAGAAGGTGTCCCGCAGCCTGGCGGCGCGGCCCGGCGCCCGGCCCGGAGCTGAGGCGGCGGAGGGTGAGTACAGAGCGCGCCGCGGCCTCCCCTGAGGGCCGCTGCGATCCGCACGGGGCCTGCCCGCGGGAACAGCACAAACAGACCCGGTGGGGAGGGGGTTTGATGGAGAGGGATGCTCGGGATGACTGTCAGCCCACAGATCTGAACCTGGAGAGATCACCGGGAAAAGCTGGGCCAAGGGAAGTGTTTTTAAAAGGAAAAGTTGTGTCCCAAAGTAAGGTGTTTGGGAATGAGGGAGCAGGACGTCACAGAACGGGATATCTGCTCTTTGGGGCTGGAGGCTAAAAGCACACGTGGTCAGTTACCAAATAACTTCTTACACTTACCAAACAAAACCAAAACGCCCAAATCTAAATCCTAGGGAAAACAGTTGTAAAAATACTCACTTTTTATTAGTATTCACCATCCTATTCCAGTTGTCCTTTTCCAGTTCCTGCTGTGGCAGGACTGTGTACGTTTGGGGTGTGACGCTCTGTGTTATCTTTGGGACTGTGGCACAGGTTGTGAATCTCACCCAGTCATGATCCTGCTGAAAAGCACAGGCTGTGCTCGTGGATCTGCCAAATCCATGAGTGCCTGGCACAGATCCCATGGGCACATTGGCACGGCAGGACACGGGGCCCCAGTAAAATCTTATTTGCGTGCCCTTTTCCTTCTGCTGTTCTTTTGTGATGATAATTAATGGCGTTTCTATTGCCCAAACTGCCTGTACAATGAAATTACTGAAAGTACTGACATTTCTTCTTCATATTCATCACTGGATCATAGCAAAAAATGAGGCAAACAAATGTGGAGATGCTTCAGCTGCTGGAAGAGAACAGAGCAACATTTGCCTTTTTTGGGGGGTATAATTTTCCTTTTGACCTTCAAAGGCCACTCATGAAGAGCAGTGGTGATTCAGTGTGGATTTTCTGAGACCTCCAGGTGTCTCTTGAGATGTGTGTCATGTTTGTCAGTGATTTCTCTGCTGATGGAGGATGCTAAATCCCCTGCTGCACTGACACCAGCAGGACACATTGCCAGAAGGAGTAGGAGTGAATGTGGGCTGGTTGCCTCATCCTTCTGCGTAAAAGAAGTTCTCTGGATAAAAATGGTCCCTGCAAAGCTTGAGTGATATCTCTGAATTAATTTGTATCTAACAAATCCTTCAGAAATAGAAGGAAGTGTCCTTGAAGTGTGAGGTTTAAATTTTATGGTTAGGTACACTTGTGTCCTTAGTAAAATCCTGTTAAATTAATTGCTTTAAAACAGTAAAATATGATGAAGTTTAATTCAGCATGTAAAATACTATAAAGTATTAGCTGGAAACTGAACTTGAGCTGTGATTTTCTGCAAAACAGCTGCAGGGAGAGATATGAGCCTTTCCTTATTACAATTCTTTGAGGAGACCATCTAGAATTTACTTTGAGTAGCTTTGCAAACTCTCCCGATTTCCTAGAACCTGATGTGGTGGTAAGAAGGCAGGAAGCTTTGGCAGCAGCTCGCCTCAGGATGCAAGAGGAGTTGAATGCTCAAGCAGAAAGATACAAAGAAAAGCAAAGACAGGTAAGCAGAGAGCATTTCTTCCTTTAACTCATAAATTTGTCATTTAGCACTTTGCTGCTGGAAAAGACAGCAGCAAATTGTAATTGTGTGCCAGGGTTGCTGTGGGCCTGGTGTTCATTTTCTCACAAGTAAACCTGTACCTGCAGGAGCTTATTTATGTGTGCAGTGAATGGCTGGAGGGGTTTTGCTGGCATTTCAATTAATTGTACCACTGCCTATATGTGTTTTCTGCTCTTAATGGGAAATAAAAGTTTTAGAAGTGCAGCTTAGCACTGCTGCAGTTTAAGGGTCTGAATTACAGCTCAAGATCACGAGGAATAGCAAATTACTGAGTGGGGCAGTGCAAGAAATCGGTGTGATCAGCATAGCAATAACACTGATCATCATCAGTGGTTTTGCTTTTGCAGTCAGACACTCAGACCTCAGTTTATAGCTGATGCCTCCAGTAACACTGGCAGTTAAAAACACTTTCTCCTGTAGAATCCCACCTTGTGCATTAAATTACTGTCATAGGCAATATTCTTTACTTAGTACTTTTTATAGACTCAGGGTTTAAACTTGCCATTTGGTTCTGTTTTACTTTCAAAATCTTTAAAAGCCTCAAGTGGCCGAAAGATGCTGCAGACTCAGTACATCCCCAGGAGGGGAAGAGATGTGCGTGCATAAAGAGTAAATTCTTCCATGATCTCACAGATACTGCATCAGATAAATACAGTTTGATTAATCTGTTGTAGCTGTTTTTGGGGGTTGTGTTAGTTCTGAAATCTTAGTTTTAGGATTAAGCTGTGTCCTGGATTTGTTCTGCAGCTGGAGGAGGAGAGGCGAAGGCAGAAGATCGCGATGTGGGAGAGCATGCAGGAAGGAAAGAGCTACAAAGGAAACCTGAAACTGAATCAGGTAGCAGCCACGTGAATCAGGTCACGATTGTGATCCTGTGATTAAGGGAGCTGAAATTTGTACTGAGTAACTTTCTGCTTTTCTGAACAGCAAGAAGTAGAATCTGGTGCCTCTGCCTCAGCAGTCCCGAAATCTAAACCAAACAAGAAGCCTTTGAGAGGAGGTGGTGAGTATGGAATCCCTCAGACACTCTGAGCTTGGAACAGGTCATTTCTCCAGCTGTTTCTGCAGCCTCTGTACATGCTTCTTGTCTCTTTCAAGGAGGAAACAAAATGTTCCTCTCAAATGAGCTCTTTATCTCTGATCAGCTGGTCTGCTCTGCCCTTTGTGCAAAAGCTGGCAGGAAGTTTTGGGAGGGTGTCAGAGAATGTGTCAAGTGTTTTGCAAATATGTTTTGGCATAATTTACTGAGATTTTTGTCAGACAGAATTACAGATTCTTTCATTATTTCTGGGATCTCTCCGCCATTATTCTGCAAGTTCAATAATTTAGTATCTGGTCTATCTTTAAAGCACCTGTAGTACTGACTAAATGCAGGAAGAAGGCATTTTACTTTGCATTATGTAGATTCATAAGATGAAAGAAATCACTGTGTAAAATGTGACCTGATTTTTTGTATACCACAATACTGACCTATTGACTATATAAATCCTGTAGATGTATAAACTCTTACCAACTCTCACAAAGCACCAGAAGGTCTCACTGTTAAACTAAGTCACCTGCTGGAATCACCTTGGTGTCTGAAGGCTTTCTGTGGCCTCACAGTGCCCATGTCAGGTTCACTGGCCATGCAGGCAGTCTGCTTCCTCTCCTCTCAGCCCAGCAGCCCTTGCCATGCTTGCAGGTGCTAATTTGGGTGTATTTTAATGACAATTTTCCATAGTGGATCATCCAGACAGCCTCAGTCAGGCTGCAGAGGAGGCCCACTGAGGGTGCAGTGCTGAGTAAGTCACTTGATGAAACCTGTGGATTAAACATAAAACCTCTTGATTAAACATACTAAACCTCAGTAACAGTGCAGTGCTGGGATTTCTGCCTTGACTATTTTCCCTGACATTTGAAGGAATCAGCAATTGATTAATCTTAGGTTGTTTCATACGAGGGCAGTGTGATATCTGATGCTGTCAGGTATCTTTGATAGCTCCGTTATTCTGTTATTGGTATTTACCTGTTTACTGGTATTATATGGGGATGAGAAAAGCAGGGGTCAGCTGTGCTGAGAACCAGGATCAGGGCAGCTGGGTTTGGGCACCCTTCCAGCTGCTACCTGTCCTAGTTTAATCCTCAGCAGGGTCTTTGCTTAAGTAACCACTTAGAGAATTAGAGGTCTCAGATCTTCTCCTGAGGTAGATCAGTGTGAAGTGAAAGAACCATCTGTGCTGCTCAGCTGCTCAGCTGAGCTAGAAAGCAAAACTTGGCTGGTATGAGAAAAACAAATATCAAAGATGAAGGTGATGCTGGGAATTTCAGTGGAACAGGTTGCTTTGAACCCTCCCCCGGTTAACAGTGCTGCTAGGATTTGGGTTCTTTGCTTTGTGCGGAACAAATTGAAGATGTTTGCCAAGTTGTAACTTTCTGAGTGTGTTCTCCTGACATGAAGTTTCCCATGGTTACAGCATTAGGATATTCATCTGAAGTTTATTTGCCTTACTGCCTATGCTTGCCTTTTCAAATGCTCTAAAGATTCTTTGCAATATTAATGAGTGGGTTTACCTTTTGACCTTCAGAGTATTCCTTGCAGGACTGGAATAAATGATTATTTTAAGTCCCTGACTGTTTGGGCTCTTGGAGAACAGATACACACTTAGAGAGTTTACTGTAAGAGCTGCTGCTGCTCTATTTATCCTGCAGAGCAGTACTGCAGCTTTAGGTAAATGGTAATTCATTTCAATTTCATTTAATCCAAATTGATCAAATTTAAAGACAAGTGTTTTGCAATGGCTTTTAAAGAAAGAAACCCTCTCGAGTCTGGATGTTTTCTGTGCTTTCATTTTCCCTAAAACGCGCCGTGTGTAAAGCATGAGCAAGGTGTAAATATCACCAGATCTGTTTTTGCTGCTCCTTGTGTGCTGGTGAAGGGCTGTGGAGGATGAGCATTAACAGAGTGGATTTCTCCCCTGTTCCAGGCTATAACCCCCTGTCTGGAGAAGGAGGAGGGACGTGCTCCTGGAGGCCCGGCCGGCGCGGCCCGTCAGCGGGTGGATGAGGCTAACGTCCCTAGTGTCCCCTGGCACTAGCAGGCTTGATCTTACCCCATCTAGCTGCCTGCAGCTGGCCTGTCACAGGGACTCCTTGGGGCTGCTTTAGTGCACTTGGTAACTTAAAACAGGTTTTTGTTTGTTTGTTTAACACCGTTTCCAAATTGTGACTAATTGGCTGGTTCTACACCAGAAAAATACCTGATCCTCTTAGAGAGGGCAAGGAGAGAAGCAATTTCAGTATAATCAGTTAATTTTCACTCTTCTGTAGAGAGGGAGCTTAGTCTCCAGCCAAGGTGAATCACCTGGGATTGTGAGATGTGGGCTCTCTGGCAATTATAGTTATCTAAGCTCACTTTACCTCAGTAAGATGAGGGTACTTACTGTCCTCAGACCTGTTACCAGATTTACCTTGCAGCTAAACACAGCCATTTAGAGAGGCAGGATATTATCTTTGGCAGACACTTTGAATTTAGGCAGAGGGACTTTCAGAAAAAGCACAGGTGATCTGACAAACGCCACGAATTTGCACCAAAGGGCAGTTATTGCAGAAGAGTCTCTGTGACAAGCCAGCTTGAATGATGTTTTCCTTAGAAATGGTAAACAAACCAGTGAGGATTACTGATGCTAGACAGCAGACTGGGGGGGTCTTGCTATTCCTTTTTTTTTTCTTTTTTTTTTAATTTCAACTGCTTTGTAAAAACAAGACACTATTAATATTAAATGTAATTGCAAACATCATAAATCTAGTATTTACAATCTCGTGGTTTTCTACAGCATCTTCTTTATGGAAGGCATTTGTTCTAGTGCAACAAATGTGTATAAAGGTGGGAGATGAAGTGGCCCTGCTGCAGCTTGTGCAGCACCAAAGCTGAGGGTGGTGTGTGCTGAGGAGGGCTCTGGCCACTGAAAGTGTCCCACTGGCCAGTGAGGGGTGCAAGGAGTGGGTGTTCATCCTTCTGGTGTGTGTCCAGCACAGAGGACAGAAAACAACTGATCATCATAACCAAACTTCCCAAGCATCCCATCTCCTTGATTTTCTCTCTAAAATGCAAATAAAATCCAGGTTGTCTTTGGAAAGGAGTGAAGTAATTCCTGTGAAGTGTCCCTGTGTCCAGCTGCTGTTCCTGAGCTGGTCTGAGTGCATCAGGGTAAGGAGCAGTGGTTCCTTAGAGCTGCTGGAGCACTTGTTTCTGAATATTTACTCTTGGAATACTTGTGCTTATCAATAGAAACAAGTGTCGACTTTGAATACACTGTTTATATGCATATTGATATTTCTCTTGACTAGAAATGCAACAGGAGCATGTTATTAGAGGGTTTTAAAGTGGGTAATGAAATTGAAAGGCCAAGAACCTTTTGTTTTAGACACAACAAAGTGTGTGTGGAAGGTGAAGTGAGGCTGTTGATGTTCTTGTGGAAATTCATTCAGAGACCAGTGCATGTAACTTCAGGTTTTAATCCTTAATAAGGCAAAAAGAAATAGAGGTGGGGAAAGATACTTTCAGGATCTGAAGAGTCTTCCTCAGGAAAGAGGACTAAGTTGTAATGCCTTAGGGAACATCTTCCTTGTGTTGTGGAAACAGGCAGCAGACTGAGGTGTTGTCTTCAGAACAACAAATGGGGGAGGTTGTTGTCTTAAAGAAGCAGAAATCCTTGTGTTGATAAAATGGTCAGGGATGGGTTTATTTAATTCAGTAAAAACATTTGCAGAATAAATAAGCAGGTCTTATCTGAATATGTGCTAATCTTTCTCTGTGTCTCAAGACTTTGCTTCTGGCTGGGAGTAGGGATATGGCTTTTTGCCCAATTCTATGGTTTAATAAGACATGTCAAGTGAAAATGAAATTGTGTGCATATTTCTGGAAGCTTCAAACTTATTTCTCCTTTTAAAATTTTTTTTTAATCCTCAAGTTCCTGAATTTTTCTTAGTCAGACACTTCTAAGCTATTGAGCAGGATGGGAGGACGAACCTCAGTTCATAAAACTTTTCTTTTGGCTCTCAACCTGCACAAGAAGGAAGGGTTTTTCCTCTGACTTCACATGGAAACCTCTCCCCTAACCACAAGCATTATGGAAAGGTGGTTGCTTGCTGCTTTATAGCTCAGGAGTGAAGCATGCAGAAAGCATTAGGTGAAAGTGAACTATTTAATGAATCCGTTGTTCCTGGTTTGGTATGAATTCCCAAGAAGTTGAATTATGAAAGATCATATTAAAAAGCCTTCAGGAGATTTGTTTTTCCCCCCACTAGAGCAGTTATGCAAGAAGCCTCTTGCTTTACTCATGCAGATGTTCTGGAAATACCTCTAGCTGGAAGAAGCTGGGTAATAAACTATTTAACTGCTGTATAATGGTATTTAACCACTGAAGAATAATCTGGTTTGGGTATTAAAAAATGCAAAAATCAAGCAAGTGTTCAGAGGCACAAAAAATTCCTGAGGATGTTACTTGCTTGTATTAAATATTTTTTGTTGCTTTTAGATGACTTCTATGCTGGAGGAGCAGAGTTTTTTGTTTTCTTTAAATTGCAGATGAGATCTGGTTTGTGCATAGTTCTCTTAACTATTCATCAGGAGATACTGAGCACTGGAGTTAAAACTGAACAAAACAACCCACGTTGTCAGGCTCATAAAAATTATTTGGCTTTATTTATGCCTTTAAAAAACGTTGTGAAATGAGGAAAGATTTTAAGAGTGATATTGCATACTTGGGTGTTTAAAAAATATGTTTCTTATGCTGGAAATTCTTAATAACAAACAGAAGAGGGAGTTGGGGAAATGAGGGCAATGGGGGAATCTGTCAACAGAGCTATTCCCAGGTGTTCCAGAGTTATCTATGTCTCAATCAAAGATCAATGTGAATGAAAATTATAATTGCTCCTGTATCTGCAAGGAACTGCTGTCCTTGCAAAATCTGAGTGCAGGTGTGAAATGCCAGCACTAACAAATCCCATATGCTGTGTTTTATACAGCTCTGTGCTATTCTGACTCAAAACTCCAGGAGCTGGGCTCTTTTGCAGTGCTCTGTGCTCAGACTCCTGATACTCAGCTCAGGTGTTGAGATTGTTTTTTGGAGGGGGGAGTTGTGTCTTATTCCCCTTCCTGGAAGATGACTTTGCATTCCAGAGCTCTGTGAAGGGCGATGGCATCCAGCCTGAGTCTCCTGTACATTTTACCAGCAGTCCTGTTGTTAATTGCTGCATTTAAACCCCTCTAATGGCTGTTCTTTCTCCCTTCTTGTGCATTTGGGCCCTTGCAAGCCTGGCTGCCCATCAGCACACATCTCAGCATCAGATGCACCTTCTGGATGAATTTTGCCCTTGTACAGGCTAAAAAGTGTCACCTTTTCAGGGATCAGTTTAGGCACAAGTGGAGCTCGGAGTGTTTCTGTCCGTGCTATAGAGCTGAAGGGTGAAACGATGCAATTTCCAGCTGTAAAAAAAAAAGCTGCTCTAGACTTGGATGGGCTGAAGCTTTGGGTTTTTCTTTTTTTTTTTTTTTTCCTCCCTCCTGAATGGAATGAAAGCTTGGCTTTTGGAACAGCTCTGCAACCACAAAGGAAAAGCTCAGGGCTGCTGGCTGGGTGGTGTCCTGGCCCGCCTGCACCGTTGTAGCTGATTTGTGAGAGCTTCCAAGCCAGCCTGACACACACCGTGCCCATATTCCCAGCTCCAGAGCCAGCAACTTCAAAAACTTCCGCTGTTTTCTTTATGAGCAACCGATGTCTTCAGTGGAATAGGTGCCCTCAGCTCAGCTTTGGTGGGGAAAATACACATTTCTTGTTGAAGGTTTCTGTGGCAAGGCAGGCAGGTGCTGTTCTCATGTATTTATTGCTGTGATTTTATTTTGAAGTGCACACCTGCTAAAAAGCACTTTCAGCACAGAGTAAGATCTCCGCTGGTAAACTTAAAATTTCACTGCTCCCTCTGCCATGGATTCTTTCTGCGTGGTGGTTACTGAGCTGATCTTCCGAGCTGGTTCTGTGGGTAACAGTCGTGGAGGGAGGCAGGGAAAACAACTTAGAGAAAATTTTATTTAGAGAATGGAAAGGAAATGGATACCTGAAATACCTGGCATTTAAGTCTAGTTCTAGTATTCTGTATTAAAATGGGGAGTTACTGTTAGCTGGGCCTAAAAATGCACTTTGAAAAAACAAAAAAACCCAAGTTATACAGCTTTACTTTATCACATCCTGGGAGGAGGCAACACTACCTGTGAATTCCATTTCTTAGGTAATATAATTGCCACTTCTTTAGGTGTTCTGCTTTTTATGACATCTTGATGCTCACTTTTTAAACACACATTCTGAGCTTTTCCAGTGCTTTCCTTACTCCGGTCTGGCAGCACCACGTTAAAAATGCGGTGCAGAGCTGTGGTGCCGTGTTCCACCCCGCAGAGCTGCTCCTGTCACCGGGAGGATGAGACGGGGAGGTTGAGCGGGCACCGGAGGAGCTGCCTGGGGAACAGGAGGGTTTTCCGTGGCACTGCCATGTCCCGGCCCCGAGCGCGGCTCCCGGCCCCGAGCGCTCTCCCGGGCAGCTGCAGCGCGGGGCCGCGCCGGGCGGTGGCGATGTCGGGCCGGCTTTCGGAGCGCGCCCGGTGCTGCAGCCCCTGGAACGGGCACTTCTGAGTCATCCGGCTGAGGAAAGGTTGGGACTGCGCCGTGGCAGGACCAGAATAGGATGGGGGAAAAAAAAAAGTGGGTGCTGGAGCTGAGAAAGGAGTTTCCGCATCATTCGGGAAAATGCAGCGGTGCTGGAAATACTGTGACAGAGACAAATGCTACTGCTTGCCCAGTGAGATTTTTTCCACCGTGAGTCTGTTACATTGAATATATGAAGTGTGCTCATTTTCCAGTGCCTGGGCAGTTTTTAAAATATAAGTTTGAGTACTGGAACATTCATAATTAAAGTTTCTGGAGCATTTGTGGAGTAGTTCACTTCTGTAACTATTATTTTAAAATGTGGTGAAGAATGTGTCTTGTAGAGGGTATATCCTGCAAGTATTGGAGTGGATCAAAATCAGTGGGAAAAAGATGTGGTAATAATGCAAGATAGTCCTTCTTTCCTCTACAGGACAAAGTCTCCTGTGTGGAAGAAACTTTTTTCATTTGGTATTCAGGTTCCTTATTGCAAAAGGATGACATTTATTCTATATGCACACACACACACACACAGACAGCTCAAGGACTCGGCTTTTTCATTGTTTAAAAATAGGATTACTGTTTTGTTAATCTGATTATGAACCTAAACCATGTGGGCCTGTCAAGTGGGCTCTCACGGGCTGGTCCGGTGCTAATCCCGCTGGAGGAGTGGGATGGGATCTGGAGATGAGCACACACAGTGTGCACCCTCTGCAGACTTTGGAGAGCCCTGGGAATACTTCCTGCAGCCATCCCACAGGGAATTGAAAACACGCTGCATGAAAATGTGTTTATGCTTGTAGACTGTGTTATAAAAGAAAAATATCACATCTTTGAATATACAGTAACCATGATATATAGTGACAGCTATTGAGAGCAAGAGCTGTATTAACAGGGAATGGCACTTAAATGTGATTATGCAGTATGACCTTTCGCTGCCATCCAGATTAAAAATACACTCTAGGCAGGTAGCAGTGTTACAATTCCACTGGAAGAACTAAGCCATGCTTTTCAAGTTCCCCCTAAATCTCTTTTTTTCCCTTTTTTTTCCAGCAGCTGCTCTGTGCAAGAACAGGGGAGGGGGCAGAAGCAGTAAAAGGGACATGTGCCTGCTTAGCACTTGGGAACATGAGTTTGGCACAATAAATGACATAAAGGAAGACATGTGGATGTGCTGTGGGAGTTGTGTGAGCACTGCAGCATTCCCAGGTCTCACCCCCTCTTCACAGCTGCACATCTCAGCCTTGCAGCTGGGGGTGTGATCTCTATAAATCTGACTGTGCCTCCTCTCCAGGTCAAATCCTGGCGCCAGGAACGCTCCCCTTCCTTCTCCTGCCCCTTCCCAGGCATTCTATGACTGCCCCTGCACCTGGTGAACTCCAGGACAATTGCTCTGGAGATGCCCAGGAGAGCTCAAGGCTGAGGAGATCCATCAGGGGAATGTGCTGCTCTTCATCATTTCCATGTGTGCTGAAGTCGCACGGAGTCTCAGTTCTGATGACGAACTTCTTTTCTTTGTGGGAAGAAGCCAACTGACAGCTCCTCAGCCCCAGCCCCAACCTTTCTCTTTTTATTGCCTTTTAACCACGCTAGCTCTGCCTTTTCCTGTAATTCATAGGCCACAGTGGCTTTCCCTGGAATCAGGAGATTTTTACAGCTGATTTGCAGCACGCACAGAGGAATCTCATTCCTGCTTATGGACTTGCCACATGTACCTCTCTTGGAAAGGAGTGGCCTTGCTTTTTTTGTAGCTTGACTGTCTCTTGGTGTTGTGTATTTCAGGACCTGATAATCAGGCTTGTGGGGAAAGGAGAGAAGCAGAGTTTAATGAAAAACCTTTTAAAAGTGCAATAAAAGATCCACATGTGCAGAGTGGCACAGGCTAACCCCTGGAAAGGATCAGTAGTTAGAAATAATTTTGAAGCATTGCAAACCCTGGGAAGTAAAAAGGAATTAGAGTGGTGGCTGCGGGGGGAATGGAAAGGACAGTCCAGCTGGCTTTTGCCAAGCAATGGTGCTCCTGCCCTTCCTGGCTTTACCTGCCTTGTGTGTATTCCAGTTTGGACTGTTCCTTTTCCTCTCTTTCACCATTTAGTTCTCCTCTTCCTCTCTTTCACCATTTAGTTCTTCTCTTCCTCTTCATACAAACACATCTTTCTCAATACATCTCTGTTCTGCCTATGGGCAAACATAAGGAGATATCCTGCTCTTCTTTCCTGTTCACTGTTTGTATTTCTTATCTAGGTTCTATTTGTATTCAATTTTATTATTGTTTAATACCATAAAGCCCAGTGGCACTTTCCCTGTGTTATTTGTGCTCCTGACATCAAGAGTTCATCTGTTCTGACCTCGGTATGAGCATTGCACCATCACAAGAGCAATAAACCCTAAACAAAAGCATTTTTTTCAAGACATATCATCGTGCTCATTAGATAAGCAGATTGTGTCATTACCTGCTCAATCCCAGAAGTGAGACAGTTACTTGTGATCATAAAAAATCTGTCCTGGATGTCTCTCTTTGCCTTATTACTGTAGAGTATTAATGTGGTGCGACATCCTCTTTTGCAACGGTTCTTGCTCAAGAGGTTGCTGGTTACACCAAGACTTTCTTCTGCCCAGCTCGCTG
This sequence comes from Cisticola juncidis, assembly GCA_013400215.1. Taxonomy (NCBI): domain Eukaryota; kingdom Metazoa; phylum Chordata; class Aves; order Passeriformes; family Cisticolidae; genus Cisticola; species Cisticola juncidis. Next base: position 27,305 of record VXBR01011795.1, on the reverse strand, counting down.
TGGATGACATCATGATATAAATAAAATTTGAAATGGAAAAGACTGGCAATTGGAAAGGCCAAAGTGGGCAGGAAATGGAAGAAACCACAATGATAAGCAGGAGGTCAGTGGGTGGTACTTGATAAGTTTCTGCTGTTGAGACTGGAAGGTTTTTTTCCTGTGAAATGTGAGGGGTTTGTGGCTGCAGCATTTGAAGCTGAAGTGCTCTGTAGATGAAATGCACGTGGAGTCAGTGTGGACAAAGGAAAAAGAAATCTTCACACAATACAGAAAAAATCTTCAATCTGTTGAGCACTCACTATAGCCTGCAGATGGAAACAGACTGACCTATTTCTGGTTGGTTTAATTAGCAAGGTGGGAAAAAACAGAGTGCCTGTGCCTCGGCCCCCTGGCACCACAGCTTGTGCCAGGCAAACGGGGCTGGAAGGCTGCTCCTCACTGCCTGCATCCCCTCGGTCTGTGTGTGTGCTGCTGGGCAGAGCCAGGCTTGGGCAGCAGGGACCCGACCTGGTGCCTATCCCGGATCTGTGTCCCAGTCTCTTCCCACGCTAGTCTGAAGGGCTGGGCTCCCAGTTCTGGCCCCTCAGCCAGGGTTCTGCCATGGGGTCTTGGACAGGGTGCTGAGATGCCTATCCTGGGGTTATGCCCAGGATCTCAGTCCCTGTCCCCAGAGCTGAGCATCCACATTCTCTTGGCCTCCTGCCCCTCTTGATCTGGACAGCTGTGCTGGTGTCCCGTTCTGAAGTGCCAATGAGGGATGCTGGGCCGGTTTCCCCGTCCCCTGTGTGGAATGCTTGCTTAAGGTGTCACAGAACCACGGACCCGCTCGGGTTGGAAGGGCTCTTAACGCTCCCCTCATTCCAACCCCCAGCCCCGGGCAGCTCCCCACAGACCAGGCTGCCCCGAGCCCGTCCAACCTGGCCTGGAACACTTCCAGAGAAGGGCGGGACGTCCAGCGGTGCCGCTGCAGGGCGGCTCTCCGGGAGCTGCCTCCCGTC
>VXBR01011795.1:0-25786 GCA_013400215.1 Cisticola juncidis | reverse complement strand
GGCACCGCTCGCCCTTCCCCGGGGCAGGTGCGAGCGAGCCCCGGGGCGCGCTCAACCGCAGCGCTCCTCGCTCCGAGCCGGGCGCGCTGAGGAGCCCCGGGGCGCTCTCCGGGTGCTGCGGGAGGAGCGGTGCCCCGAGCGCTGCTCCGCTGCCCGGCAGCTCGGCAGACACGCGAGGGCTCGAGTGAGTCGCGTTGCCGCTCCCGCAGGGTCTGGCTCAGCCGGGTTCCACCTGGCAGGTGGCCCCGGTGACCTTGCCTGAGGGTCAGGCAGCCCCGCCGATGCGAGGGGACGCTGGCTGCCGGTCACCGGCGGAGACACGGGCATCGAAGTGTGTCCCTCAGTGCCTGTGCCTTGGGCGCCACGCTGGTACGGTCCTTGGCTGCTGCTCGTGGAGCGAGCTGACAGCATGATGGTGACAGAAATAAAGTTTGGACACTGCTGTAATCCCCAGGATGGAGAAGCAAAGACCACTGTGCCAAGCCGAAAGCGAGTACTTGGGAATTAGACCCAGAAAAGGCATCTGGGAACAAAGAGTAAAACCCACCTCGGCTCTGCACAGCTGCTGCTGGGGCTGGACCAGGTACAGAAACAGCTCAGATGAGGAGAGTCAGCCTGGGTGAAACGCTCCATGCATCAGACTGGTTGAGCTAATGCAGGAACCAGGGTCTCCGAGCCGTGTGTTTGTTACCTGAGCACACATGATGTTGGAACAGGAGCAATCTTGGTGCTTTGCGCTGTGTGCTGCTCACCGTGGTCCCCAGGTGTAGCTGGGTATGGCTGTGAGTGCCACGGGCTAACGGGAATTCTGTCCAAAGCCTCGGCAGCATCAGGATAATCATCTCTTCTGTGAGAGATGTGTGTGTGGCTTTGGTGAAACTCTCTGCTCGGCTGAAATATGCTGGGATATGCTCATTGCTCCCTCCGGTGTGTGCGCCAGCAGGCAGTGCTGGGAGGCTGCAGGGAAAGCCTGCTTGGGAAATCCGAAAGAGTTCAGGGCTAAAATGTCAGCTCGGGTATACCCCAGCTCTGGCTGAGCCAGCATCCTCGGAGAAGCAGCCAGGAGCTCTGGGGCAAATCTTTAAGAAAACATCTCCTTTAGTCTTGTGCTAGAACAAATCCTTCTCCGTGTCCTGCCTGCCCTGGATGAAAAGTAATTGGTCCTATTGGCCAATAAGAGCAGGATGGCAAAACTATGTATGATGGGCCATCATACCATCATTCCCAGCTCAGCTCTGGTTTCAGGAAATCTGTCTTTATATCAGCATCCAATGCAGTAAAATTGCTTTATTTGGGCAATCTGAGGCATATTGTCCACCAGCGATGGTTTTAATGGAAACTTAATTCCTTCTTCCAGCAGTAGACCTGTAATTAAGTTACAGAGAGCACATGATTGATGCTTTGAAATGGGGGAAGGAATCTGTTTCTTCAGGGTTATGTTCTCCTTCACCATGTGGGATGGAGCATTTTAGATTGCAAATCCCACGGGCGATGTAATTTAGATTTACATACAGAAAGACTGGAGTCATGTTGGGACATCACATAGCAGGTTTTATGGCAGAATAGTTTGTATGTCATCCATCAGATTTTGCATCAAGAATTCGGAAAAAGGGAAATTTATCACTCTGTTGTCCAGAGTGTTCTTTGGGGAGGAATTCACTTTGCTGGTGGGGAAGGATTCTTGTCCCTAGTTTTGCCTGTGCTTGCTAAACAGTCTCATGCTGTGGCGGAGCTGGGTTTAGAGAACAAGATCTGCAACATCTGCTCACACAAAACAATGGCTAAAGATGCCACTTAACAAATTCAGCTAATGGAATCGGGCTCCTTCACCCCTTAGATGGAGATCTGAGTATCGCTTTTTACTACACTGCTATTTTGGTTTAACCTCTAGAGATGATGTCTGTTCTTGGAAGAGACAGATAAAGAGACTTTTAGTAGGGCTAAATGCGTTTTTCTCACCTCCGCTGGTGAAAGAAATGAGCTAATGTCCTGGTGACAGGAAGACATCTTTGGGGGAAGATGGGGAGGGGGGAAGAGGAAGACAAACCTGAAATCTTAAATGGCTTTTGATTGCCATGAAGTACTCAAGCAGACAATTGCTGGGATTACTACATTGACAAAGCATCCTGGTGAGCTGAATCGCTGGCACAGCCAGGGAAATGGGAAGCTGCTAGCAAGGCATTCCCGGGGTGGCAGCGTGTGCAGAGCCTTGATACCACGCTGAAAGGAATTAGGGATTCAGAGGCTGAATACCTCCAAATTGCTGCGGCTCAAAGGCCATTTACAGACACAGCTAAAAGGGGCCGGAGCGGAAGGCATTTGCTGATCCTGGCTGCTGTGAATCCAGATAGGGTCTAACAAGAGGGGAAGCAATCCACTTCCTGAACATCAATCACGAGCGAAATGACCACTGCAAGGCAAAACAGGCCCGCTGGATTTTCGGGAGCCGCCGGCTCTTTGTAACAGTCGTGCTTTTGTCGTCTGTGAGGCAGGAATAAGCTTTAGATCCACAGGTTTTCGGAGGGCAGATTTGCAGCCTCAGCGGTGATTGCATGTGACAGGCAGGTTAGCTGAGCTGCCCTTCCAGGAGGCCGCTGAAGTGCAGCAGCAGGAGCCAAGGTGTCACTCGGGAGGACAGGAACAGCCGGGAAAAGAGCTGGGCAGGAAGGAGTTAAAGGCATGGCTGGGGTTCAGGGAAAGTGCAACAATATGTGCTAATGGTTTCGCAGTTGAGGGGAGTTGTCCTAAAAAAGCTGCAGGAAGGAGAGGATGGGAATAAGCAGTCTCCCAGAAGATTTAAGTCTGCTGTCTCAGGAACAGAAATATCAGGCAGTTAACCCATTTTTTTTTCCGTTTGCGTAGCAACTAGATTTCCTGGGAAACGTGGCAGGAGAGTGGTGTGAATGCGGTTAATGGCGAGATGTCAGCGGCTGGCCTTTGGCAGCATCTCTGCGGGAACACAGCTGCGGCACTGCTCGGTTCGGGACAGTCCCCGGCACCGTGAGTGCCACAGGACCGTGAGGGATGCCCGGGGCTGGTGCTGAGCCACCCTGTCCTGTGGCAGGAGGATGATGCCCTTCGGAGGCTCCATTTCCAGCGTGCTGCCTCTGTTGGTGGTGGCTTTCAGGAAGCCGTAAGCTTCTGGAATCCAAATACCTGAGTGCTCGGAAGAGCTTAAGTGAAAGGCAGCCAGAAGGATTTGGGTGGGGTGTAAGGGAGTTTATCTGTCTAAGCCTGCACTTACACGTTGTTGTGCTGCTCCTAAATTCAGACCTGGATCCATTGGTGCTTTGGCCCGTTCTGGTTGCTGGTGAGGGGATGTGATGGATTGTGGAGGGGGCCCTGTGAGGTGACTTTGAATGCTGTGCCAGCACAGTACGTGTTTTACTCCATGTGAATCCTACCACAGTATTGCAGTAGTGAGAACTCAGTGTCCTGCTCAGGTACCCTCCACCAGAAACATGATGTACTTGGGATTTCTGAGCAGTGACCTAAAATTTGTGAGGATGTTTAAGGAACAGTATGAAAGAAACACAATGAGAGAAACTGACATTGATACAGGGGGAGTAAGTAGAATAAAGTCACCTGCACCCCCCAAAATAACCATGTGGCCCAAAACTCTGGGACACTTGGGCATTGATCTTAGCCTGACCCACTGACTGTGTGTATGCCTGTGGATGATGGATCCGTTTCTGTCCTGTGTCCACAAGGAATGTGGATATGCATGGGCAGAAAACTGGCATCACTTAAAATTGGAGTAGTTTAGCTCAAAGGACTCAAAGAGCTGTGGAAGCTGCTTGGGTCCTCAGTAAAAGCAATCCTGCAAAAACCTGAAAGGAGCTTTTCCTCAAAATTCGAATTCTGTAATGCAGATCTTGGTGACAGAGATCTGGAAATTTTAAAAAACAGCTTTTTTTGGTGACCTCCCACACTGGTTATCTACAATATCATGTGCAGGAGCAGTATGCTGATTCCATGCTCAGTTCTCCTGCCTAAGCTGTGGTTCATTGCCTCCCCTGTAGCAAATGTTGTTGGAAGAATGGGACCTTGAAGAACAGTTATGCCAAACTAGCCCTAATTCAGCACAGAATTTAGCTGCATTCAAGACATCAGTCTTTTATGTCTGTTGTCTTGCTGAGTTCTTCACAAATTACGATTTTCTTCAGCGTAATTATAAAAGATGACTATTTCTCAAAACTTTGAATGATTTCTCAGATCTCCTCCAAGGGAACTTCCTGAGCTGCAGACAAAAACCAAATACATTTTTTGTCATAGTCTTCAGCTTGGGTCTCTACAAAGGGAGCACTGTCTGCATAACGCCACTCACTGTGCTTCTGCCGAGTCTGCAGAGCTGATAACAAAGCAAGATAATACAAATAAATAATAAATACTGGAAACTGTAGATAAAACATTCCAGGTCTGTGCTGCTCCTGCTGCAAGCTGTGCTTTTAAGCTTCTTTTTAGATGAAGAAATAACTTCTGACAACCCTTCATGACTACAGTTGTGGTCACTTTTTAGAAAATACTGGGGTTTTTTAGCCCTCTTGGTATGCACAAGGTTTTCTGTGTTTCATAAGTACCTGGGAGCCAGCTGGGATAAAATCTTTTCACCCAGTTTGCTTGTGACTTGCTTAGCCTGGGGTACACATAGGATATCCAGTGTGCAAAACTGAGTGAGGGAGGGATGGTAAAATTGATTTGGTAGCCACCAGTACTGGAGCATTACTGGACTCATGTCCTCTGCTTAGAGCTTTTTTCCTGAGGAAGCATTACTCATTTTGTTTGTGTTTGTTTAATTTTCACTTTGATTTCCTTGTCAACACAGCCTTCTGGTTTGTGGAGTTCTGTGCCCTGTGCACTGAGAGAAACCAGGTCACACAGCATCCTGCAGGTTTTTTACCTCCTGGGGAGAGTAACAGAGAACCTTGCTGTCCTGATTCATGCACACCCTCCTGCTTAAGCAGCAGATTCAGGTTACACGGGGGAGATAAGGTTGGGATCTGTCAGGGTTTTTAAATGACCAGTTCAGTACAGTATCAGTTGTATTCACAAGCTGGTATTTCTCTCTGGACAGAGTCGAAACGGCTTTGACTGAAGCCCTCAGTGATTGATCACTGCAGCCCAGGTGGTCTCTGCAGGCAGAAATGTTGTGTCAATGTGTCCTTTAAATAGCTCAGGGTGACAGGGGCGATGAAGAAGGAGGGTGTCAAATTCCAATAAAAATATTTTCTTGGATTTTTTAATTTGTCAAACATACAATTCTTTTGCAGATACAACCTGCAGGTCTAATTTTGGAGAACCTTGACCAGGAAAGTGATGTCAGCTGGTGGAAGGGGGTGATGGTGGGGCCACAGAGGTGGGGAGGTGGTGAGACAAGAGCTCCGTGCTCAGCAGCTGAAGGGTCAGGTTGCTGCCCATAACCTGAGCACAGACAAGGTAAACTACAGTGGAGGTGGGAGGACTGGCAAAAAATATGGGTTTTACACACTAAACTACAGAATTGCTGGTGACAGAGCCAGGTCTGATGATTTGCAACATTGGATAAAAAAGTTAAAAGCAGCTTTGATCAGATTTCATCCCTGCATTTATCAGTCCTTAGTTCTGCTGATAACTGGGGTCAGAAAAACCTGCTTGCAGTTCATCTCACCCTCTGTGGTTTGGCTTCTTTGGCCGAGTGCAACAACGCATTTCCTGAGCAAACTTCTCCCTGTATTCTGTCCCCAAAAAGGGGGAACATAACCCTGAAGAAACAGATTCCTTCCCCCATTTCAAAGCATCAATCATGTGCTCTCTGTAACTTAATTACAGGTCTACTGCTGGAAGAAGGAATTAAGTTTCCATTAAAACCATCGCTGGTGGACAATATGCCTCAGATTGCCCAGATTGCTCGCTGTGGCTTCGACGTGAGGAGCAGCCCGTGGTGGCTCCATTGTCTCAGCCTCTGCACAAGCTGTGCTGGTGTTGACACAGACACACAGACTGTTTTTCCATGTGGGAGTGCTCCATCCCTTTGGCTTCAAACAATTGCTCAAAGCCACGGTCACAAATAACACGTTGAGTTGTCTCATCCTAGGGACTGCATTGTTGCAGGAGGTGAACAAAGGCTCAGTCAAGCTGTGCTGGTGCACGGTCGATGTGGTTGACATGAGATCCCAAGGCTGGAGTGACGCTGTGGTGCTGACCCAGGTCACACAGAGCTCCTTGAGATGGGATATTGTTAGGGCAGGGTCTTTCTGTCCCCATTGTGCTCTTCACACATGCAGGAATGTCTGTTTTACCCCAGGTCTAATATGGCTCATATGGAAAGATGGGCTCAAACGGGCTTTGAGATGAGGGCTTCGGTGTGGTAAGAAGGCTGGGAAGCAAGCAGGCCAGGGTTTATGGATTTGCATGCATTTTGTTCCCTTTCTGCTGAATGGGAGCTCTTCTCTTGACAATAATTAGTTGTTCTTGAGGTGTGGATACCTGTTTGGAGAGCAGGGAGTAAGTTTAAACTGGGAATCAACAGAAGGGCTTGATGATTTCCAGAAAGGAGCTAAAGCTCAGAGTGATAGAAGACATCCTGTGTTACCTGTAGATCATAGTCTTGATAAATTGCCCAGATTCAGGATATGAAGACCGAGCCTGAAAATACATTGTTTGTTTTTGAATAAAAAAGTAAACAAGCAGAAATTTCCATAAGACTTTAGTTTATATCTTCAACCTGGTGGTTGTCTGCAGTGTCCTGGGTCCACCCAAAGCTGCTTCTCAGTGGATGAGATGAGCTGCATTTCTCAGTAACTCCTTCTGTCCTTTCTTTCTGTGACACTAAAATTTAAATGCATTGTTAGTGAAGGAAAGTCTTTTAAGCTTAGACTGGGAGTTGACATGGAAAGAGCTGAGGATGATTTGTATGTGGAGTGTGGGTGTCAGAAAATAAACAGCAGAACTTCCTTAATAGTTAGTGAAATTTCAGGATATGACCGTGTCTCCTTTTAAAAACGGGCAGTTCTCAGTGCTTTAACAGGATATGATTTATAAGCAGTAGTAGCGTGCATTAATTGCACTGCTGATGATTAAAAGCCTCATCACCTCTGTTGTGAACTCAGTGGGAATGTTTCCATTTGCTAATTGTCTGCTCTTCCGGGAAGCTCAGATCTAAACTTTAGCTACGAAACACTACCCATGGCAGGAAGAAATCCAGAAGACAAAGCTTTTAAAGTAATTGGGTGATATTCATTACACACAGTGGAATTAGTGAGAAACTGTTCAAGTGTCAAAGTTGATGCTTAAGTAGTCTCATTAAATATCTCTGCATTTTCTGATGGAATTTAAGGAATAATTCTCCTGAATTATTTTTGCATTTCAGGCTTTATATAATAGCTAATTCTGAAGATTTCAAATTTCAGATGGTCTGTGCTGCCCAAAATCTGCTCGGGTATTGGCAAGAAGCCTGTGCTGAGAGGCATCTGGTCAGAGTGACAGTGATGCATTGAGGGAATACTATGTCCTTTACCTTGAGAATGTTTTCACATCAGATTTAGGTTGTATTCTGAGTATAGTTGCCAAATAAAATTATAAATTATTCTTCCTCTCTATAAAAAGGGCAAAACCATCTTGGTTTACCAACTAAAATAGTTTTCTGTGAGTTTCTGTGAGGGGTATGTGATCTCTTCTCTTATCCCAGATAGAATCTCAGAAAATGGTAATTTTTGTGGGCAAGGCTGTAGCAGTTATGTGACTGAAAACCCTCCCTGGAGGAGGCTGTGCTGTGCCTTGAGGAATCATCCATCCCACAGCTCTTCCTGCGCTATCAGTGACCCAGTTTGCCCACGCAGGTGGGTTGGATTTGTCAGAGAAGAGCACGGGAGGTGTGGAGCAGATGTCCTTGCTGTGCTGTTCTGCACAGGAAAGGTTCCTCTTCTGTGCTGTTCCTCTCCACTAAACCTGGAGTGAAGTGTCTGGAAAGCTGCTGGAGATGCTGGAGGTGTTGGGTAGCACCATGTTACTGTGGGAATTATGAGTTTTACAGGCATCTCTTAGAGCTTTGTTGGTATGGACAAAGCCACTTGAGGTTACTTCTGCTCCATGCTCTGTGCTTTGCTTCTCCACACACCATCTGGAGAAGTTCCTGTTTGGTTGGTTTCCCAAGGGATGCTGTTTCCTTGAAAGTTCATGTGAATTTACTCCCTGGAAGAATGTATTTCTGAGTGCACATTTGAGCTTTGGGGGAGGCTCAGAGGGAACAGAAGGTGACTGTGATGCTGAATAACTTGCAGGGAAGCTCTGGAAGCAGTAAATTCAGTTGTATGTGAATTGTTGCCCTGTATTGGCTCCCCTCTGTGTTTTGTGATCAATAACTGTTAGTGCAAAACTGGGTGTGCTTAAGGAGTCCTGCTTCCCACTACTGAACTGCTGCTATTGAATTATTTTTCCAACATATGGCGGTTCAAAAATGGTACTCAGATGCTTGTCATATCAGAATTTTGTGTATGTTGTACCAATTGCTGTGTGCACCGTGTAAATATTCTCATTTGTGTGGTAAAAAATACTTTGCAAGGTGTTCAAAAAAAGAAAATTTGTAAAGCAGGTGAGCCATAGTCTGTGGTAGCACTCTCTGCCTGCCCTGGTTTGCATATTTAATTATTCCTTCTTGTGTTTTTCCATCTAGAACGTGGTCCAAAACCATTCCTGGCAAGGTCGAGTTCTTCTCCAGCGAGGGTTCGGACACCTCCATCCCCATCCCCATCGTGCCGCTCCCAGGCGTAGATGACTCCTACCCCCCCCAGAAGAAATCCTTCATGATGCTCAAATACATGCATGACCACTACTTGGACAAATACGAATGGTTCATGAGGGCCGACGACGACGTTTACATCAAAGGGGACAAACTGGAGAACTTCCTGAGGAGCCTGAACAGCAGCGAGCCGCTGTTCCTGGGCCAGACCGGCCTGGGCACCACGGAGGAGATGGGGAAGCTGGCGCTGGAGCCGGGAGAGAACTTCTGCATGGGGGGCCCGGGGGTGATCATGAGCAGGGAGGTGCTGCGGAGGATGGTGCCGCACATCGGCGAGTGCCTGCGGGAGATGTACACCACGCACGAGGACGTGGAGGTGGGGCGCTGCGTGCGGCGCTTCGCGGGCGTGCAGTGCGTCTGGTCCTACGAGGTAAGCACGAGGGAGTTGGATTTTGGGGGAGGTAGAGGGGAGGATTGTGCACAGCGTTCCCCCAGCCCTCGCCTGCCTCGTCAGCATCACTGTCCACCCACCGCACAGTCCGTGTGGTTCCTACGGCTTTTTGTTTCCTGCAAGCGTCACCCTTGGAAAGACCTAGAGAAACTTCCCTCCTTACAGCAGTAAGGAGGGAAATGGAGCAACATTCATTATTCATAACTGATATTTTTATTTAGATAGAATGGGAATAAGCATAAATCAAAGTGGCCTCGAGTGCCTGCAGTCCTGACTGTCCAAGCCTCTTTTATCTTCTTTAGCCGAGTACGTCATGGTGTCAGCGTGGAGAATGGATGATACAATTCCCGTGTTTCTTACTGCAGTTGAGATGTGTGAGGCTGACAGATGTTTGCCCTGACAGTGACAGTTTTTCCCCCAACTGGAGATGTCTCATGGTGGCTGGCACTGTAACCCTGGATGCTGAGCTGCCTCCTGGCAGCCCAAATCTGTTGTTGCTCTGGGCACTCACTGGCAGCCCCATCCTGCAGGCGCCTGCTCAGCAGGTCCTTGACGTCAGCAGAGACAAGCACCACTCTTACCGAAACTCGTGGTCTGCCCACACTGATGTGCCTGCAAATTTGGCATTTAGGAGGAAAAAAAATTAGAGAGCCTGCTTTGGGAGAGTTTCCTGCTGCTGTTTGTTGGGAGCTGGCATCTCCTCCCCAGGGGTGGCAGGGGCTTCTCCTGCCTGGGTGTGCTGGGTTCCTTGAAGCGAGTCTGGGTGTTTACAGCCTGCCTGGTTGAAAATACCTGCTAGCCTTGAGCTGCACCTTCTCCAGGGCAAAGCAAATGCTGGTGGGTCTGCCTTAAAAATACTGGAGAAGTTGAAAGCAGAAGAGAGGTTGAGCAGTTTGTCTTTGTACACAAGCATTTACGACCTGACGCAGTTACAGCTTTGTCCTTTTATGAGATCTGGTGAAGGGGGGTTTTTTAGCCAGCGTGACAGGAGCTGTGGTTACAGTGACATTGTGGTCACAGACAGTGACAGATACTGCTGCTGAGCCACTCTTTCACTGGCAAAGACTTGGGTTTAACTTTTGACACTGAGTTTCTGCCCCTGAAAGCTGTTGCCTTGTTTCAGTTCACAGTTCAGCCATGGGGAAGCCTCTGAGGAAGGGGAAGGAGGTTTCCAGCTGCAGTTATTAATGAGTATGTTTTGTGCCTGGAGGTTTTCTGGACTAACAGTGCCTCTCCACGTTCCCTGCTTTCAGACCTGGAACAGGTTTATGTCTTGCCAGCGTTGTGGTTTAGCCATTCGTAAAGAGTCAGTAACTTTTTCCACCTTTTTGAGCAGCATAAAATTTTTACGATAGAGGTTCAGAGTTGAAATAACTTCTGCTGTGAATGCCTGTACCATCTGGCATTTGATAAGTTACTGAAGGTCAGCATTTTGATCCTGCTGAAACTGGCAAAGAGCTCCTAAATTCAATATAACCAAACGCTGGATTGAAATAGCCAACAATAGCACACAACTGCACTGGGAATACTGTCTGACAGAAATAGATGGGGCTTTCTCATAATCAGTTTTGTTTGATGAGCTTCTGTTATTATCCTTAATGCTGAATTCTCCTAAGTGCCATGAATTGCTTAAAATTACTTCGTGTGAAGTGTATAAACTATTGTGTGTTCAGAAGTAACCCGTGAGTGTGGGATGTTAAGGCTCAGCTGTTTGGGAGAGTAGGAAGATTTTCAATTACAAAAGCACACAGCTTCTACAAGAAGTGGGTCCACTCTCATTTAGTTGTGGCTTTTCAATTTAAATACCTGTCATCTTTTTTGATCTGATCCTCTCGTTGCCCAGATGTAACATGCCTGGTATTTTATTTCAGATAAAGCAATAGCTGTGTGAAAAAACACAGCTGTCACAACAGCTGTGTTAGGAAGGCTTGGTGTAAAAGTGGCATTTTCCATGTCTTGTACATTCATGAAAATCAAGTAACAGGCCACTGTAAGTGAATTGCAAAATGTCGTGTTTCACTGAGCTTCTGATGGAGCAAAAGGTTTATCTGTGCCTGCTCTGCTGGGGCACAGCCACCACATCCTTTACAATTCCCATCAGCAGAAAAGCTGTGACAGCACAAGGCTCAGCAGACAGAGCAGTGTTGGCCTTAGGAATCCCAAACCTCAAACTTCTCCTTTGCAGACTGCACTTCTTATTCTGAAGAGGCTCAAGTGGCAGCACAAGCGAGGGGCTCAGGTCTCTGCAGTCACCCCCAGCTCGCTGGGTTTCATTCTGAGCATCTCGGGCGTGGAGTGCCCTGCTGGTCCTCACCGTGGGTGGCTTTTCCCTGCACTGTTCTTGTGGTGGGCTCCCTGCCCAGAATCATTTTACTCATCTCCATGACTGTCACTGCCCCTTTTCTCTGATTTTAGGATCCCACAATGTCTTCACTGTGCTGTTCATCTTCCCTGGCCCTGGCTCTGGTGGTGTGCTCAAATGCATCCCCAGGCCCGGCTCTGTGTGGTTTTTCTGCTCTCAGCAGTCTGTCTCAAACCCCTTTTTTCCCCCTTCCTGTGTTTCTGTCCCTCCACTACTCTCTGCAGTGCCTCTCAGACCCCTTCATTCGAGTGCCATCAGTTATTGCCCGTTTCAAGACTTGTGAGGATTTGTTCACTCTCTCCCTGCCCTCAGGAGCTTTTCAGCAGTATTTTCACTACAATTCACAGTAGCAGAATTGACACCACCATTCTTCGGACTTCCTGTGTCATCTCAGCCCAGAAAAGCAGCAGCAGCAGCAGCAGCTTGTGCAAGGTTGAGGACAACTGCAGCCCCCTGGGCTCTGGGAGCTCTGACCCACCCAGGCTGCTGCTTTGGGAGCAGTTTGCAGCCCACAATGGATTTTAAGCTCCTGTGACCCAGCTCGGAGCTGTTGCCTTATTTGACAAAGGTCGAGTGAGTCACAGATGAGACATGGCTGTTAAATGTAAGTTCTTTAGGGCAAGGATTATCATCATTGTAAAAACAAAACCCGGACTGTCGCTGCTGTTTGACAAATAGCTGTAAAACTCAGCACTCTAAAGGGTGGAGCAGCCAAAGCCAGAGAGTTTATGCAGCAAATGATAAGAAAATTGTCATGAAAAGAATGGAGCTGTGGAATCTCTGCTTGCAGAATGGAGCTTGAGAGTTTATGAAGAAATACAGAGTGTGGTCCTTTTACTTGAAGAGAACTAAAGGCTTGGAGTGAGCTTTCTCAGAAGTGGTTCTGCATTTTTAGTGAATGTTGGTAGAGTTCTGGCACATTGCTGAGTGTTACTCTCAGGAAAAGATTGCCTACTTAAGTCTCCTTCCTTCTCCCCTTTCCTCCCACCAGTATTTCTTCCAGTCCATCTCATGTGGTTCACAGGGATGTGGAAGTTTTGTTTTCTCTTGCACTGCCATGTGGTGCCATGCAGGGTCTCGGATTTCAGCCTGAGAACATGTTCTCGTTTTGATGACAAACTCTTTCATTTGTGGTTTAAACCATCCCAAAAGTATTGTTGATCTCAATTTTGTGTCTAATATTTCCTTTAAATGCACCTGAATTACAAAGTCACTGCTGTGTAGCTTGGTGTTGTTTCAGCCTTGTTTTGCAGCTGTTGCTGAGTATTGTTCTAATTTGTGGTTAACAGCTTCACAACTTTATTCCAGGCTCTTTGTAGCTGCTAGAAGTCAAGGCAGTGCTGATATATCTCATTAATTTCTTCAATATTAAAACCCTTCTGACACATGCTGCTTTCAGGTGATACCTGAAAATAATGAAAAATATATATATAGTCCTGCAGTGATTGATCAAATCTGAAAGACTGGAAAGAGGTGCTGCTGTTAATGGCTAACCTCCAGCTCCTTTGCTTTATCCTCTGTGAAAACTCCTAGAATCAGACATTATTATGTGTGTGTATTGTCCTGCCTTCAAAGCTTGGACATTTTCAGAAGCCAGAGCATGGAAACTTGTCAAACCCTGACAGCACAGACACCTTATCTCACTGTGTGTGCAGCCCACTGCATCTCTTAATTTCAGGAAACCTGTGATGTGAATTGTGTGTGAGAGAGAGGGAGGATACAAACATGCCCAGAGTTTTAGGGTGGATGGTTATAAACCATCTTCCCTCTAGCACTAAATTTTATCTTTGGAACGCCTCAGAGATGTCTTTTTGGCTTCAGATTAAGGTGTAAGTGGGTGGCCATGCATTGTGGCGATGGATGGAGATTGAGCTCCCTGAAGGTAATGAGGAATGGCACTTTGTCAAAGGACAGACAGGTAAGACTAGAGAAGAGCATTATCTGGGCAGGGGAGGTGATGCATGGGGCTCAGGGTGAGGCTGAAATCCAGGACTGATGTGACAGGGAGTCCATGACAACAGTGGGGGAGGCAGCGTGGTGTGACCACTGTGGTCTAATTTTAGTGTTTGCTGAGGAGGAGGGCAGAGAGGTCAAAGAGGACAGACTGGGTTTGTGAAACCAAGGTGTGGGTTAGGAAGATTTGGAAGGCTTGGAATGGGAGATAGGTCTCAGGTCTGCAGCCAGGTCTCGATCTGGCTCTTTCTCTTCAGAAAATAACTGAGTATTTGAGAACCAGATAGTCCAAAGAGGGAGAACTTGACATTACTGAGTGGTTTCTTACTGACTTCTGAATGCAGGTTGGTCAAGGTTTACTCTGCGTTGTAAAATGAAGAACCAGCGTTGTAACAAAACTTGAGCCTGGGTCCCACTCACTTTCTGCAGAAGATCCTTTTCAGAGATGAGGGCTGGGGGATTCATGCTGACACAGAGATCCTTTCCAGGCTGTGCAGCCTGTTTGGGACTGACCTAGTTTTTGTGAGCACATGGTTAATCTGTCCTTAGTTAGCTGGATGACTTGACCTAATGCCTAAGCTGAGGGTTGCTGAAATGAGGATTTTGATGGTGTCGTGCAAACCCTTAGGAAGCCTCAGCCCTGAATCCAGCAAACAGAAATATTGCTTTCCCCCCTTACTGCTGTCTTGGAGTGCATTGATTTTGTTATAAATTGGGATCTGTGCAGCCTGTTGAGTTGAGGGAGACGTCAGGATTAGTTGTTATCTTGAGGACAAGTCAGGAAAGGCTAATCCTTCGTAGCATGACAGGACAAAGAACTCTAATAAAAAGGCTCATCATGCCAGTTTATTAATTAAGGCACTCAGAAGATAGTTGAGGATTTGAGTTTGTTCTGTTGAGCAGAAGTGGGGATAGGCAGAAGAGAGAGACTTTCTATTGTATATTTTTATTCTGAGCTGATGGGAAAGCCCTCCTGCTTTTTCAGGGTGAAATCTTACTTTGCAGCTTGCTGGAGCTGTGAGTCTCTGGTACTTGGAATGTGATCAGAGCTGCCCTACCTCTTGTAGGGGAATCCCACCTGACTGGAGACCTTGGAAGGACACTGTTAAACTCCAAATCTAATCAATGTCAAACCCAGGAATACTTTTGTAGTCAGTTATCTCCTATGGGCCAGTGATATCTGAGAAAACATTGAGCTGGCAAGTTTCCTTTTCCATTTTCTTTAGTACTTATTTCTGTGTATGAAAGATGAGGGTGGTCAGAATAAACCATATCATGGATACCTCTCTGTAAGATCAGGATCTCTGTAAGTGTCCTGTGTGACTAGAAGTGATAAGAATAGATAAAAAATTGTCTTTCTTGACTGAAGGGGACACAAAATGTTGTGAGCTGAAGCTCTCAGCGTGGAAGTTTTTGGCTGATCTCTATGTACAGGGTGACTGTGACCTGGATGCTTTGGGGAGGGAGGGTTAATTGTGTAAATTTGGAGAAAATATTTGCGTTTTTCCCCTCAATCTATTAAAGCCAAGTTCTGTGAGCAGCTTAAAGCACCAGCAGCAAGGAGGTGTCAGAGTCTGTGAGCATGGGAGAAGAAAGCCAGACTTGTTTGGTGGTGGGAAGTGGAAATGAAGTGCTGATGTGGGGAAGGGGCTTAATATAAACTTAGCTGAGGTCACCAGCAGGAAGGTAGGAACACACAGCTCAAATGCTTTCAGTGCTGCCTGTATCATAGTTGGAGTATGGTGTTTTAAGAAATACACTTGATTTTTTTTTTCAGTAAAGATTATCAATTTGAATTATCACTGAGAAGAAACAGAACTTGGATTTTTTTAAATGGATGGATATGATGGGTCTCGGTGTAATACCTATTTGTCACTTCAAAGAAACGCCAACAACGAAATTTAGTGATAAAGATAATTTTCTTTTGAACTTTAAATGAATGAGCACAGATAATTACCCAGAGTTGTTGTAGACAGTGGTTGTAGCCACAGTGGTGTGTAGCACCAACCTGCTATGAAGGGTTTTTTTAATGCTTTGGGAAAGAATATTTCCTAGCAGGCTGTGTGCTGAGACACTTCCCTTGCTATCAGGGCAGTGTCTGAGGATGCATTTGTGATCTCTGCAGTCACATTTTCCCCAGTTCACGCTGTTTGCAGTCACTGGTCTGCTGTCTGTGCTGGGAGAGCTCCCAAAAAGAGCTGTTAACACCAGCTGACTCCTCACCCTGGCCAGGAACTCCCAGCTCATCTCCAGCTTCTCCGAAATTCAGTGTTCTTGAGGAACATTATGGTCCCCCAGTGCTGACAAGGCAGAAAATGGCATTTGGTGCTGCTTTTTTCCAAATGAGGACTGCACATCTGGAGTGTCCCTGTGTGTTGTCCTTGAGTGTAGCTCGCATGTCAGGACAGAGATTGGATTTTTAGGCTGTGGGGGAGAACTGCTGGCCCGTGGATGGGCAGGGAAGATGCAAGATGACAACCTGCAGCAGTTTAACCCTGCTCTGGCTGTGCCTGGTGGCCCTGGGGATGGGGGGAGTCTGTAATCTGACTGCACAGAGGATTAATTGCCCTGCATTTGTCTAACCTCATTTCCTGTAGACACCTCCCAGCTCCAGAGCTGCTGTTTTGTATTCTAAACCCATCTGATTTGAAGCAGAGAACTCAATTCCATTTCGCTGGACTGTTACACCATCTTAATTGATCTTTAAAATCTTTAAAACATTTTCTCACTAATTTCCTGTGTTAAAAGCTTATCTGGACTCCTGGTGGTGTGAACTTTTCATGGTTATCAGCTGGAGACCTCTTAAAATCTTGCCAGAAATCCCGATTGCCTCTAGGGTGGGGATTATCTTCCTGCATGCCTAGACCAAAATGACCTTTATGTGTTACAAAGAAGTTGGGAACTTAATTGGAAAAGTTTGGGGGACTAACTGGTTTTGTTTTCTTAAATGTTAAAGTTTCAGCTAAAGGTGTATTTGGGAGCCCTTGCAAAACTGAAACTTGAGTTCTGGTTATTTCTGGTTAGTTTTTTTTACATCAAAGTAAACTTCTGCTGGTACCCTCAGTGAGGGCAAGTTGGTGTCTTTTTCAGTTGTGTCTTGAGCAAGTTAAAAGTGGTGCTACAATAATGAAACAAAAGTAAAAGTTGTGACAGATTTTTGTTGGGGGGACTCTTGAGAACCTGTTGAACTCCGTGCCAGTTACTTGCAGCTTGTGTGGTAATGGTGAGGTCAGGAAAAGAATCAATGCCTGCATATAGTTTATACTGTTATTAGGGACCCAAGCTAATAGGGACCATTCTTTTAAGGGCTCTTTGAATAGGAAATGTCTGTTTATCCATTTATCTCTTGTCCATGCTTCAGTGCTGTGCCCTGATGTGAAGTATTGGTGCTAAGAGGAGGGCTACAGGGAGCTCCCTTTTCTAGGTGAGCATGGAGCAGATTTTCCTTTTCACAGAGAGCTCTGAAGCCTGTGTGATGCCATCCTCACCTGAGCTGCTGGCAGGGTCTCACTCCCAGGGCTGCAGAGCAGGTGAAGCCTCAGTGGTCAGCGCCCATGCTTGGTGATCTGATGGCCTGGGAGCATTGCCACAAACAGCTTCATTTGGTTCTGTGCTGGTTTATACTGAGAGCACATGGATGTGAGCCCTGAATGTTTGTGCAGAGCTGTGAGAGGAGGCTTCTGGAGCCAGTGCTTTGGAGTCATTAGCTTAGAAAGAGGTTTAGGAAAAGGCAAAGGCACGACATGCTCTTGTGTAATGAGGAGAGCACAGGTAGGGTCATGCCCACTGCATCTAAGTTTCATCCAAGTCTCTGGGTTTAATCCTTCCTACTGAATGGCTTTAGGGAGCTCCAGCTGAGTACTGTATTTTTGTTCTTGGAAGCAGTCTTCAGAAGCATCCGGTACTCTTTGTGGATTAAGCACAGGTTCTTACACAGAGGCTAGGATTAGCAATGAAATAAATGGGAACCCATGGTTTGGACTCGGCCAGCAGTTCATTAGAAAGCAGAAAAGAGTAGTAGAAAACTGCCTGCAGTTCCTGAAGTGCCACTGTCACCTTCTTTCAGCTGCAAAGAAAAGCGTGTTATCAGAAAAATAAAAGAGGACATTACCAGAAAGCTCCTGTACCTCAGGGCTGCCCAGCCCTTGGAGGAGGCAGCCAGCACTTGGATGCTGTGTCCTTGCCTGCTGTCCTGTGGCTGTGCTCAGCCATGTGTCAGAGTGTCTTCTGAAAGGCAGGCACAAGTCTGCTCATGAAATCTTGGTGCCTGCTCTTGTTCATGGTTGCCACTTCAGATCGGTGCAGCTGGTCCGAAAAGCGCTCCGAGAACGGCGGCGGGGTATTAATGAAGGTTCCTCTGCTCATGGGCCTTCAACGGGTGTAATTACTTGGCAGTAACTTCTTTAAACCTTATTTGAATTAAAGCTACATGTTTTGGCTGGTTATGTCACCACTGTATTAGTGAGGAATGCAGGAGAGAGTGCTAGTTTGCATTAACTGAGCTGCCTTAATCCTTTGTAACCATACTTTTTATTGTGTGTTCCTGTCTTAGAGAGAGAGAAAACACTTGCCCAAGGGGCAGCAGAATTCACACCTCAGCATCTCTGCATAAGGGCAATGTTCTTTGTCCTCAGAGGGACAAGGTTCTTAGTAGATGGGTTGTTGAGAATTAACTATGTGTAATTCTGCTAATTCTGCATAGGTTCTCAATGGGGAACTGTCTGTACCTAATGTCTGAATTTTTTATAAAGCTCTTTTCCTTCAGTCCCTCTCAAAGTTAGGGTGCAGAGTGAGTTGAATGCCTGACCCATTTTTTTTAATGGTTTCCTACAATCTTCAGACCATATGCTTGAAAAAAAGCCTTGTCCAACATGAGTTACTCAGAACATACACCTCTCACATTCATTGCCCAGATCAGTGAAAATACTGTGTTCTTGCATGTGTATCTTTCCTGACAAACGAGAAATTTGCTTAACCTTATCACAGATAATTTGTCAAGAAACCTTACCCTCGCCTTTCCTTACCTTGTTTGTTCAACCTTATCACAGATTTAACGGGCATACTTGTTTTTATATCCTTTTCTTATTAAAGATGCTTCCTAACATCTTTGGCCAAGGGGAACTTTATTTTAAAAAAAAGCAAACAGCCAAGAACTGTGAGACAATAGCAGATTTCATCTTCATAAAGTAGCAGGGCTTTTGCTTCCCTGGGAATGTTTGCTAACTGTGGCTTTTCCAGGTTTTGGACACAGCAATTTTTCTTTGACTTTTTCAAATATTCTTTTTTTCCCCTCTCTTTGCCTCCCTGGAGTCGAAACATGCACTGCAGCCGCTGCGAGAGCCTTTTGCAGTTGCACTTTTTCTTGCTGTGTTTTACTGGGCCCAACTGGAAGCCGCTTCTGATCCTGTGGAATAATGTGTTTGGCTGAATCCTGAAGTTTGCTGCTGCTGTGTGTGTGTGTGCTGAGGAAAAACCATCCACATGGTTCCTTATCTTCCCCAGGCCAAAAATAACACCGCGCCTCCTGCGGCCTTGAAGAATTAGCCTAATTTCAGAACTGCAAACTAGGGCGAAGATGAAAAGTGTGTTTCAAAATACATAAAATAGCAGCTGGGTGCTTAAGCACGAGGATGAAAAGCCTTTGTCTGGGGCTCTGGCTGGTGGATCACAAGAATTTGTGATGATCTGCAGGGACAAGTCTCTGCTCAAAGGCAGGTGGACCTCACTTTAAACCGGGCCTGGTGCGGTTCTGAGCGGAGCTGCGAGCGAGGGGGATGGAAGGTGAGGGAAAAGTCACCTTCCCTGTGGCTGCAGAGTGTCTCTGCAGGTCCCTGCCGTGGGTCATTCCTCCATCCTGCCTTGTGCCATCTGCCCGGGGTCCCCGGAGCAGGGAGGTGTGAAATGTGTGACCCCGTTTATCCTGTGAGGTGCTCGGGCCGTCTCCCGTACAGAAAATTCCTTGTTTCTGTTCAGCCGGCACAAAGGCTCTTTTATAGCTGCTTGGCCATACATCTGTCGAGGTGCCTCAGACTGTTAGCACTGGTTACTGTTTGAGGTATGCACTCCCAGGCTGGGATGTACAGGGATATGTTGTTTATGTGTTGCCTCTCTTTCCTTTTGAGGGTAGGGAGCTGTGCTGTGTCCTGCCCTGAACAAAGCTGGTGTTAGTTATGGGATGGAGCAGTAGCCTGGAGATTTTTCTCTTTAAAAGCATACTGGAATCCTTCTGTTTCACACTTTGAATTAAACATCTGAATTTGGCAGTGACTGCAGGACAATAGAACTTTCTCTGGGGAAAAACGTGTTCAATTTCTGCTCCAGAGACAGACATGGCTTGAAAGACATTGTGTGCACCATAACAGAGGCACCCCAGTCCTTCACCAGGCGCTTAAATGGAAAAAATCCTGACTTCTTAAAATTTCTGAACTTCATTGCAGCCTTTGGATTAATTTCCCCAACTTTTCCCTGCCTCCACTGTTACTTTTTTTCTCCTGCACATGTTCTCATGCTTATTCCTCAGACACTTTGCTGAAATCAGTCCTGCCCAGAAATGCACACTCATCTTCTGAAACATAGGGGAGGGAGTTGAGAGGAGGCTCTGTGAACTGCCAAAGTCCTGGTGATTTGGGAATGTCTGAGTTTGTCTCCTGTGGTCTTCAGACATCTTGAGGTTTGCCATTCCTCGTCTCCTGTGTTTGGTTTTCTAAGTTGGTTTTTTTAACCCCACAAAGCTATCTGACAGCTCTTCAGTTCCATTCCCAAATAGCTTTCTGATGCTGTCACTGCTGGCTTCTTGACTCAAAGTAGAGCTTGGGTGGAAAAACAACTTTTCATCAAATTGCCATGAGTTGGGTCTCGTGGGATGGAGGAAGAGCTCGAGAGGGATGTGCTGTTTCATGTTAAGCTCTTTTGCTTTGACGTTGATCTTCTCCTCTGCCCCATTAGTGTGGATAAATTGTGAGATTTGGTAGCTGAGTGTGGCAAAAGGTGACTCAAGGGTGGGTCCGTGGCACTTTACCCCACCCAGTCCCTGTCCCTTGAGAGCAGCAGCTCTGCCCTGTCCAGGCCTTGATGTCGACACCCAGCTCTGCCTTGGAACATGTGCCTGTGCCTGCTCCCCTCTCCAGGGAGTATTTCTTGTTGAAGATCTCTTTTGGCTCTGAAGATGCAGTTAGACTTTTCTGTGGCCTGTTTCACAAGAGGGTGAGAAGTTACTTTTCAGCTTAATTTTAGACTGGCTGTCATTCTCGAGCAAACTTGAAGTGTGGTTTTGACCTTGCTCGCAGGGAAACTCGGAGGAACCTGATTTCCCAGCACACTGAGGGAACTGTTACCCCGTGTCTAGAATTTTGTGCTTCAGCATCAAAGAGCTTTGCAAACCTTTCCCATGCTCCTTCCACGCTGTGGGACAACAGCTCTCCCTGCATGGCACGGGGTTATCCCCAGGGCACAGGAGGATGTACTGTCAGGGCAAGGTGCAGAGTGTGAGAGGTCCTGACTCTGTGTCCTGCAGCCAAACCACACCTTCCCTCCCCTCTTTCACCAGCCACTGCAATTAAAATTCCACCGTCAGGGCTGAAGTGAGGTGAGGCAGGAGCAGACTTGTTTTCAGGAGGGAGAGGGAGAAATTTTCTGCTGGAATGGACCTTTTCCTAGAGCAGGATCAGGAAATGTCCCCTCCCCACCTGTTCAGGGGCAGGAAAGTCACAGGCAGAAATTGCAGAAATAATCAGCACAGCGTGCTCTTGTTCCCAGAGGGCATCAGAAGGAATGAATTGAGCCAGGAGCCCTGCAGACAAACCTGCAGTTCTCCATCAGCCTTTCTGAACCGTGGCCCGGGGCAATCACTGGAGATGATTTCCTATTAAAACTCAGGGAGCCCAGCTTGCAGGGGTGCAGATGAGACTCTTCACTGGCACCAGGGAGCAAAGCAGAGCAATGAGAAAAAAACCTCTTGGAGGTGAAAGGTGGGGAAAGCAAGAGAGCCAGAGTGAAACCCAGGGGGGTCTTATTAATGTGCTGGAGCCTAAGTAATTTCAAATATTCTAAACAGAAGTCCCGTGAGTAGAGATAGGAGGGAAGCAGATTCCTTTGGCATTTGCAATACCAGGCAGGCTAAAGTAAGTGCTCTTGTGCAACGCTCTGCTGGGTGCTTACTGAGCAGATGTTGCTCCTTTTGTAACTGCTGCTCCAAGAGTTTCTTGCCTGGGTAAATCAGGGAGCTGTTTACAGGTGCTCACCTTTGCAGTGGACCAACAGAGTGGCAAAATTTGAGGTGGGAAGTGCTGAGGAGGAGGAAAAGCAGTCATTTGCAGATGTGTGGGGAACTATTTCCTTAAGGAGTGTCAGGATGATGTGAAACTTTAATGTGCTTAACCTTAGTAGCAGTTTCTCTGAGAGTAGGGAGGGCTGGGTGTGTGGTGGGGGTGGGCAGAGAAGGACTGGTATGCCTTCAGAAAGGAAGTTAGTCTAAAATAAATTACAAGGTGCAAGCTAAGGAACAACCTGCTGTTTTCCCTGGCTCTCGCTGGGACACAGCACTAATCCTTAAAGCCAGAAATCATATCTGATGGGCTACAATAATCTCATTTTTCCTAGACACAGAACTCCCCTATGCTTGTCTCCCTTAGGCAAGGTAGAATACCTGCCAAGAAAGCAACGTGCTGTGAGCCTCAGCTGCTTCCACATGCCAGCAAAACCATCCTGCATGGAAGTGACAAGTGTGTTGCTGATGGGATGTGTTCTGGCGTGGCATCCGAGTTAAATCCAAGTAGGAGCACTCGTGCACCTGACTGATGGGCAACATAGGAAAAACACTGAGCTGCCTGAATTGTAGCTGGTGTAATTTCATGCCTAGTTACCATGCAAAACAGTCAACTCTTTAGAGGTCTGAAAGTGACTTCTTAGAGTATGTTTTCTTCCTGTCCAAGCGGAGAGCGTGCAGTGAAGAACAGTGGCTTGGATTTTGTTTTCTTTGGTAGCCAATATAACGTCACTGGTTGTCTTTGTGTCTGCCTCTCTTTGTGTGGTGGGACAAAAAAGCCGTGTCCAGTTTGGGAATGCAGCCAGTTTTATCAATATGATGATTATATTCGAAAGAAAGGAGCTGCAGTGGTTCTTGTGGTGCCTCAATGGTAAATAATAGTAAAATATGGCTGTCTCTTAATATTCTGGTTAGACTCCCCTGGTTGCCACACACTGGAAAGCACCCCTTTTCATGTGGCTGCATGCTCATGCACTCTGTGGTCAGCTAAAGTAAATGTGTGTGCTGGAATGTAGCAGAATCCCTGTAAAATATTCCAGACCCTCTTCCTGAGCACTGTCACTTAGAAGATGCTGTTGCAGAGCTGGGTTTTTTTTTAAATCTATTTTTAAATCTTCAAGCGTTTGGTAGAATTGCTGCAGTCCTTTCTAGAGGCTTTGGGGATAAAACCATTGCTATAACTTTGCAGCTTGGAAATATCTGCACAGACTCAGTCCTGCACCTCACACCAGACAATAATGAGCACTGAAAGCTAAACTGAGCCCATTGATATGGTGATGATCAGTACTTTTTTCTTTCTGATTAATATTCAACCTGTGTCTTCTATAACGTTTCAAACAGACCATGGGATTGTCCATTCTCCTCAGATCCAGTTGCCCTGTGGATTTGAGCGTGTCCTGCCAGGGAGGCTGCTGGCACTGTGTCCTGTTAGGGCAGTGTCCCTGTTGGCCTGTGGTGCTGTGGTTGTGTGGATGGTCCAATTTGGGTTGTTTTTCATTCCCTGAGAGTGGGCCTGGGCTGAAGGTGACAGGACTGCATTGTGGAGAGAGTTCCTTCCATGTCTGAGGCACTGCAGCGTGGATCTGTAATCCCACAGGGGCTGCAGGATCTCAGCTGGGAGCTGTGCAGGAGGTGCAGAGGGCTCTGCTCCAGCCCTGGCCTTGGAACGCTCACATGCCAAGAGATTTGAGACAGGAGCAGTGAGTGGCAGGACACCACAGTGCCATGGCCAGCACTAAGCCAGCGAGAGCAGAACCACGTATTGTGAATGATGTTTCAGCTTGAGGCAAATTCAGTTTACACAAACAGCTTGGGACAGAGAGAACTTCTTATCTGTGATTTAGGAGAGCTTCCTGGCAGCTCTGCCAGCTCTCATCTGCCCTGTTTTCCTTGTCACCTCCAAAGTAGAGTGGCCACAGTGGTTCTCTCATGGGCACAAGAGCTCACTGGCCACCAAAGGAGGCAGATCAAGAGGCCAGCAGGCTCTCAGAGGCTGGGGATGAGCTGTCCTGTGGCTCTTGGACATGAGATGATGTCTGAACGAGTCAATGTAGCATTGGTAGGGCCAGCACCCTCCATCTCATGCTGGCTTTTGGCAGGTGTCCTTTGGGTGTTGAGAGTGGGGACTTGGATGTACAGGTTAATCAGGCTGGGATGGAAAATCTCCCAGGGAAATGTAATGGAAAATGTAATTCCAGCCTCCCAAAAGGGCAAGAGGAAGGGTCTGTGTCAGGTGGCCAAACACACCTTCCCTCCTACCCCCAGCACTTAGGCTGAAGGTCAAGGCTGAGAGCTCTGCTTTTCATGCTGGGGCAGCCAGAGAAGCTCACAGCCATGTAATGTCAGTGGAAGGAGGAAATTCATAGGATCTGAAGGGGAATTAAAACACAAGGGCATTCAGAGAATGCTGAGGCACGCTCATCTCTGGATTGTGCACTTCAAACCAGAGCTGCTGCTGGGTAAATCCCTGCTTGCCCAAACCACAGCAAATTTAACAGGATAATAGTTTGGAGAGATGATAGATCACTCTGTTTGTTGGTTTTTCTGTTTTCTGTTTGTGGGGAAATGCTGAAAGAAATGGGGATTTGCACATGTAAATGTATCTAAATACACCTGTGTATGTGCACCTTTGCTCCCTGAAGGCAGGAGGTGCCCCACAGTCAGGGATGGGGAGATGCTTTCCCAGCAGTTCTACATCTTCTCCCCAGGAGCTTTCAGGAACTGGAGCTGTTGGAAGGAAATGAAGAGTGAAATACCATGTGAGGCTCACGCAGACTTTATTTCTTGCTCTGCAATAAAGATGACCTTGCTGGCTTGATTGCTTTAGGTTTGCTGCAAATCTCATCCACTCAGCAAACTGCTGGAGGGAGCTGCTGGCAATGTCTCCAGGTAACAGTAATAAAACCCCCAGTGATTATAATATTATTTCATTTGTAACTGAATGAAATGCATCAGGGATCTGCAGCAGAGCAGTTATTTGACAGGGCAGAGGGGAGGGCTGGGCAGTGGCTCAGGCTTCCCAGCATTCTCCATAGGCACAGCTCAGGATGTGAGCTTTTTTCTTCTAGAAAAAAAAGATTTCTAGGAAATGCAAGATGAAGTGGCTTTTGTTTGGACTGGCCACACAATCCCCTCACGAGCAAACACTTTATCATGCCAGTTAGGCTGTGATGAGTGATGTATTACAGTGGCAGGCTTGTTGCTCTGTGTAACTGCTGCTGCCTCTATGGCCAGAGAAAACCAGGCAGAGAGCTTGCTTGAGGAAGTTCAGTGCTAAAATTGCTGTTACAGCCCTTTCGAGGGAAATCCTTGTGGCAGGAGGCTTTTACATTTATTAGTCTCATTTCTCTACCTTGTGAAAGACAAAGAATTCCAAAAATTAAGAATCCAATCCAGGTAAATTTTTATTTAATGAGGTAAGGGTATCATGAACAAGAATCTTGTAGTTACACAAAAATGTCTTAGAAGTGTCTTTTGTAGTTGTAAAATGCAGGGGAGAGTATTTTTTTCCTTGCATTCCCCCTCCTCCCCAGCAAAACCTCACTGAGCACGTCTGGACAATGAACGTTCTTTTGTAGGGATGAACACTCAATCTCAGAGGTTAAATTTGCCCTGTAAGATGTTTGCACTCACATAAAGCTCTTTTATGTGTGACATTTCCTGCATTATAGCAACCAACTTCAAAAAAAGGGGTGTTTAACGAAGACTAAACTTCACGTAAGCAAGGCTTGAGTTACCTTTTAAAAATGTCAGTGTTCTCAACAAAGCCCTTAACACTCTCCTCAGATTGCTCCCAGTCCCCTCCCTGACCTGGTGCTGGGGTGTCCAGGACTTCAGTGGGTCCAGCTGGGCAGTTCTTGCTGTTGTGGGTCTGGGAATTGCCCAGCCTGTGATGAAGGTGCATCCAACACCTTGGGTACCACAGAAACCTCAGTGATTTATAAATCACTCAAGAAATCTCTCAGTTGGGCAGAAACTCTGCACAAGGCTTTTCTCAGCACATCCCTCCCAGGGGAGGTGCATTTTTATTTATTTATTTAT
>VXBR01011794.1:225091-354237 GCA_013400215.1 Cisticola juncidis | reverse complement strand
TGATGTCCCCACACCCTGCATGCCCAGGGCCACTGTGCTGGATCAGAACCCACTTACCTGTTGAACCCTGGGACTGAGAATTCCAGGCTTTCTGTGCTGACAGGCACTGACCCTCAAGAGAACACTGCATTTGACCTGAGGCCACGGAAGAGGCTTCCAAAATTGAATCACAGCACCGGGATTATGGGTTTGTAGTTTGAATACAAGTGTGTAATATCACACAATGGAAAACTTAGAATTTAAGGGTTTAGAATATAATAATATATATAAAACAAGACGGAGGTTTTAGGGCAGAGGCCAGTCCTTCTTTTTCACCTTCTTCTTCATGGGTCTGGGTGGTATTTTGTAATTGGGTAGAAAAGTCTGCATTGCAGGCCACAGGAGTTTGGTTATTGGGTTAAAACTAAAAATAATTTAGGTGTCATTTCTTAACTGGACAGTTCAAAAGGCCTTGTAGAGAGATAGAGAGGCTCTATTTTTACTTCATTAGCTACAAGTGCTGTAGCACTCATGGCTTGTGAGACTGTACTGTGGACAAGAATTAACAAACATCTGAGTCCAAACATGAAATACCCAGCAATTAATCCCGGCTCTGAGAGGAAAAAGAAGATAAAGCCTCAACACTTACCCAGATCACAGAAGCCTGACAGAGCCGTGAACATCCCCGGGGGAAAGGAGGGCTGCCGGGCCAGGAGGCAGCGGCTCCCGCTGGACACCAGGGTGATCACCACTGGAGACATCTGGCACCAAAGCACGAGCAGCTCAGACAAAACAAGTAATAATTTGCAGATTTTTGCTTTTCCTGGCTGGCTGAGGGTCACTGGCTGGGACCACTACAGACAAAGCACCCAGCTGTGCCTAAGCCCTTTCCCTGTGTCCCCCTTTGCTGCCAGGTGCTCACCTGAGGGTAGTAGGTGACTCCACTGGCGTGGCAGACACGTTTGCTGCCAGCTGGGTTCTTCTGGGTGGGCTGCCCAGTTCTGCTGCAGTACTGGTGGGAATCGTGCCACCGCAGAAGGGACTGGGCCTGCCAGCACAGAGCAACACAAACCTCACTTATACCTAGGGGAAGGAATAACTCACAGCAGTCTCCCCAAATAATGCTTTGGGGATAAACTCTAGTGATCTTTGGAAGCCTCAGGAAGGCAAATGAAGTATGGGCAATGCTTGGAACAGTGGCAGATTCTGCAATCCGTGTTACCTGCTTGTAAATTTGAGTATGTTTGAGGGAAGTGGGCAAGAGCTGTTGTTTATTGGGACATAATGGGAGTTGTATTGGGAGCTGGACTATCCTAAAGAGTCTCCAGCCCTGAATATCTTCTTGAAAAATAGCCCAGGCATCACAAACATAGAGCAGAAAAGGAAACACGAGCTATTTCTCTTTATGGGTCAGGACAGCTGATTTTCATACACAGGCCTTTTCTTAGGCCTTCCAAACACAGGGCATCTGCAGCTTCTAAGGAAGAGGTTTCTAAAGAGCACCTCTGAGAGAAGATGTGTAAGTTTGTGATACCCAGTTTGCCTGATGGTTGTTGAGCTGAGGACAAATTGGGATTGCTGTGATTTAGCACATTTCAGCTAAATGGCATAAATTGGTGCAGTCATTTTTAAGTCACTTGTCTGTTTCTCTTTCCCTTGCATCTTCCTTTTGGGACCACAAATTTGGGAAAATTGGTGTAATTTATAATGTGTCAGTATCTAGGCTCCTGAAAGTGTACAGGAGGTACTTCTACAATATTAGATCATAAATCAATATGGGAGATAAAGAGAAGGGTTGATGTCAGCAATCACAGCCCCCTAAAGTAAAAAGCTCTGTCCAATACCGAAGCCAGCAAAGGAGAATCCTTCCCA
Organism: Cisticola juncidis; assembly: GCA_013400215.1. Taxonomy (NCBI): domain Eukaryota; kingdom Metazoa; phylum Chordata; class Aves; order Passeriformes; family Cisticolidae; genus Cisticola; species Cisticola juncidis. The sequence goes on along the minus strand of VXBR01011794.1, from coordinate 352,386 downwards.
TCCACTACAAAGAGAGCCTTTCGTAGGTCAGTAAATGATCCCTGCAGTTCTGACTCAATGACTGATTTATCCAAGGTTCCTGTCAAAGGAAAAAAAAAAAAAAAGAAGATTTGATCTCATAAATTTCAGCTATTATTGCTGTTATTCCAATTTTATGCCCTTTGCTGTTCCAATATACAGTTTCTGGGAGTTCCCATGGAAGGGAACCACATCAGGGGCAGCATTCCCAAATGTTAGTGGCCTCTCCCAGCCCACCTTTCCTGACACACCCCGGCACGGGAGCAGCAGTGAACCTGCCACGTTCATAACAGCTTCTGCAGAGACTCAACTCGGCCCTCCTTGGCAGGACAGGTTCTCCCACGGATTAGGGATGCTGTCCTGGCAGCACCTCCACCCCAGTGCTGGCAGGGGTGGAAGAGGAGTCATCCCAACCTAAATCCAGCGCGAAGTGCGGTCTGTGCTCGTCAGAACACCCGATCAGCACCGACTTCTCCATCCACTGCTCAGCCTCTTGGAACTTCTCCAGAATCCCTTTCATCTCTAAACAGCAGGGAAAGGGGAAGAGAAGGCTGTGATGAAAGCAAATCCATACAACCCTGGTGCTCTCTGGATTGTCAAGGCAATCTTGGCTCAAGGCAGAATGCCCATGTGTGGAAGGGCACAAGTGATCCCACCCAGGTAGAAACCCAAAATCTGGCTCTCCTCCTAAGCTGTAGGAAGTTTAGAACACATCCAGCTAAAGGTGCCAATGCTGTAATGCTTGGAGAGCAGCTATCCATTGGTTTTGTCCTGGACCAGCCAATACCTTTCTCTCAAAACAAACTTCTCCTGTATTACACTAAAAGGATGTTTGTCAGTAAGACCTGGTTTGTTTTCCTGCCAGCCCTCTCTCTTCAAAAGGCACAGTCCCAAATGTTTCAACCTGATCACCTCAGAACAGATCAGGCTGGTACCATGTGGGTGTCTCTGTTTCATTTCAGCTGTGTGATGCACCAGGTGTTTCTTTCTGGACACACTGATTTCTTTCTTACCTGCTGCACTGAGCTGTGGTACCAAATATTTCTTCCCAACTTTCTGCAGGAAGGGGGAGAGATTGTGAAAGAGGTAGAAAGTTCCTGAGGTCTGAGCTTGTCTACAAAGGCTGTCATCTTCCTTTAACTGATTTAAGTATCTGCAGTGAGAAAACGATTGGGAAGATGAACTGGAAATCGTGTTGAGATTATTGCTGATTTGGAGGCATTTATTTTGCACAGAGTGGGGAGGCTGAATGGGCAAATCAGATTTAAGGTATTCCTTATGTGCTTGGAGGGTTTTGACATCCCAGTCACCCTTGGTGGGCTGCAGCCTCTAGTGAAGTTTGTGTGGCAGAAAGAACTGCAGTTCTTACCTACCACATGAGTACCCTCAAGTTTGGAGATGCAAGAAGATCAGTAACCCAACCTCTCAATCCAAAAAGTCTGCTATAAAGGCTGCAGGAAACCTTGATCTTTAATCCCCCAAGTCCCTCCCAGCTTGGGATATTCTGTGAATTTGGATGGCTCCAAATGCTGTTTGCCCAAACTGCTGAGCACTTCTGATGTTGAATCTGGTTCCCATCAGGCTACATGTGTTATGCTGTACCTGTCACACTCATGTGAAGGGTAAAAACCCCTGTTTTTTATGATGTGAGGGGTAAAAACCAAGTCTTAGGGCAGAGCTGGCTGGAGCTGAGTTAGGAAAAAAAAATCATTGGAAAAAGAGGTCAGCACGTCCTCCTTTCAGGCTGTTTGAAACAGTATTTAAAATGAGGAGAGCAGCATTTCAGGTATTGTAGGAGCCCTCCAGCCAGCACAGGCAATCATTGACAGATTCAGACCGAGAGAACCAGTTCTTACCCAAGGTGGGGAGAGGCCTTGGCTGTTATAATTTACAGAGCTCACAAAGCATTTCTGGGTGATGGTTAAAGGATTAATCCCAGGAACAGGGTTAGGTAGGGCTGCTTGTGCCAAGCCTTGGCCTCCCAGTACCCAGGAAGCAGACAAGAACTGACCTCATTTTTCTCACATAGGTGGAGTGCAACCGGCAGGCGAGGGAGGAAACTCTCCTGTGCAGTGCTTGATACACTGCAGCCATAACCTACAGCTGGTGTCTCTGCCTAAAAAAAGAGGCATAAAATGTAAGGCAGCAAGGTTAAGTTTGATTGAAAAGGTGCAATAACCACGTAAATCTCCCTCTCACAGAGTCTGCAGAATCTGCTTTCTGAAATGATCACTTGGGTCGCACTTCAAACTCCGTTTCAAGCCAGTTTTGAGACTATTTAAAGATACCTCAGACACCTCACATCTCTGAGTGTGCACAGGTCTTACAGAACTTGCTTATAAGACTAGGTTAGACCTTCCTGTCCCAATTCCCTGTGTCCCTGGGGAAAAGGGCAGAGAGACTGGCTGCTCTTTTGCTGCTTTCCTTGTCATGGCCTCCATCCAGCCACACATCCTACTGCAGCACACAGTGGATCTGTGGGAAAGGCACCACTGCCAGGAGAGAGTGAAATAGAAAATATCAGCTGTGGAAGAGAATTCCCTGAGTTAGGCAGGGGACAGCAGTTGCAGCTGAGTGGGATCATCTCCAGCTATGAATGCTTTTTGTGCCAAAGAATCCCACCAGGTTTTCAGCCCAGGCAGTCCCAGGCTGTGACCTCGGCTTCAGGAAACAGCCAGGGACACGAGACAAAAAGGAGCTGTGGTGCACAGTCCTTGGTGATCTCTGAGGACATCCCACTCTGCAGCCACATGAACAGGAAGCCTTTTTGGAGGGAGTCATGTTTGCTTTGTGACAGACACACGCCAGCAGTGCCTACAAGAGTCTCAGGGTTCTTCCTTCAGCACAGGTCAGTGATGGCAGCCTCAGCAGAGGCTCCTGTTTCCATGAGGAGATTTTGCCTTGTGGCTCTGGACATCTCTGTCCCAGAACCCCTTTCCCACTGGGATGATCCCTTGGGGAGGCCACTGGGAGCAGCAAGAGCACACTGGAACCCTGCAGGATGAGAATGTCAGGCTTTCTGTGCTGCCAGGCACTGACCCTTCATCAAGCACTACATTTGACCTGAGGCTGTGCAACAGGCTTCCAAAACTGAGTGATAGCACTGGGATTGTGGGGGTGTAGTTTGAATAGAAATGTGTACTATAACAGGGTGCAAAGCTTGGGATTTAAGGTTTTAGTATATAGTAATATATATGGGACAAGGTGGAGGTTTTAGGGCATATGCTAAGTTCTTCTTTCACCTTCTTCTCCATGGGTTTGGGTGGTGGATTATAAATGGGTGACAAAGTCTGCACTGTGGACCACGGGTGTCTGGTTATGGGGCTAAAAGTAAAAATAAAATAGATGTCATCTCGTTATTGGATAATTAATGCTTAAAAGACCCTGGAAAGTTTTAGAAACTGAGCAATTTTGTACCTTGTTAGCCAGAACTCACAGCTTGTGAGACTGTACAAGTAAGAATTAATAAAGAACTCAGTCCAAACACAAAACTGCACCTCTAGGGCACTAATCCCAGCTCCAACAGAAGAAAAGAAGATAAAATCCACAGGTGCAGACCCATGAGAGGGTGGTGACTGCCACACAGAGTGTGTCACACAGGGCTCTGTGCTGTGACACTCGTGTGTCTGTCACTGCACTGCCACACAGAGTGTGTCACACAGGGCTCTGTGCTGTGACACTCGTGTGTCTGTCACTCAGTGCCACACAGAGTGTGTCACACAGGGCTCTGTGCTGTGACACTCGTGTGCCTATCCCGTGCCTGTCCCTCCCCCGGTCCAGCACCGCCTGCCGTGCGGGGCTCCCTTTGCTCTGGTACGAGCACCGGGAATGTCCCCGGGCGGGGACAAAGGGACCCGCTCGTGCCCAGACCCTGAGCGGGCCTTTAACCCCTTCGCCCCCAGCACCCCCGGGCCAGGCTGCGGTCGGCACCGCCGAACCCTGGGCGCTGGGGACAGCCGAGCCTCCCTGCCCTGAGGGGCCGTGCCCAGCCCTGCCCTGAGGGGCCGTGCCCAGCCCTGCGCTGCCCCGGGCCGTTCCCGGTGTCTTTCCGCTCACCGTGTGTCCGGCAGGGCTGTGGGTCCCGGTGAGCTCGGGCGGGGCTGTGGGTCCCGGTGAGCTCGGGCGGGGCTGTGGGTCCCGGTGACCTCGGGCAGGGCTGTGGGTCCCGGTGACCTCGGGCAGCGCTGGCCCCGCCGCCGGAGCCGCCCCGCCCTCAGCGGGAGCGCCGGGAGTTGTAGTTTCGCTCCCGGTCCGCGTTCGCTCCCGGAGTCTGCTCCTGTTCCTTGCTTTCTCTTTCTCCTCCTCCCTTTCCCCTCAGACTTCTCTGCGTTCTGTATCCACAGCACAGGAGCGTTGTTTAAAGTAAAGGACAACACATCCTGGAACGGGCAAAGCTGCCAAAAGCTGGGTCAATCCAAGGCTGTGCTCCAGCAGTGAATTTGTCAGTGAACAGCTCTGATCGGAGAGCGCCCTGCGCCAGGGCACGTCACAATAATGAAAAATTACTTTAATTCCTTTGCAAGCGAGCAGATTCCTCCCCAGTATTGAAAACATTATTCTGGGTTGGAGCCTACCTGACTATATTTAGCACAAAGAGAATTCTGTAAACATACAAAAAGTAAATGTTTTCAGGGCAGCCTTGTTGCTTTTTGGTCATGAATCGAGCTTTCCAATCCAGAATTCACGTCATTGAATTTGAGAGCATAGTTTGTAAAAATAATAAACAGAATATCCAGGGAAATAGTACTGCTGTTACCAGAGGTACTTACAAATCTAAGTCTAATTATGCTTGAAAGCTATTTTTGTGCTTCCTGAGATAGAGCAAGCCCAGGCTTATTAATCCACCAAGCTAATTGGATTAATGGACAAAACACATCTTCCCTTAATAAGATAAAGGATTGAAATATAATCTCTAAGGGAAGTATCCACCCTGCTGTTAAAACAAACTAAACAGATTTATTGACCCTAACTGCCCCCAGATATGGATCTTGCAATCAGAGCTGGCTGTAGAGAGAAGCAGCAGAGGAGATACTTGGACATCAGCTCTTGGGAGAGCCTCTCCAGCTGGTCCAGCCCAAAGCAGCTCTTGGAGTCTAGAACATCCCTCTGGCCACCCTGGAGGGCTTGGAGACTGGACAGGGGGTCTGGGATCTGTACAGGGGGCTCAGAGCCTCACACAGAGCCCAGGAGGACACTGCCTCTGATCCCTGCCATGGCAGTGAATGCCCACAGTGGATGAAGAATCACAAGCTGAGAGAATTCAAAATAAGTAGTATTTAGTCTATCATAGAATATAAATGTAGAATCTGGGATTTTTAGTATATGGGATTGAAGAGACAAGCTGGAGGAATTGGGGAGTGGCCCCTGTGCTCCTTGTTCTTGCTCTCGTCCCCCATCTTTGGCTGAGTTGGATTTTAGAGATTGGTTTAGAGTAGAAATGCCATGTTAGCATAGGTAGTGGGCATTGGTAAAATTCTGTCAATAAAAAGTGCATTTTGGATGTGGTTGGGTCAGGGGTGCTGTACATGAGGTGTGGGGCTCTCTGACCCGCCCAGTCCTGCTGTGCTGGGGATGCCCTGCAGAGCTGAGACAGAACTGAGCTAATGCCCCTGCCAGGGAGGCCTGGCAGAGCTGAGACAGAACTGAGATAATGCCCCTGCCAGGGAGGCCTGGCAGAGCTGAGACACAACTGAGATAATGCCCCTGCCAGGGAGGCCTGGCAGAGCTGAGACAGAACTGAGATAATGAAGAATAAACAACCTTGGAAACATGCACTGGCAGACTCAGCTTGTCGTCTCTACCTCTGGTGTGAAACACTCAGGGCAAAGAGAAGACTGAAAACCTGATTACCTCAGGGAACAGCAACCCCGAGAATCTCAGGGAAAAGCAACCCTGAGAAGCAGCCAGGTGTTTGGTGAGTGCACCTGCCACAGGAAGGATGAAAAGCCAGAGCTGCAGAGCAGAGACTCCTCTGAAGGCAGGGCAGGGCTCTGGCAGCTGAAACTCCCATGGCTTGGATCAGCCCAGTCGTGTCCATCTGACCCCTGTGCCACGGGAGGACAGGCAGAGAAAATGAGATTTGTCTGCACTGCTGCTGCTGGTCTGAGCAGGAGGGTGTCAAGCAACCTGTGAGAGATTCCCTGTGCCTTCTCCGAGGGCTCACACATTAACTTCCCTGTTAGGTATTTCTGCAGCATGTTAGTAAGGGGGATGTAATAAACATCAATCACTCGCTTTTTGGATTTTTTGAAATTTAATTTAAAAGAAAAATGGTTAAAAAAATAGCAATACAAATACAATGATAAAAGATAAACAATTTAGAGCAGGACAAGTTATGAGACAATAAGAGCAAAGAAGGTAGCCTGGGACTACCGTGCCCCCTCCCTTCCAGACAAAGGCTGGAAAGGAGAAGGGCACTGAACAAAGAGAAGTCTCCCTTTTGGAAGATCCTGTTCATAACTATTCATATTTTATTTAAAACAAGTACTTTTCAGCTGGTTCTTGTCACCAAAGCTTTCTGTTAATTTCTAGGCACCAGTGGTCTGTTGGTCTCTGAAAAGGGTTTCTTTTCTGTTGATAAGGAAGCCATAAATTCTTCTTCACTAGAAGATTTAGGAGTTCCTGCAAACTGTTATCTCTGTGAAGAATTTCTTCTCTCTTTCTTGAGCTAAAAGAATATCACCCACACACAGCCTCTATTTTAATTACTAGAACTTATTGTTAATTACAAAACTCCATTCACTATATTATTCAAATGTTAATACAGCGTAACTTTTCCACCTAGCATATTACATATAGTAAATATCTGCATAGAGCCACACAATATGACTTTTTCACAGAGATGATTTTGAAACAGAGGCTTGCTTGTCACTTATTCACTTAATCATTTAATTCAAGGAGCACAAACACCAGCTGTTGGCTTGGCACTTGAGTTGTTTCCTTGTAAGTGTTTTTGGGGCTCCAAGTTGAGCGAGTTGCACCTGTAAACTGCTTACACCAGTCCTTTGCAGACATTGTACCCTGTCCTGGGAGAAATGCTGGGAGGGAACTGAGGGCCTGGAACACAAAAATGCATCTCTGACAGCTTTCTGTGGCTTAGCAACCTGAGCTTTGGCAGAGGAAGTGAATCCCAGAAGCTCTCCTGATGCAGGAGCAGCAAACTAAAGGAGCAGGCAAAGAGGACACAGGCAGCAGGAGTATCATCTCTTACATGGACAAGATTAAGGTAAATCTTTAGTTCTGTGTTGCTATTTTTTTTTATCTGGGTTTGTAGAATGCCTGTATTGGGGTTTAAGAGTTGGTAAAAGATGTTTCCAAGCCATAAAAGCAGCTGGAAAATGTAATTCCAGACTAATAATGGTTATACAACTAATCTTGCTTTTTCTTTCTGTTTGGTCTCTCTGGTTGTCCCCAATAAGCAGAAATCAGCACTAGAATTGCTAACAGTTGGCCTTGTAAAACAACTGTTAATTGCCTTAAATACATGAAACCAGCAAATTCATGTCAAAAACTTGTGGTCAAGCCACAAGGAACTCCTTGGAAAGAAGAAAAAAGTCCTTTTTTTAGGACAAGCTTAGGGAAAGACAAACCACTTCTTTAAAGAGAAAACTAATGAGTAGCCTTCCTGCCTGTCATTAAATTTCAGATGCAAACTACCCAAATCTGGCTTTTCTCTGAAGTTAGAATCATGTCTAATTATGTATATTACATATGAACAGCTTTATATGACATATAAAACAGCTTTAAACAGCTGGACCTTCTGAGCTAACATGGATTGATATATATATATAGATATATATATAGATATATATGTATGACTCACCTATGCCTTAAAACACTGCACACAGGCCTCCAGAAAGATGCTGAAGGTCTGGAAAAGGTTCCAAGAGGACAAGGAGCATGACCAAGGACTCGGCCACTGCAAGGAACTGGGCAGGCTCTGCCTTCAGCCTGTGTGAGGGATGGGTACAGGGTGTCTCATCCCATGCAGGAACCTCATTAATCAAATCTAACGAGCTGGAGCCTTCAGCCCCGAGCTGCTCGACTCCTTGGTGTACCCCACTGCCCACCTTACTTCCTAAAATCATCTGGACAGTGCAAAAGAGGATGAGAAAGCAGCAGATCTCACTTGAAAAATTCTGACTGTGCCTCTGCAGCGTGTGAGGTTTTGCCAAATCTCTACAAGCTGCTGTTAAATCTCTGGCTAGATGTTAGGGACTCTTTGGATAATGGGGCTTTAACTGGATGCCTCAGCTAGGAGCTTGGATATCATTCCAGCGTTTCCTGCTAGTTGTAGGAGTTGTATTTCTTTTGGAAGGCGACCAAAATGAGAGGAAAGGAAGGCTTATTTTTTGACGGGTAGTTGCACTAAAATCTGGCCTTCTTCCTGCTCTGGCGCAGCAGCACTCGCAGTGCTGGCCATGCCGTCAGCCGTGTGGACACATCTGTGTCCACAGCTGGACAAGAAACCACTCAATTCACCTCATGCCCTTGTCTGTTTGTCCCATAAGGCATGCTGGATCTCAGCACTCCCCTGAAATGGGACAAAATACCCGAGGTTTTGTCTTTTCAAGGCACTGCTGGGCTGGGCACGGGGAGAAATCTCAGTTGAGGATTAAGCTGCAGCCTCCAGCTCCCTGTTCTGAACCAGGTGGTTTTAGGGCAGCTCAGTCATCCTGCTAAAGGATGCATGTTAGAGGGGTTTGGCCCCTCTTACGCCTTTGCCAGCTCTCTGTTGTTGTTGTCAAAGATTTCCAGTTGGGAGTGACCACACACGCCTGCCTTTAAAGGGTGCAGTGAGGAGGCTGGCTATGCTAGTGAGGAGGCGATCCCTTACTTGAAACCTTCATCTGAAGAGAAAGGAAAAAAGGCCTAGGCATGTCCCTGATTCCAACCTCACCGCTAGAATGAACAAATGACCAGTTTATTTATGAGATCCTACAAAGCAGTGAGGCAGGCAGCATCCATCTCTCAGAGCAAGACTCACCCGAGCAGCTTTTTAATGTGCCTGAGAGCAGTGTGACCTGGCCCTCCCAGGCTGGCCTCGACGATTCGGAGGTTTTTTCCCAGCCTGATGGATTCTGTGATGCTGAGCCCGGCTGCCCGGGCAGCACAGCACGGCCGGGCAGGGCTGAGGCGCGGTGTCCCGGCCTTTGAGGCCTTTTCTGGCAACTTTTACTCCAAAAACACCGCTTGGGCTCCATGCTCCCCACAGTCCCTGCTGCCCCGGGGGCTGCTCCCACTCGCAGCCCAGTCCCCGGGCCGCGGTCGGTCCCGGTGCCGGCGGTGTCCCCGGGCCGCTGTCGGTGCCGGTGCTGGCGGTGTCCCCGCTGTAGGTCCCGGTCCCGGCGGTGTCCCCGCTGTCGCTCCGGCCCCACGTGCGCGCTNCTGCGAGGGCGGCGGTGGGTGGGGGCGATACGTGGCAGCGCTCCGCCGCCCCCCACCTTCCCCACGCTGAGGGACCCGTGTCCCGGCGCTCCCGGCCGGGGCTCCCGGCCCTTACGTAACGGGAGCCGGCAGCCTCCGGAGGGGGGCGGGAGGGCGCCGCCGCGCCGGCTTCCCCGCGGCTGGCAGACTAAACACAGCCGCCGCCTCCCTCTCCTCCTGCTCTGCCTTCTCCCGTTCCCCGCAGCTGGGAGTTGTCCCCCGGCCGGGCTCGGGTCCCCTGCCCTCGGCTGGCNGGTCCCCTGCCCTCGGCTGGCGCAGGTGGCTCCGCTCCGTGGCCCCGCAGCTGGAGCGCCCTGCCCGTGCAGGGCTCCGTGCTGGAAGGGATGGAAAGTTACTCGGCGTGCGGAGATTGCTCCGTGAGCGACGCGGCTCGTCTTGGTGTCCCTCTCTGCTGTATTGCGCTGAACTCGGCCAGCTGCTTTTCGCGGCATTTTGCATCTACCTTTGTAGCAAGCGATATCGTTCAGTAGATATTTTGATGGGATCCAGCCTGACTAGCAGAAGAAACTCCGACCTGGAGCCTTGAGCATGCTGGTGAATATAACAAAAACGTCACATGTACTTAGAATGAATCTTCCACTTTACCTGAAAAGCTGGCTGCTTCCTGAGGGAAGATCCTTCGCGATTGCCCAGCGTTTGGTTTCTGTTTTGTTTTTTTTCCCTGCTGGCTTCAGTAAGAGGAGAACGCAGAGTGTTGAAGTGTTCACCTACTCACAAGTAAAGGTTCAGCGCTCGAGGTTTCAGTGAATGAAAGGAGCCATTTATTTACTTGGTTACTACAAGTAAATAAATGCAGCTCCCCGCAGCGCCGGGGGCTGTTGGCTCGGGATGCAGGCGGTGCGCTCTCTGCCAGGGGCGGAAAGCAAAGGTAATGAGTTCCCGGCTTGTCTGGGAAGTGGAGGCCTGCCTCTGGGGACAGTGATGTTCTCTGTCCTGCTGCTCTGCACCCGCTGCTGCTTTGCTGGATACGTTTTAATACCTCGGTCCAAACCGATTTGACCCGGAGTACTCTGCACTGCTTCTGAAGTATGTGCTGACACAACAGTACCGATTAACTTTTTCTCTTTGTTTTCCTCCCCATGCCAGCTCTCTGACCTGTGCAGACTTACATGTTGTTCCAGAATGAATGGCTTTAAAATCTAGTGTTTAAAGCTGTGATTTTTGGGGCATGCACGTAGATTGCAAAGTGCCCAGTGCAGTTTGACAAACTGCAATGACAGGTGGTGAGTTACAGTTTGGAAGGAGTGAGGATAAATAGACATTTAGAGCAGGAAAACCATGGCTTCATGCTGCAGTTGATATAAATAAGGAAATTTTTTTTTTTTTTAAAGAATATACTCCTTGGGAAAACCCGACTGATCATTGGCATTGTCCTGTTTTCTTCATAATCACTCTTAATATCTGAAATGTTCCATAGATCTCTGTAGATGCTCAGCTAATCCTTGAGCACAAGGATAGCCTCCTGCCTGTTGTGTCTAATGAGATAATTGCTCTGTTCCATCCTGTGTTCTTGGTCTGGGATGTTAAAACAAGTGGGCTTAGAGGGCTGTGTCCATTCAGTCTTAGTCTGGAGGAAATCAAGGGAAAACTCACTTCAGTTCCCTGCCTACAAATCTCTGTGCAAACACAACTGCTCAGCATTCACCCATGAATGTGGACTTCAGCTTGGAAGTAAATTATGGATAGAACACCCTACTTGACTTTGAAATTTATTCTTATTATGTTTTTCACGTATATAAAAGATTATAACTTTGTCATTAAAAGATGCTTAAAGCACATCTTGGTTTTTGGTAGCAGAAATTGTAGATCTTTCTTCTCTCACTGCTTGGATCCTAATTTTAAAACAGCTTTTGAACATGCTAAAGGACTTGGGAGCTGGATTCTAGTGATCCTGTCCTGTGAGACCTTTAAGCACTGATGGCAGCTAAATGTTCTTAGTACTTATTTTGGCAAAGTTCTTTCCTTTTCAGTAGTATTTTCGGTCACATTGTGTCAGGAGACTGTAACTTGGGTTGTCCTTGAGACAGGAGATGTTTAGGGCAGCAAGCAGCTATCTGGTTCCATCTTCTCCATTTCCCCTAAGCTCAGCTTAACTAGTCAAGGGGTTTTATTATTATTTTTATAGACAGTGGGGTCCAGTAAGGATTGTGAGAATGGATCCACATTTTCAATCTAAAGTTGAATATCTTGGTGATAGAGTTTTGTCTCCTGGCTCTGCTGTGGACTTCCATCTTGAGCAGACCACTTATTTTTTACCTAAATAAAGAAGCTGGTTTGGAATTGAGTTAGAGCTGTTACCTGTTGAAGTACCCCCTGAGTTTCCATTTTTTATCCTGGTTAAGCACCTGAGAGCTTGGAGTTGGCAGTGGGGAGACTTGGCTAATGAGCATCTTCAGTCTTAGGTCACTGAGTAGTGTGACCTCGATTGTGATGAGGTTGTGCCACTCTGCACTTGTCTGCTTGCATCTTTCTACTTGTAAAGCAGAGCTGAACTGTTTGGAAGTGCCCCCAAAACCCCCTCTGAGTTACCTCAGTTGAAACGCTGTTTGCTGTGTGCTCCGAGAATCCTGTGCTGCGCTTGGCAGCGCCATTGCCCTGCCTGCTGCTGTTTCCCTTCTCTCCGTGTGATTGTTGGCTCTTTGCTATCCCCCGTCCCGTTTTTGTGCTCTGCCGTGCCTGGCTGTTTCAGAGCTCAGTCAGGGCCGTTCCCGGGGAGCGGGGCGCTCTCCCCCGGGGCCGGGAGCGGGGCGCTCTCCCCCGGGGCCGGGAGCGGGGCGCTCTCCCCCGGGGCCGGGAGCGGGGCGCTCTCCCCCGGGGCCGGGAGCGGGGCGCTCTCCCCCGGCGCTCTCCCCCGGGGCCGGGAGCTGTGGACTGGACTCCCGCGTCTCTGCGGGCAGTGATCCCCTCCTCCCCGAGATGCTCAATTGCCACACGGCTGAGGAGGGGGCGAGACTGACAGCAATAACAGAGATGATTTTCATCTTGTTTTACTTCATGTCACCAACGGGAAGGAATTAAAGCCTACTTATTTGGCAGCCTGTGAGTCCGTGAGATTGCCAGCATCCTATATGATCTGAGCTGTGTTTTCTTTGATTCGGGAACCTGCTGCAGTGGTTGGAAAGCTCTGCTTCTGAAATTCTGCCAAGAATGGGAGGTCCGGTTTCTCTGGCCAGCCTCTTCTAGTGCCTAAGTGTGAGAAACTGTGTTTTTATCTCCTCGGAACTGCCCTTATTGCACTTTGTGGCTGTTGCCAGTCGCTCCTGCTGTGTGCCTGTGGAGATAAGGAGGTGGGAATAGGGGTTGCAGCAGTGTTTGGAGAAGCCTGGTGCTGGAGCAGGCTGCAAAGGCAGCTGGAGAACAAGAAAAACAAGATGGAACGCTGTCACTGAGAGCAGTAGGTGGAGAGGAAATACTGTTTTCTTCACCTTTTTGGTGATTTTTAAATTGGTATTTCTTTGTGCTTTTAGAAAGTTTCGTCTTGATTAAGAGCAAGAAAAGAAACTTTCTGAAGCTTCTCGTGTGTTTCACTGAGTGCAGTAAACAAAGAGCTCTGTGCATTCCCAGTACTGATAAATTGGGAAATATTTATGGTGTAGTAAAGCTGTTTGTGCTTCGTCACTGATTTGCAGATGTATTGGCTTGAGTGCTGGATGAGCAGGAGGCGCTTGGCTTTCTGCAGGGTGAAATAGGAATTGAGTGGTGTTTTCAATAAGAATGGAGGTGGACATCAGTGGGTTTTTGTTAGGTGTGTTTGAAACAGTCTGATGCAGCTTGTTGGCTGCCTGTGGGGAGGAAGAGGTGAGGAAGGCTGCAGTGGACAGCAGGGGCTGCTTTACAGCATTGGTGAGGGGGGAAAGGGGGGTCTCCAGGCTTCCCTCTCCAAATTCTCAGAGGCAGAAAGCAAATTGCCAGAATGCAGCAGCCCTTCAGTGGTGGTCATGCACATTTTGGGTGGTCTGCAAGAGCTGGGGGCTGTGCTGCTTTTCTGGGCACGTGTGAGTTTCCTGTTGGTGCCAGTGGGACTGTGCTTGTGCTGCCCAACAAGGGAAATCTCCTCCTCTCCTCCTGCAGTGCTGGAGGTGGAAAGGAGAGGAGGGAGCTGCCTCCTGACCCTCGGGTGCAGGATGAGGAGAGGTCCTGCACTCCAGGGTCAGGGGTGTGTTCCCTGGTAATTCCAACATCTCTGCTTGGAGTGGTTTTTATTTGGGTGTAACTTTTCAACTTCCCTGATAGTGTTTGCACATTTGCTGTAAGAATACCACACCTTGGTCTATGCTGTTTGCTTGATTAAAGTTATGTTGTCTCCCATAAATAGGCTTAACTACCTTGTAGCTGAGCTTGTTGCTTTTTTCCTTGCTTTTTTTCTTCATTAGTTGGGTTCTTGGAAGAGTTGTAAAACAATTTCTGTTAGTCCATGCACTGGAGTTCATTTTTTCTGAGCAGTATGTGATAGTTGAACTTTTATTTGAAGGGAAAAAAGCAAACGTAGTGAATTCCACGACAGCATAATTACTCCTAAAGTATGCAGGAGCCAGGCAATGCTGGGCTGCTAAAGGGATCAGGATCCTGAAAGGCTGAGAGCTTGGCAGCTGGCCCTGCAGAAAGCACTGCCTGTGAGCCTGCCATGGCCTTACCCAGGATCCAGGGACAGAGCAGCCTTTTGTGTCAGGTGTGGAGCTTGGCTCTGTGGTGGCAGCAGCAGCGTGCACAGAACTCCCTCTCTGTAGGGTTTTCATTCAGACCTGTTCCTGTTCCACTGGCATCTTCCTGACTGAAAAAGGGAAACTTTTTTTTTCCCCATTGAGTGGATGAACTTAATAATGACTATTTTAAATGGGTGTTGCAGGCTTTTTTCAGTGTTTGNTATTTACAAAATTTTACCAATGCCCACTACCTACACTAACATGTCAGTTCTACTCTAAACCAATCTCTAAAGTCCAACTCAGGAAAAGATGGGGGACGAGAGCAAGAACAAGGAGCACAGGGGCCACTCCCCAATTCCTCCAGCTTGTCTCTTCAGCCCCATATGCTAAGAATCCTAATTTCTATATTTATATTCTATAACAAACTAGCTACTATTTATTTTTAAATTCTTAGGGTTTGTGATTCTTCCTGCATGTGAGTATTCACTGCCATGGCAGGGATCAGAGGCAGTGTCCTCCTGGGCTCTGTGTGAGGCTCTGACCCCCCTGTACAGATCCCAGACCCCCTGTCCGGTCTCCAAACCCTCCAGGGCGGCCAGAGGGATGTCCTGGACTCTGACATTTGATGCTTCAGGGTTTTTTTCAGTGCTGTTTGCAAAGCAGCAGCATGACTGAGATGCCAGAGAGGAGTGCTGGTGGATACCTTGTCCCTTAGCTGTTCTTTTTTCTCTTGCCACACGAGGCAGGTATAAAAGTCAGCAGGGGGGACTCAAGCAGCATTGGCAGCCCCCAGGGACTGAGCTGCCTTTTCTGAAGGTGGATTGAGCTCTGGTGAGCAGGGGTTTCTCACCTGTTGTGTGTTTCTCCCCCAGGTGTGTGGTGAGGTGAGAGCTGTTGGGCAATGGCGTTTCAGAAGGTTTGGTGTGCCCTAGCCCTGGGATTTCTGCTGCATTTCTCTTGTGCCCACACGGACTTCTTCACTTCCATTGGTGAGGACTGCTTTGGTGTAGCCAAAAGAGTTTCTTGACACCCCTCAAAGCTCATTCTGCAACGATGTTTTAATCATCCAAGGCCCTAATTGGTACAAAACTAAACCCACTTCCTCTTTCTTACCACCTTATTTGCTTTTCTTTGTGGAGAAATGGGCTTTAAGTCAGTCCAGGGGTAGTCTAACGACCCAGGCTAGGCTTTGTAGTCACTATTCTTACAGGTTTTGGGATTTACACCAAATTTTGGTGCTGCACTCATGTAGAAGGAGGTGGCACAGCTGCCAAGGGTACATAATGGTGCAGGTTGTCTGGGCTCACCCTTGGGTTCTGGTGGCCTTAGGGTGGGCACTGCACCCCTCTGTGCTGAACCACTTCAGCTGTCTGCCTGCAGGAGGTGAAGCAATTATTAATTTATACCAGGGACTCCTTGAAGTCATGGATGTCATCTTCAAAATAAAGCCCTGGATTAGTGTTGTGTATCAAACACGAAGGCTTTGTGTGTATCTGGAGCTTTCTCTTTATTTGCTCTACATTATGTATGCTTGGATGAAAGATTACTGTGTGGCAAACTATTTCCTTTACCAAATGAATCCTAAATTAGTTCTAATTATAAATATGCAGTATTACATTAATTTCCATGGCAACAAGCTTGGTCCAGCAGGAGATTTTCTCCTTAAAAAAAAAAAAAAAGACCTTACTCAGATATTCCTACTCAGATATTCCTTCAGGGCTATTTAAATAAATGCAGAAGGACTTTTGGGAAAGGAAGAAAGTAGAAAAGAGGAAGAACACCTTTAATTCTCAGGGTTTTGTGTTTCTTCTTGACTCACCAAACTCTTCTTTTTCTAGGTCATATGACAGACTTAATTAATACAGAAAAAGATCTGGTCGTGTCACTCAAAGATTACATCAAGGCAGAGGAAAGCAAGCTGGAGCAGATCAAAAAGTAAGCACTTGGTGTCAGAATGCTGATGGTCAATCATTTGAGTCCACCCTTATGCAAAAAGGGCTTCCTTAAGGCTGATTAAATCCGTGGAATTTTTGCTCTGGGGCAAAGCTTAAAGTAGCAGGGTGGTAGCTTGAAGATTGCTGGGTGTTTGTTGTAAATTGTTCTCTTTGAGCACAGCTTGGTGTAGAAATAAGAAGGGACCTGACCATGTGAGGAGCAGAAATATGTCAGATTTTATCACAGCTAGAAATAAACATAATTTATCACTGCACAGGATGCTTTCCTTGCTTTCAGAAGTATGTATAAATCTGCCTTGAGGGTGTTAAAACAGTTCTAGATGGAGGAGTGGTTTTTATTTTAGCCTTTGTGTATTACTTTTTGGTGTTCCACCATCCAGGAAGATCTTCTTTGTCACTTAAAATACAGACTTGCACTTGCTGCCAGGTTTGCAATGTTACAAGTTTATTCTTTACAGCTACAAATTAACAAATGGGAGCATGCCAGTTGGGCATTCAAAAGTGAGGAAACACAGCTTATTGTGGAAGCGTTGCAGCTTTACTTTTATTATATCAGTAATAAAACCTCAACCTGTGAGGTCAGGAGAGTTTAAATAGAAAAGAAAAAGCTGTTAAAGAACCTGGAAAAAATGCCAGTGTTGTTTGTTGGCACCTGGAGGACACAGGGAGCTGGTCCTGCAGTGGGAAATGCAGGGAGGGTTTGAGGGCACAGTTTGAAATTGGTTTCTTCAGTCTTTGGCTTGCTCAGAGCTGGAGTTGGTCCCCAGCAGCACAGGGAGCTCCTCACTCGTGCTGGAAGAGCCCACCAGGGACTGTCAGAGGGCAGGAAAATAATCAGGGACAGCAAAAGCCCCCAGAGCCACCTCTGGCAGCTGGAAACACCTCCCTGCCTCGGGCAAAGCCTGCAGATTCCATTCAGGCCAACCAGATTCTGGAACAGGAGGAACAGCAGCTCATGGACAGAGCTCCCTCTAGGCTCCAGATTCTGGGTTTGCTTTGTTGGTAGAGTTTGGGATTCTCTGATTGTTGTTGTTGTTTGTGATTCTCTGTGGCTCCTCACCATCAATTTACCCTGATTGTAGGGTGGTGCTGCAGGTCTTCATGTTGTGGGTCCGCTTTTTTTTTAAAGTTGTGCTTGTTTTGGGGCATGTTGGGGTTGTGAATGACCTGTGGTACTTAGAGAAGTTTGAGTTGGAGCTGCAGCACCAGAAGCTGGGTCTGGGCTCCTCATTTGGGAGTGTGACATTTCTTCATCCAAGCTTTCAGCATGGAAAGGAGCTTTGTAGTGAGAGGCAAGGGGCATCTCACAGATGTGTGTGTCTAAACCTAAAGTAATTCTAGACAAGCATCAAACTGCCTTTTTGTGAGTCTTAGGGGGAAAACAGGAGCATTTGAAAGATTGAAAATGTGGGTAAGGCTTTGTTTTTGATTAGTCCTGCATGACAGCTCATAATGGAGGTGCTGGCAGGGTGCTTTTGGGGCTTGTAGGAAGGAGTTCCTTCAGCAGGGTTCCAGCAGGGACTGCAAGAGCAGCATAAGATTGGGGCTGCAGCCGAGGAAGAAGATTTAATAAAAGAAAAGGAAGTAGCCCTTTTTGTTCCCTTTAGAAGAGCTCTAAATATAGATCATGCAAGAGCTTGCAATTTCATTTGGCTTTTTCATTAGTGAAGACATTTGAATGGCTTCCAATCAGTTCTCTAGCACCTCAGCAGACTTGTGCAAGACTCTGATGAATATTTGCATTCTAGATGGGCAGAGAAGTTGGATCAGCTGACAGCTACTGCCACGAAGGACCCAGAGGGGTTTCTGGGCCATCCTGTGAACGCATTCAAGCTGATGAAACGGCTCAACACAGAGTGGGGTGAGCTGGAGAGCCTGGTCCTCAAGGACATGTCAGATGGTGAGTGTGCAGCAAAATCAGCATCACAGGCTCACTGCAGGTACTGCCTGCTGCCTTTCACATGTCAGGGCTTCAATTAGATTTGCAAATTTGCTTTTGAGACTGAGCACTTGTGGAACTAATCTGAATTGGAGTAGCAAACAGTTGACTGCTGCCTCTTTTCTTCAGCAAGGAACAGGACATGAAATAGTTGACTGTGAAAAACACTTAGCAAAAGGAAGTCAGGATGGTTATATTTGACCTGTGAGACTGTCTCAACAGCTAATTGATACCAGGTGGAGGTTTGTAGTAAGGAGTTACAAGAAAGAGCTTTCAAAAAGACCCAGGATTAGTCTCTGATAAGAATTCAGCACACTCAGCTTCCCTGTTGCTGTGAGAGGAATATTCAGTATATGGCAGTGCAAAAGGCTCTGCACCAGTGTGTCTTAAGCCCTTCTGAATGAGTGGGGTAAAAACCAAAATGTTTATTTTTGGTTCTTCCTTTGCTTTCTTTAAAAAATCCCCAAACCAACTGCGAACTTTGCAGCCTGTGCTGTGAGTTCAGTCCAGGCTTGTGTCAAGGTGGGTTTTGGCTTTCCCTGGAGCAGGGAGCTCACACAGTTCCCAGGACAGAGGTGACCAAGTGTTTCCCTGCCTTTCCCAGGCTTTATCTCCAACATGACAATCCAGAGGCAGTTCTTCCCCAATGATGAGGATCAGACTGGCGCAGCCAAGGCGCTCCTGCGGCTCCAGGACACCTACAACCTGGACACAGACACCCTCTCAAGGGGGAACCTGCCAGGTGAGAGCCTTCCACCTCCCTTATTTGCATTTCCTGAATGTCCTGGTTGGGAATCATTTGCTCTGTTCCACCTTATTTAACTGCTCAGCCTGAAGGTAACACTAGGAAGGAGTCTGAGCTTGGAAAAAAATGGGGTTTTGGTTGACATCTTTCTTCTAGTTATGGTAAGATAATCTAGTGTTAATAGTTTTTAATAAAAATCAATAGCAATAAAATCTTGCCTGGGTGGGGTTTTTTCCTTGTGTTGCACTGGCAGATCCCTGGCTTCATTGCACAACTCAATGCATTTTAACAAGTTCCTGTGAGCTTAAACTTCAGGGCTTGTGTAAACTGAAGAGCAAAAGATGGTGCACACACAGACTTGAGCCTGTGTGACATTGCCTGAGCTGATCTTTAATAGGTTGCAGTAGAAGACACCTTCTTTTTTTTGGTCAGAAAACTTTCTCTGCTGAATCTTCCTTCTTTCCTCTGTTCAAAAATAGTCCTGTGCCAGCTGGCCAAAGATCAGCTCAGTACAATCCATCTGTGTTTTTGCAAGTGCTCATTGTGGTCAGATGCCTAATAAAATTAAGGGTAATTGGCTTTATGTGTTATGATGTGTAACCTTGCTTTTGGGTTTGGTTCAAGACCTGCTCAAGGACCTATAGATCCCTTCTAATGTGATGAGCAGCTTGTTGCTGTTTTCTTCAAACAGCACAGAAATACAAAGTGAAGTTTTGCTGCTTTTTGAAGCAATGAGCTGTCCAGAACTGTGTGCAGTGAACTGTAATGGCAGAACCTGGGAGTTCTGGGGGATAAAAAGAAATAGCTTGGACTCTGGAGAGCTCCAGAGGGGAATTTCCCACGTGGTCACTTGTTTGTGCTCCTTTTCTTCATTCCCAGAGAATTTCCCTTGGTCCAGAACCTCAGCTACTGCCAAATCTTTGCAGTAGCCTGCAATCTGCCAACCTGTCCTTTGAGAGTTTGCAGATCCAGGCTCAGGAAGCTGCAGCTGCTGCCCATCACAGGAGGGGCACAAGGTGTTTAGGGAGGGAACAGGAATGAACAGCAGAACAGCTGCTCTCTTTGAGCACTGCTAGAAACTCAGGATGGATTGAGATGTAATCAGGGATGTAATTTTAGCTGTAACATTGGCAGGTCCTGTTTCCCTTTCACAAGATTAAATTTGGTTTTTCATAGGGCCTGTATTTCCACAGGCAAAAATAGGAATCTGTAATTTGCCTACTAGTGGTTTAATCTTTCAGAGGTCACTTAAAATGTTTCTAAAAATGACCGACTCGAAAAAAATCCCAAGCAGCTGGGAATTTACTCTCTGATGTTTTCCTTCTCCTCCCCCACCAAGTCGTCACTAACAAGTCGTGGTTCAGTAACATTTTGAAAGTGATAATGTGATGTCCTTGAAAACACAGTTCTGAAACTTCAAATGTGGCTTATTTTTGCTCTTGCTGGAAGTGGTTGGGGTTTTGAGAAAGGAAGGTTTGTTTAATTTGATTTTTCTCTCGTGGTAGAGACATTTAGCTGTTTGCTAGTGTTCTAGCAGTGGAAAGCTGCATCTGAGTGCTTGTGTGCCAAGGATTTACAGGCTTTAGAGACTTGAGCAAACAGCTACTGCAGAAGGGAGCTGTGGGAGAGCAGAAATCAAACCCTGCTGTGAGGAATGAGAAATAACTCAAATGTTTCTCAGAGGACCGGTCTGGAACCCTGTGTAAAAACTCTGTTTTGTTCTGAATACCCAGGTGTGAAGCACAAATCCTTTCTGACAGCTGAGGATTGCTTTGAGCTGGGGAAGATTGCCTACACAGAGGCTGACTACTACCACACAGAGCTGTGGATGGAGCAAGCCCTGAAGCAGCTGGATGAGGGAGAAGTGTCCTCTGCAGACAAAGTCTACATCCTGGACTACCTGAGCTATGCTGTGTACCAGCAGGGGGACCTGGGCAAGGCTGTGGCACTCACCAGGCGCCTCCTGGAGCTGGGTATGGGCCACAGGGACACAGCTCTGCCTGGCTTTTGCCTGGCCTGGGCCAATCTGACTTGCATCTGTGTCTGTAAAGTGCCTTTTTACATTTTAGGTGGGGATTTGCTCCTTTGCACTGAAGGGTTTTCTGCCTCCTGACACTGTTGACTTCTATCCCTTTACCTGTCTGAAATCCTCTGCTCTCTCCTCTGTTCTCTCCCTGCATTTTGCTTTCCTGGGTTGAGGTTGCTTCCACTTAGGTAGAGGCAAAACCAAAATTAATGAAATTGAAACTAAATTGGTGGTACTGAAATCTCTGCAGATAATGTAAATCCAAGTTCAACCTGCTGAAGATGAAAGACTTGTAAAAACAAGAAATACAGAATACAGGGCAGTGAGATAAGATTTTGTTCAGGAAAAATGAAAGCATTTATTCTTCTGTAAATACTCCACTGACTGTGTCCTGAAGCTCCAGGAAGCTCAGTTCTAACCCTAACATAGCAAGAGCTACAGAGAGCCACTTATTAAAGAACTGAAGCCAATTCTGTAAGTTAAATCTGTGTCACCAGGCATCTTAAATCCCACCAGGGAGTTTCCAGGTTTACAGGCAGTCCTGGTGTCCCAGCCCTCTCCCTGTTCCATTCCCTTGTCTCTCCCTGTCTGGTGAGAGGGGCTGGAATGGCCAAACCCTTTCCTTCAGTGCTGGGACCCCTGTGCAGGGAGGGTTGGAGAAGCAGTCACGTGCATCTGTTTCCTTTTGCTGTCTGTAAATATCCACTTCTGGATGGTTCCTCAGGGCTGGAAACCTGCCAGTGATCCCCGTCTGTTTCTGTGTCCGCAGATCCTGAACATCAAAGGGCAAACGGGAACATGAAATACTTTGAATACATCATGGCTAAAGAAAAAGAAGCGAACAAATCCAGCACGGATTCAGAAGAGCAGCAGGAGAAGGAAACTGAGGTTAAGAAAAAGGATTACCTGCCTGAGAGAAGGAAGTACGAAATGCTGTGCCGTGGGGAGGGGCTCAAAATGGTAAAGTGGAGTAGACTGTTCTCAAATGTTTGAAACCAAACAATGTCAGGAATTTGTCTGTGGTGTGCAAGCAAGGAAGTTGTTAGAGCATCTGGATGAGTGTGCAGAGCTGAGGATCATGTGTTGGATTTCTTCCCACTGCAGCCTGTTCAGTAGACAGAAAGTAATGCTGCCCCAGGCAGTGCTGGCTGTCTTGGATGTGCTCCATCAGTGTAATGAATTGAATAAGGATGCTGGAAGTCCCGAGTTACAGACAGATTTTTTTAAATGGGGGTGGTTTTTTTAGCAATAAAATTATCTTAGTAGGGTTGTGTAAAGTAATGCTTGTTGAAGTATGGCACAGCAACATTAATGTGCAGACAGCACTGGCTTCTCAAACTGGAATCACCTCTTTAGCCTGTCACATCTCGAGGTGGGGAGAGGGAGCTGTGTGTGTGTCAGGACATGTTCTGACCTTGGAGATATCCATGTCCTGGGGAGCTCTGACCCCTCCTTGCTCTGCCTCCCCTGCAGACTCCCCGCAGACAGAAGAGGCTCTTCTGCCGCTACTATGACGGGAACAGGAACCCCAGGTACATCCTGGGCCCTGTCAAGCAGGAGGACGAGTGGGACAAGCCCCGCATCGTTCGCTTCCTGGACATCATCTCCGACGAGGAGATCGAGACTGTGAAGGAGCTGGCCAAGCCCAGGGTAAGTGCCTCAGGCTTCCTTGCCTCTGGAATCCCAAACTCCACCTGTCCTGGGCCTGAGTGTGCGTGGCTGCCTCCTCTGGAGGGCTGTGTGCTGTGTGTTCACACCTCGCTTGCCTCGCCTTGCAGCTCTTTGTGGCACCCCTAGGAGGAGACTGGGAAAAGAACTCTCTGAGATGACTGGAGCCAGGTCACAGCAGTGCAGGGTGCTCAGGCTCTTCCAGCAGATACAATTTCAGCTGGTTCAGATGAGGAGGAGAGGGTTCTCCAACAGAAAACAAATGTAAAGCAGCGAGGGTGTACTGGAGTATTCCTGACTTGTTTGATTTTCTGCTTTTTTTTTTCCTTTTTTTTTCCTTTTTAAGTCTGGAAGGAGAAGGCAGCCATTCCTCTGGAATGCCACCTTATTGTATAGACAAGAAAGGAATGGTTGTATTCACCATTTTGGTATAAGTCTGGCTTCTGTCTCCCAGGCTTGGAAGCTGCCTGCAGATGAAAGAGCTTCAAGAGAGGGCAGGACAGTTGCTGGGTTTTGCCTTATTGACAGTGGTGGCTCATCAACCCTGTTTCAGACGCTGGGTGCAAAGGTTCTTGTTTCTCAGTGAGGAATAATCCAGGGCAGCTCCACTGTCTGAGAAAACAGGAGTGTCCAAGGCAAACAGCAAACTGATGGAGTTGCCTTCTGTATCCAGTTGGTGCAACTCCACATCTACAGATGCACATTGAAGATGTAGTTAGTTAATTTATTTTTCCATCAATTCTAAAATAAGACTTAAACTCATAGAAATATATTTTTCCTGTTTTTCCCCTTGCTTTTGGCCTACATGGCTTTTTTGTCCAGAATGGGTTGAGCAGATGGATATCAGGGGAATAAGAGCATTCAGTGCAGGAGAAGCTGGCCTTGCCTGCTGCAGGGTAGAGCAGTTGTGGTTGTACATGGGCACCAGGGCAGTGAGGCTGTCCTTGGCCTACCAGGGAGCCTGAAGGGGATCTTAAAGCTCCCTGAAGCCTGAGGAGTTGGACATTGGGAAGAATTTCTTCACTGAAGAGTTTGTCAGGCATTGGCAGGGCCTGCCCGGGGAGGTGGCAGGGTCACCATCCCTGGAGGTGTCCAAGGAGTGACTGGATGTGCCACTCAGTGTTCTGGGCTGGGTGGCCAGGTGGGGATTGAGCAGAGGTTGGACTTGATTCTCTTGGAGGTCTTCTCCAACCTCAGTGATTCTGTTCTGAGGTTTCTGAGGTAACACCCTGAACTGTAAGCAGGGAGTGTAAGCTTTTCCCTCCACGTACCTGAGGCATCTCCTGCTGCCCTGCCAGGCAGCTTTGCTGCAGGGCTGAAAATGTGAGCCCCCACGGCTGCTCTGGAGATGCTGGAGCTCCTTTGCTCTGGTGTGATGCATTCTATCCCTGTGGAATGTGCCAGACCACTACTTTACAGAGCAGAAAACTGTAAATGTGTGACCGTAGGCTCTGAACTTGCTGAGGTCGCTGTTTTCCTGTAAAACACTCAGCTCATGGCAAAGACTTGGAGACCTTTAACACAGGAGCATCTGTATGCAGTTCCTGTTCCCATATTCCCTTGCATGGCTTAGCAGCAAAAGGATTGTGTTCCTGGAGACCTAAAGGTCATCTCCTCCTCCCTGCTGCTGGGGATGCTGCCATGCTCTGGGAGGAGGCAGTGCTGGCTGCTCTGTGCCCAGCCTTCTGCCCTGCTGGCATGATGAAGCCTCATTATTCAGCTTTGGAGTCTCACTGGAATTGGAGTTTGTGCCTTGTTTTTTAATGTGTCTGCATGGGAGGAGAGGAGAGGCAGCAGAGTGGGAGCTCCCAGTGTCTTTTCTTGTCAGTGGGTTTGGAGAGAGAGGCCTTGGCCTGTTTAGTTTATTTTAACAGTAGAGAAACGCTTCTGATTGTTTGGGAATTGCCATGACATTGTGCCTGTGGCAAAATTTGGGCTGGGCATCTCAGCCTGTCCAGTTAGGAGTGATGGAGAGTGCCTGGTACTACATGAACCAAGTTAAAGGGCACACCTGGGGTTCTGAGTTGGAATATTATGGGAAGGCATCGAGTAAATGGAGCACAGCAGAGGCAAAGGAAAGCCTTGAGCCAGGAGTTCCCACTCTGTGTAAAAGTGAGCATGGGTGAAGCAGAAGTTTGTGAGAGCTCAAAGGAGCTCAGTGCTGCTTTTGGTACAGGAAGGATCCAGAAGGAATGGTTTATTCACCTTTGGCTTATGGTGCTGCCTGGATTCCATTTGCCTGTCAAACTCCTCCTGCAGGGGCAGGGCAGTGTTACAAAGCACCGCCTGTCCATGTGCTGCTCCCAGGGCATCTCATCACAAAAGAAATCCAGGCTGCTGTATTGAGACAACTGTTCTTGCTACAGACATGGAAACTTGTGGAAAACCTTTAAAAACAGCCTGGACAAGAGAGCTGTCCTTGAGTGAAGCTGGAGCCTGCCCCGGGGTGGCAGGCAGGGCAGGCAGCGGTGGCAGCTCGGAGGCGTTGTCCCCACCCCCAGGGGGGTGGCAGGCAGGGCAGGGCAGCTGTCCCCACCCCCGGGGGGTGGCAGGCAGGGCAGGCAGCGGTGGCAGCTCGGAGGCGTTGTCCCCACCCCCAGGCTTCTGAGTGGTCGGATTGCTGGCATGCAGATTGTGCTTGTAATGCAACTTCTGATGGTTCGCTTCACAGCTGAGGCGAGCCACCATTTCAAACCCCATAACGGGAGCCTTGGAGACGGCACATTACAGAATTAGCAAAAGGTAAGAGAGCTCCATGCCAGAGGTTTTGGGCCTGTAATGAGTGTGTACGTCCTGCTCACTCCAAGGAAACCAGAGGTGGGCTGAGACCTTGTAGTCTGCCTTGTGATTCTGTGACAGGCTGTTACTGCTGAGTTTCTCAGTCTCTTCCTTCGGCTGGAAGTTCTGGGGGCGTGTTTTGATTTGTTCTTTCCTTTTTGGTTGCCTTCTCGAGTCTGTTTTTTCAAGCAAGTCTCTGCAGTCAGTGTGAGAAATATAAGATGCCACAAAACCTTCAGTAAAATCAGGGGGTTGTTTTTAATCTATCCCCTTGCTCTTTCCACAACCAAGAGTTGACCTCCCTTTCTCTGGAAAATGTAGCAGACCTCGAAGTGGTGTAAGAAATGCTTCAGGTCCTTGCTGTGCACACAGACAGGCACACATCTCCTTGTCCAGCATAATCCCACACTCCCAGCTGGGCTCCTTTACCTCCTGCCTGACACAGACCTGGCAGAACACAGGCTCACTTCCACTGGGCTCCTGGTTCTTCTCAGCTTGTCCATTAAGCACTACAAGTGCTGAATTTAGCCAGGGCTTTCCAAAATTGGCTGGATCTGAAAGAAACCACCTGCCCCTGCCTGCCCTCCCCTGGTTTTAGCCGTGGTAATTAAAGATTGGCTGCACAGGCCATCAGCACTGAGCCAAAATTCTGGGAGGAGTTAAAACTTCTGGGTGAGGAGGAATTGTCTGGGAAACTCAGCATCGTAAATTACTTGTAGAAAGTCTTGATTTTGAACAAAAAAAAAAAGGAAAAATAATAAAGGGAGGAAAAAAGTGAAAGGACAACCTAACCAAATTATTCCAACCAATTTGTTGTGATTTGGACATGGCAGCTGCAGCTTGTGTTGCCCTTCCAACCATTGCTAATATGCGAGCATCTCATCCGGACCAATCGGAACCCTTTGAAACACCTGGGGCTTGGCCAAAAGCAGCCTGCAAGGTGGGTAAGCCTTGTCCTTTCTCTTTTTGTAGCTGAGCCGGGCTACTGTTCATGACCCTGAGACTGGGAAACTGACCACAGCACATTACAGAGTCTCTAAGAGGTAAGGGGAAGGGATTCCTTGTCTGAGCAAGTGTGTCCTGGGGCTGTGCTGCTGCAGCGCTGAACGTGGGCCAGGGTTTTGTGTCACTTCCCTTATTCTCCAGCCTTTCTTTCAAAGAGAGTGGGCAGAGCAAGCTGAGCTGTCACCTAACAAAGCACGGGGTCTGCTGAAGCAGAGATGGGGTGTCAGTGGTGGCATTCCAAGGTGGAAGTGCTGTCCCTGGCTGAGCATGGCTTGTGTGCTGTGACTAACGTACTAAACGTGGGCACGGGGCTCTGCGGGCACCCAGTGCCAAGGGGCACCTCCCTCACCTCTGCTCCTCACCTCCAGTGGCCACACTTGCTTAGGGCTGGGAGCTGCTGTGATTCCTGGGAGCACTGCCCTTTGAAACCAGGTGATGGCTTTAAGGGATTTCCATGCTGGAATGATGGAATGTAGTTGCTGCTCAAATAAAAACCCAGGGTTCTTCCAGCTGCTTTGAACAAACCCCTGAACTTGGAATGGCCTGCAGCTGAAGGGCTTTTATTTAGCTGGGAATTTCTTCAGAAAGGTGAAAGGGCTTCCAAATACGGGATCACAGGAAGGTGATTGATTCAGAAGTGATGATAGGTCTCAGGAAAACTGGGAAACTCCTGGAGCTGAGGTCCTTAAGGCTGCTCCAGTGGCAAGTTGAAAACATTTTCTTATGCCTGACACCTCTGCAGCATGTGGGGTCTGTGTGCTTATTGGCACAGACAGGCAGTGGGGATCCTCTGGAAACTGTCTGGGAAGCTCTTACACATTTACCCCTTAGAACTGTCCCCACAGAGGCAGTTCTCTTAGGAACATTCATCTTCCTGTTGGACATGTGCTGCATTTAATTTTTATTTCTTGTTTTTAATGTTCGAGTCTGTCCATGTCTTACCCATCTCAGTTATTTGTCACTGCTTATTTGGAAGGCTTAATTTATTCACTTGGGGGGTTTGTACTCTGTGCCAGACAGATCTGGAGTATTTACTGAGGAAACTCCTTCATCCATTGAACATCCCCTCATGTCAAACTTGATGTTCTAACGATGGGAATTGGAGAAGGTGACCAGATTACTGATGCAAATTGGGATGCATAATTGTTCCCTATTTAAATAGATGAGGCTTAGTGAAAGGACTTTTTATTTTGAGTGGTGATTTTTTTATTAGTAGGAAGTGTTATTCCCTGAGGTAGTGCAGATGCCACAGTCAGAAAAAATAGTACAAGGCACTACCCAACATTAAAGGCCAATAAAAAAAAAAAAATGGGACAGAGCCTAGGGAATGGGACCCTTAAATTTGTAATGAGGTTTGGTGCTCAAAAATGTGTCACTGTGGGACTTCCTTCCAATGTACCCAAGGAACTCTCAGAATTAAATCACATTTTACTGAGCTAAGCTTTTTCATTCAGTAGCTCACTGGAAATTGGAATTAAAATTGTAGAGACACATCCCAGAAGTTGGGGAAGGCCGTTTTTTGAGGGTAGGAATAGCCTTGAGGGGTGAAATGGGATTGCCCCCTCCTGCTGCCCCTTGCCTTTGCTTTCCTCCATGTGCAGATTTGCAGGATGGGCATGGACTTTCCAAGAGAACTTCACACCTAAGTCTGGAGCAGGAGGCAGCAGCAGCCACCCCCACCAGCCTGATTTAAGGGCCTGTGCTGCTCCTGCTGCTCTCCTGCACTGCCAGAAACATCTTTCCCTTGGAGCTGCTTGAGCTGGTTCAGATTCCAGATGAATCATTGCTCCTGAAAACCAAAATATGCTCGCTTCATTTCTTTAATAGATGACTCCTTTCCCCCTCCAAACATTCCTTCCCAGCACATGCCCTCCTAAATTACAGCATTCCTGTCTCTGAGAGAGCTACTGTTCCCTGGGTGGGACGTGGCAGCTCTGGGAAGGGGGCACCTTGCCAGCACCAGCAAGCTGTGTGTGCAGCACCAGGATAAACCCACCCACTCTCACACTGTTTCTACAGAGAAAAACTGCCTTTTCCCCCTTCCCTCTCCTCCCAGCAGGCAGCCACAGCTTGCAGCATGTAATGGTAAAAGTTTCCACTTCATAAATACCAGCCTGGGCTTTTACTCCCTGTTGTGTCTCTGCTGGGACTTTTCTGCACAGCAAGCGTGGCTTAGAAGGCCTTTAAACACAAATGCCAGTATTTTGTGACCAGTGATTTGCAGAAGTAGTGTTGGGATTAATGTCTTCTCCTAGACTGACCAGTGCAGCTGAGGAGGTGAGATTTTGGGGGATACACTCCTGTGTGTTCAGTAGCTCCAGAGAGTTCTCTGGTTTTTCCTTAATGGACTGTTTCATCTTTAAATTATTTCGTGCCATTAAAAATCTCTAAGGTGCCTCATGCACAATTCTAAGGGGGAGGAATATGGGACATTTTGTGGCTGTCTCACCCCTGGCAGTGTCCAGGGCCAGGTTGGACAGGGCTTGGATCAGCCTGGGATAGTGGAAGGTGTCCCTGCCCATGGCTGGGGGTGGAAGGGGTTGAGCTTTAGGGTGTCTCCCAACCCAGCCATTTCTTGATTCCATGAGTCAATGTGAGGATTCCTGACCCTTTGTAATGCATATAAAAGTTGTTAAAAGCCCCCCCAGTGTGACTTCAGCACGCTAATGGAAGCATTAAATTTTTTATAAGACTTGAGGGATGGCTTTTTACAAAGCCAAGTGGGTCAACAAACTTATGTGGTCAGGGAACTGGGGTGTTCTGTGGTGGTTATTAAGGAACTACCAAATCCTTCTGTAACTAAATCAGTGGTACCTTGAACTGCCCTGCCTGTGGCCTCCCAGGAGTTGTCCCTTTTTTTTTTTGGGGCCCATCATGGACTCTGAGGTCAGAAATAGAACAGAATGCAATGAACCTGGAAGTACGTAAATATTAAAAGAAAACAAACTGCTGAGCAAAAAAAAAAAAACCAAATGTTTAAGGCTGTTCCTGCTGCATCTCCTGCACCACTGGTCAGGGGAGTCTCTCTTTTTGATAAGCAAGGGCAGGAAAAAAGCCAACTTTGTGTTAAGGAGTTGTTTTGAATGAGGCAGAGACTTTTATCAGCAAAGGACCAAGCTGGGCCAGCATCAGGGCAGGGACTGTGGGACAGCAGGAATATTCTGTGGCCAGGCAGAGCCATGGGTGCAGCTCTCATGACACCTCCAGGGTTAAATCCCCTGGAATTCTGCAGCACTCCAGGCCTCCCTGTGGTTTTGCTCAGCACCCAGCAGACAGGCTGGCACTTGGAATTATGGTTTCAATTTCCTGCTCCTCCACCTTTCATAGACTTTCTTTGTATGTTGAAGCAATTAATTTGTTTTTAAATACATACAGTACTCCCCTTCCTGAAAGGCTGCAGTATTCTCCCTGGTGAAGCATTCATTGCCTCTCTAAATAACCAACAGAGCAAGAATGCTTGGGTTTTTCTTTCTTTGGGTTGTTTTCTTTGTTATTTTTCCTTTATCAGCAGACTGGACAGAGGCAGAGAGAGCCTACACTGAAGCTGCTGGCTGTGTTGGGGCTCTTCTTGTGCCTTAAAGATGAGGTTAGGGCTGCTTGTGAGCATTACCTGGTCACCATGGCTGTGTAGCACGGCTGCTTGGGGGATTTTCAGTTGGTAAATGCTTCATTTCCACGCCTGAGCATCCTTCTGCCACCTGAAACCAAAGCAGGCTGTGTTGTTAACACCTCCTTGTACTAACAAGTGTTCAGCAGTGGATGGGGCTGGGGATGTGTTTGTGCATGTCTGCCTTGAAAAATCTGGTTTCTTTTATCTCATAGTTCATTTGTTATTTAAAAAAACGCTCGTAGAGATTCTGTAACCTGTGTCAGTGCCTTGTGTCATGTGTCATGCTACTGTTCCTCCCAGGCAAAGTATTTAGGGATTGATGGGGTTTTTTTTAAACACAAATCAAATAAATTTAGTATAGATGTGAAGGTTGATTTGAGTAAAAATACATTTCCAGCTGGGCTCTGGGCACAGGGATTTCTGTCCAGCAGGAAGCACTGCTGAGCCCAAAAGCTGAGTCAGCGGCTAGGAAAAAAAAATAAATGTAGAAATAGCTGTCTCCATTTTCCTGCCAAAAAAAAGAAAAGGGGGAAAATGAGCCCCAAATCATCAATATTCACACCCATATTAATGCAGTGGGCTGCCAGGGTAAATTGAAGGTGCAGTGGCTGGCATGGGGATGAGTAAAGCAGCAACAGAAACAGGCATCCAGTGAGCAGATGTGGGAAAACTAATGCACAGTAGGAGGCAAACATTTAAAGATGCCTTTGAAACTGAGGCTGACCTCCCACTTTAAAAAAAAAAAGGGGGTGGGGGTTTAGTTTGGGTTTTCCCCTCCTTAAAAGTCATTGTGTACCTGTGCTAAATACCAGATTTATAATAGGCTGTTCTGGTAGCAGTTGCTCAATGCATTATTTGATTGTATTCAGAAGGGTTTCTAGCAGCACTGCAGGGGTCAGTGATGAGAAAGGGCAGCTCCCAGACTGCTGGCCTGGAAGTGTGGGACATTTAGGAGACCTGAGCTCCAGACAAATACAGCAACTCACCTGTTCCTGTCCCAAGTCTTGCTTCAAAATGCATCACCCACATTTTAAACACAAATTTCAGTATTTTGTGGTCAGTGCCTTACAGAAGTAGAGTTGTGTTGTAATGTCTTCTCCTAAACTGACCAGTGCAGCTGAGATTTTGGGGGGACACATTCTTGTGTGTTCAGTAGCTCCAGAGAGCTACTCTGCTATTCAACCCAGGGGCTGAATGAGCTGTTGGGAGTGGGGTAAGAGCAAAACTGTGTGTGCCTGGTTTGAAACCCAGCTTGGAGCACTGTTTGTAACACTTCCTTAGCCCAGGGTGGGAATTCAGGCCCTTGCTGACAGAGCTCCCTTAAACCACTGCTGGGATTGGTCTTCCTAGGAAACACGTTCATTAAATTCAGGGTTTTGTAACACCCTGAAAACACTCCTGGTCAGGCTTACCAAACCCTTGAGAAGTGCTAGCAGGGAATGTCCCCTGGGAAGTCCCCCAGGTGCTGCTGCTGTCCCTGTCCCTGTCACTAACTGTGCCCCCGCAGCGCGTGGCTCTCGGGCTACGAGAGCCCGGTGGTTTCCCGCATCAACACCCGGATCCAGGACCTCACGGGGCTGGATGTGTCCACAGCAGAGGAGCTGCAGGTAAGGGCACCCTGGGGCTGCTGGGTGCAGTCACAGCTCAGCACCTCGCCCCAGGGAGTGGGGGGCTTGTGCTTGGTTCAGGCGGGGTGGGGTGGCCACAAAAACTCCATTATTTACAGAGGGGAAGAAAAAGTCTTTGCAGAGCAGCTGTTCAATTGGAAATGGCTTTTTGGGCTGAAAGGAAACAGTGAAACTGAAACTCTGGATGTGTAATTCGTCTTTATTTAGACAAACAAACTGAGTTTCATGGCCCCAGGGTCAAACTTTGCTGCTGTTGGAGGCAGTTAAAAGTTTGGCCTGACTGGTACTCAGGGAAGGCCACCAGTGTGTCTGGTGTCCCTGGGATGTGGGAAATGCTGGCTGGATGTGTAACCTGAGTCAATTGTAATTTAGAAGTGCTTTTGTTTATTTGCTTGAGGCCTTTAAATGAGCAGCTGCTGCCCTGACTGTGAGCAGAGCATGAGTACCTGGAAAGCCAAACTCCCACAAAGTCCTTCTGACACCCACTGTGCTCCTTGCCACTCTGCCAAAGGTCCTGGTGACAAAATGGCCAAGGAGCTGGTGGAAAATTGAGGTTATTTTTTTATAACCAATTGGCAAGAAGGACAGGGAACCTTCTACTGACACAACCAAATTCAGGTCAAAAAGTAGTTTAAAGTTGATGGTGTAAAAGCACTATGGCACTGTTTTGAAAAGTTTTCTGTGGAAGAAAAATGCTTTTCTGCCCTGGGAAGCAGCACATTCCTTACCTGGAGCATGCTGCACCCTGCAGTGCCAGCCTTGGATGTGCTCCTGTTGCTGACAGAGGTGTGACATTTCCTGGGGCTTGTTGTTTAAACTTGATCTCTGCAAAGGCTGTAGCTGACAGTCAAACTCTTGCCTGGATAAAGACTGATTTACTAGATCCTGTGCTTCTCCTCCCACTGTAGGTAGCCAACTACGGCGTAGGAGGCCAGTATGAGCCTCATTTTGATTTTGGAAGGGTAAGTCCTGTTTTGTCTTCACCTCTTTCTCCTTCACAAGCGCTGTGTTTCTCTTTTTCAGGTGGCAAATTATGGAGTGGGAGGACAGTATGAGCCCCACTTTGACTTTGCACGGGCAAGTAAAGAGCTGGAGGAGAGCTAGACCTGGGGAAGCCTGGGCCTCTGGGCTGGGGCACACTCTGTTCTTCAATGTGCATTAAATTTTGTAGCTCTTCCACTTTCCTAATCCATGTCTGTGGAGAAAGCCCTCTAAACCACCAGCTGAACCTGTGAGGTTACTGCCTGTGAGCTGAGTGCCAGCAGACTGCTGACAACTGGAAAAAGTCTTATCTTGCTGTCCTTAATTTTTAAATTGGATTTAAATTCCCCACCTGTTTTAGTCCAGCTTAAATTGCAGACTGCTGAAATTCAGTTGGTTATTTACTGGGCATAATTCTGTGTGGTTTAACCCCTTCAGATTAACCCTGCCAGTCCCAGCCACCAAGTCTGAATCAGGATCTCTGCTTTGTGAGCACCTGATCCAAGGCATTGCAACTTAGCAGGATTTGTTTGGAAACACTGGGGTTGTTTCCTGGAGTAACAATTGCTGGAATTTCAGTGCACACAAACTGTGGTCACAGGGGGTGGGTTTAAAAAGAGATGTATGACAGAAGTTGGTGTCAAAACTCATCAAAATGGGGTTCATGCTTGGAAGTCGAGTGCTGAGCACCAAAGAGTTGCCTGGTTTGTCACTGAGCCTTCCTCCCTGCTTCCCAGCTGGAATCCAAAGTGGAATGTCACAGGGAGGTGTTCCAGCTGACCCTGGGACCCAGAGCTGCCCTGCCTGCTGCCAGGGACAAGGGGGATGAGTGTAATTAAATAATTCAGTTTGCTGTGGGGAGGATTTATAGACTCAGCCTCAGACAGCACAGTTGTTCTTACCCATTAGACGTCTGGGCTTAATGCCCTCCCTCCCTCTCCTACAGAATTTCAAAGTATTTAAATTAACAGATCCACTCCTACTGCATTCCTCCCCTCCTTCCAAATCGAGGGGTTGGATTAATTCTTCTGCATGAGTCTGTTGTGTGCTGCTGGCTCAGCAGCTGTGTGTCACTGGCTGCTCTGAGCAACCAAAAAGAAATGCTGATGGAATCTGCCTGCTTTTGTTTACAGAAAGATGAGCCAGATGCTTTTAAGGAATTGGGAACAGGCAACAGAATTGCTACTTGGTTGTTTTATGTAAGTGATACATTTCTGCCATCTGTCACTCCATATTCTATACCATGGAATCATTTAATTCTGCTTTTCTTTCATTCTTTTTTACTGAAGGGACTTGTAAGTGAAGCAGCCACTAACTTTGGGGTAATATGGGGGGGTTTCTTACCCAGACTTTGCAGTTTTTCCATGGGTCTTAAGGAGGATTTTTCCCCCAAATTTGAGCATTAGCCTAAATTATTTACATGCCTCTTTATTTTTGTATCTGCATCAGTATGTACAGCGTGTTCACTGCCTTAACACTCAAGTGGGAGGGACAGGGCTGGGACTGCAATGGAAACAGAGGGGGTTTGGCCTTCTTAAGGGATTTACATCAAAATTAAGCTTCACTTTTACTAAAAAGTGAGATTTTGTCAGCCTGAACTCACCTGTCCTTTCTCACCTGTTCAGATGAGTGATGTGTCAGCAGGGGGAGCCACGGTCTTCCCTGAAGTGGGAGCCAGCGTTTGGCCAAGAAAGGTGAGCAGGACTGTAGATAAAACCTCTCCTCCCCACCTACCCAAACAGAGCTTTAAAATGAACCTTGAAAATCATTGTAAGCACCTCTGTGCTGTCATAACACTGCTATGATTTTCCTTAAGTACAGTAACTGGAGCTGTGCTGGTAATTCCAAGGCCCCTGATATTCCATGTGTGGATGCAAATGCAAAACATTTAAATACTCCAAAACACATCTTGAAAATACTCAAATCTGTGAGTTGATTTAGTCTTGAGGCATCTGTAGGAAATTCTCCTGTCAGTTTTTTCCTTCAAAAGGAAGGAAACTTTCCTTTCCAAGCAAAGTTTGCCTGTGTTGGCCTTCTGCTCAGCTTTAGCAAATAATTTTGGCTTTCTTAAACAGGCTGGGAGTTAAATGAAATTGGCTTAGGATTAAAAAAAAAATTAAGAGCCAAGTATATAGACAATAAATCAAAGGAGACTTATTCCTAAGGAAAGAAATGATAGAATATGGAAAAGAGCCTTCAGTTTAAAAGGAGAATTTGAAACACAAATGCACCTACCTTTGCCTTATCCTTTGCTAAGTGGGTGTGGCAGTGAGTGCAGTACAGAGCACAGGCTGAGTGTTCTGTACAGTCTCTGGTGTGGCAGAGGGTGCAGTACAGAGCACAGCTCAGTGTTCTGTACAGTCTCTGGTGTGGCAGTGAGTGGTACAGAGCACAGCTCAGTGTTCTGTACAGTCTCTGGTGTGGCAGAGGGTGCAGTACAGAGCACAGCTCAGTGTTCTGTACAGTCTCTGGGGTGGCAGTGAGTGGTACAGAGCACAGCTCAGTGTTTCTCCTCCCCAGGGCACGGCTGTGTTCTGGTACAATCTCTTCCCGAGCGGAGAAGGCGATTACAGCACGCGGCACGCGGCCTGCCCGGTGCTAGTGGGAAATAAATGGGGTGAGTACCTGCCTCTGACCCTAGGCTGGGCTCTGCTGGGGGAGGTGGCTTGGTTTTATGTTAACTTCAGATTTCAGAAATTATGTTCTTTGTAAAGAAATCTGTTTAATTTACTTTACCTACCTCATCTCTCTCTATATGTTAAATATATTCTATATAGTAGCACATTTCATTACGTGTATAAAGGAAATTAGTGCTATATCTACTTTAGGAATTTTTGTAACTTTGCAACCATGGAAGGTTTTCCAAACCTTTCCAAACTGGAAGCGTTTTTGATTGGTTGGTTTGTTGTTTGGTTGTTTTTTTTATTACCCCAACCTCACACATTTGGGGTTGGAATGAGAGCTTTAAGGCCCCTTCCAACTCCAACCCTTGTGGGATTAAAACCCTTTAGAGAATTAAGATAATCCTTAACCAAGTGC
Source organism: Cisticola juncidis (assembly GCA_013400215.1). Taxonomy (NCBI): domain Eukaryota; kingdom Metazoa; phylum Chordata; class Aves; order Passeriformes; family Cisticolidae; genus Cisticola; species Cisticola juncidis. The sequence goes on along the minus strand of VXBR01011794.1, from coordinate 316,904 downwards.
TTAACCAAAAGCTGGCCTAGAGCCTGTTTATCCTCCCAGCAGAGGAGCTGACCACGTGCAGTGACCCAGCCCTTTGTGTCTTTGCAGTCTCCAATAAGTGGCTCCACGAGCGGGGGCAGGAGTTCCGCCGGCCGTGCACGCTATCGGAGCTGGAATAGCAGCCCTGGTTCTCCCTGTGTGGGACAGGCACACCCTGCCAGTTTACAACTGACTAACAAACACTCCACCACAGGCTCACCCTGCCCGTGCCAGCTGTGGACAGGACAAACCTGCTTTTGTTCCCTCCAAACCCCCCCAGGTTCGTCAGCAGAAACTACCCAGGTTGACAAGAGTTACTGGAAAAAAAAAAAAGGACAAAATACAGATGAGGGCCACAACTTCCAGTGGTGTTGTGTGTGGTGTTCCTGTCACCATCATCCCTCTGAGCAGTGTGGGCAGCCAGGGGTTGTCTGGAGTCCTCCTCACACCTGCCAGGCTTAGGGCAGGATGCTTGCCTGGGAGGGCTCCCTGGTAAGGAATGCTGAATTAACCCCATTCCTCAAGTCCCAGACACTCGACTCTGCTTTCCTAGAGTGCCTCACCACTGCAGGCATGCTTTGTTGTTTTTTTTTTCTCTCTGGAAAACAGGTTATTAGCATGTTTGAGCCTGGTTTTCCACTTCCACAAAAGCCCCACTTTTTAAACTTGTTTTCCTTCTGAGCCAGTGTGGAGAATTTGGCTCTTTCTCTTGACCACACGAGCCAGCAGTTCCACAGGCAGAGTCAGGATGCTTGCACAGTGTCAGAGCAGCCTGGGAACACCCACAGCCCTTCTTCCCTCCTCTTCTGCAATGTTTGTCCACAGGAACAAATGCTGCTTTTGTTCTGTCCTGGCAGCCAGCTCCTCCCTCTGCTCCTCGGGGATGTTCCCATCTTCATTAATCAAAATTGTCGTGCCTTAGGACACTGGAATTTCAAATTGGTTCTGAGACTTCAGGTGCTGAGGTAACACAGAGTCCTCACAGCCTGCTCCCCACCCTCATCCTCCTCCCAGCTCTTGAGGTTTCAGGAGAAACTCTCAGCCTATTTATAGTCCTGAACCTTTTTTAGATGCAGCCTCACTTTCCTGAACCCTTTCCCTTCCACAGCAGGATTTTTAGCAAAAAGTCCAAATATCTCTTTAGCACGAGGACAAAAATCAAAGGAAGCTGCACCTGCCTCTACCTAAACAGTTCAATTTTCTGGATAATGATGATTTTACTGATTTAGGGGTCAAGGCTGAAGTCTTTGCCAAGGGAAAAATTCCAATTTTGGTTAATTGGATTTTCTGCCTCAATAAAATCTTGACAATTGAGCCAAAATGTACAAAACCTATTGTTAAATGTGCTAGAAATACCTCTGGATTACTGGGAAATGCAGTTTAAGGTACTATAGTTGGAGGAACTGCATACTTTCAGAAGACACTTTACAAGGTCTTTGCTGGAAAATAATGGTTAAATTTCTACTGAGCCTGGTAGCAGTGGGACCCACAGAACTGCCCCTTCTTAGCCCTGCACCTTCCTGAATTTCACCTGTCTTTTGGCAGCTGGAAAACAAGGTCCATCCATAGAGAACACAAAGTCTGCACAGTCCCATCTCCCATCTGTACTGCTCCTTTACCACCAGCAGGAGCTGAGCTAAATAAATTCACCCCAGAACTGCAGTAGCAGGGCTGATCTTTGAGCACTAAATTGTAATAATTTAAAAAAATCCAAACCCATAAGATTGGTGCCTACCTGAGTTTTCTCACTTTTTCATCCATTTCTCTTCCTATCCATGGTTCTCTCTTTTCCCTATATCCTAATTTGTTAAGCTACTAAAAGGTAACCATGGCTGCAGGTACCTCCCCCCATGGCCCTGCAAGTAAAAGGGTCCAATGAACAGTGTGGGGTTGGGAATCTCCTGCCTTTGGGGCATCCATAAATGCTTGTAGGGAAGCCAGTTCTACCTGGTAAAGGAGCACAAAACAAAAAATCCCTTTATTGCCATCAGGAACAGGTGTGGAAAATGCCTGCATTTTGCTCTTACTGTCCCATCTCTGGTCAATAATCACCAAAGCATGAAAAAAAGCCAGAGCTGGGGAATTTTGCTCAGCAGTTCACTCCCTCACCTCAATTCCAGTGAGTACTTCCAGTGTTAAACAGCATCAGTCTCAGGCATTGCTTGGGGAGTGCAAATGTTCTCGTGCACGACTTTGTAAAAACCACTCACAGATACTTCTTCAGGAAAGAATTTTCTACTTTTGACAGCAGAGAATTTTACTTGGATAAAAGAAAAAAAATCTCTCAAAATTAAGTCCGAGTCTGCTGAAGCACGTCAGGAATGTTTCAGATTATGCCAACAGGGTTTGCTTAGATTTTTAAACTGCAGACAATCCCTGTGTCCTCTCCCTCCACTGCAGTGGTGTCCATGCATCCAGTGCTGACTGGGTAAGGGATTGCACTGGTGCTGCTGCTTCTGCCTTATCCCATCATTTCTCAGAGGGCTTTTGGATCCCCAGCGTGGCTCCTGTGTGAATCAGTTTTGTATTAAACATGATTGAAAACTGTCTGGGCTCACAGTGACTGACAACTGAGAAACTGCCTTACTGTTACAATTTTTTTGTAATAGAATTTTTAATGTAAAAAAAAAAAGTGAACAGGCTTAAAATAAAAGCCACTGCCATTAGCAGTGAGAAATCCTCCACATCCAACTCTCTTTCTATGTGGCTGCCATAGTCTGATCACACAGAGTTTTATCACCTTTTGTGGAAACCAAGCTCTTGTTTTCCCTTCACCATTTCACTGGTGCAGGAGCTGCTCCTACCCCAAACTCCTGTTCAGCACTAAACTTGGTGTCTCCACTGGAAACACGCAGCACTAAAGGACTGCAAGAGGGGAGGGCAGGTACTGCTGGGCTGAAAGCAGGGTCAGCTGCTGAGGGACCCTTTTCCAGGGCTCACAAATCTGTTTTGTGTAGCCAGAAGATCAAACAACCACCCTGGAATGGCTCTAGGGAGAGGAAGAAAGCACCAGAGACTCCAACAGCACAGTAAACTCACAGGTGGGGGGGTCAGGTTGGCCTCTTCCATGACCAAAACCTGTGGGGTTTGTACACCACACATTGCTGGGCTTCACCCTGCAGAGCAGTGGAGCCTGTGCCTGATTCCTGTCATCAGGAACATTCAAAAAGCACAGCAGGGGCTGCTGAGGGGCCCTGATGCTTTTGCCCATGCAAGGGAGCCATGTGCTGCTGATGGAGCACTGGGCTTGCAGGTAGGGAACTGCCCCCATCAAAGCTGCTGTGATCACACACTTGGCAGCTGAGGTACAGGAAAGAAGCCCCCAGTGCCCCAGCACTGTTATTTCAGAAAGGGGATGGATGGGGATCCATCCCCAGCCACCCTGTGCTGCTGAGCTGCTGCCCTGCCCCTGCCAAGATGGGCCTTGGAGGAAGGGAAGGGAAGGGATCAGCCCTGTCCCACCCCAACCAGTGACTTCCCACCGTCCTACCTGGGTCCTTGGGGCTCTTCTGGCCCAGCTGCACTGGCATGGGGATCACCAGCACGGGAGGAACCCAGCAAGGGTAAGGTCAGAGACAGGGAAAAGGCCTGTGAACGTCCCAGGACAGGATAAGATGAAGAGAAAGGAAAGGGTCTGACAGGATCATAGAATTCCAGAATGGTTTGGGTTGGAAGGTACTTTAGATTCACCTAGTTCCACCCTCTGCCATGGGCAGGGACACCTTCCACTATCCCAGGCCTTGTCCAACCTGGCCTTAGACACTTCCAAGGATCCAGGAGGAGCCACAGCTCCTCTGGGCAACCTGTGCCAGGGCCTCACACCCTCACAATATAGAATTTCTTCCCAATAGCCCATCCATCCGTGCCCTCTGTCAGTTTGATGCCCTTCTCTCTTGTCCTGTCACTCCACCCCTTGTCCCAAGTCCCTCTCCAGCTCTCCTGGAGCCCCTTTAGGCACTGGAAGAGCTCTGAGGTCTGCAGTTTTCTTTTCTAGGCTCAACAATCCCAGGTCTCCCAGCAGAGCTGCTCCATCCCTCTGCTCCTCCTGGTGCCTCCCCCGGCTTCTCTCCAGCAGCTCCAGGTCCCTCCTGTGCTGGGGCAGCTCTGCAGGTGGGGTCTCCCCTGAGCACAGGGGCAGAAGCCTCTCCTACAGCCGGGGGAGGCAGCACAAGGCTGCACAGGGACTCCCGGAGAGCTCGGCCCCCATTAGGGAGGGGTCTGAGCACCCCCACCCACCCTCCCCCGGCCGCCGGACTCTGACCGGGCTGGGAGGCCTCGGGATTTCACCATCGAGCCGCAGCTCTTCCCTCACCAGTGACTCATGCGCCTCCCCCGCAGGGCTCCAGGCTCACCCACGAACCGGGCTGCCCGTTCCCCCCGAGAACACCGAGCAGCGACCCCCGAGCCAGCCACAGCCCAAGGAAAAGCAGCCCGGAGCCTCCGCCCCGCGCCCTGCCCAGCAGAGCCACGGGCACGATCCTGGCACAGCTCGGGAGGAGGGATGGCAGAGCTGCGGCTGCCACGGCTCCCGAGCCGGGGCCAGGAGGGGTTTCCCAGCTCCGTCCGGGATGGGGCTCATTCCCACAGCCATGGGGGACACGGAAGCGCCTGGTGGCAGGACAGGACGGGACAGCACGGGTGTAGTCACCTCTCCCTCCCCAGGCAGGAGCGCTGCCAGCAGCCTGACTGTCCCCGGGAATGTGTGACTCACCAGGCCCGGGGCTGCGCTATATTTAAGCATGACGGAGGCAGGAATGAATGCACGCAGTCAGGAGCTGCCTATCCCGAGGTCAGCACCAGGTTCAGAAACCAGTTGTCAGAGTTCACCACAGTGGCAAAAAGCCATCTGCACCCCTTAAATCTTCAGAGAGAGAAAAGCTGGCCCAGGGCAGGGGTTTCTGTAACTGCAGTGGGTCAAAGCGAGGCCAGAGAACCTGCAGGGTCCCGCTGTGCACATCCACAGTCGGGAAGTTCCTCTGCTGCAGCTGCTGAGCCACTCCCCGAGGGAAATCTGGAGGTTACTTTTACCCAATCCTACATTTTTCCTGGTCTTCAGATCTTGAAGTCTGGGTGCAACCAAGCTATTTGCAGCTGGACTGAAAAGCTCTCAAGAGACTGGCTTGGGGAGGGAAGGAAGGAAGCAGAAGGAAGGAAGGAGAGTGGCTCATCCCCGGGGCAGGGCAAAGGGGCTGCCACGTTTTGGAAAAGCAGTAAAACTGCTTTTTATTCACAAACCTTTGCTTCGGGATCAGTGACAAACTAAGAGGAAAGTTTCTGACTGCTTTTTACCCAGGCTCTACTCTCTGCCAGCTGCTCCCTCCCTGTCCTGCTTGGCTTTTCTAATTCCAATTGATTTTGCAAACAGCCCGGGCTCCAGAGCCACCCGCTCCAGGCTGCGTGTCCTGCTCATGCCACATTCCCTGTGGTTTGCCTCCTCTGCAGTCCTGCCAGCGTTTTTCTCCTCTCTCTTTGCCTTCAGCAGCACATGGATCAGCCACCAGGGACCAAGGGATGACAAAGAAAGCAGCGTTCTGGAACTGCCTGCAGAACAACCCTAAAAGGCTCTGCATAAAAGAAATGACACCATGCACAGACACCCAGAGGCTCTTACACATTTCCAAGCTATTCCCGAATAGCTGGTTTGCTCTTTTTTACATTAATTCCTGACAGGCTGTTGCCAAGGCTGGGAGCAGTGGGACTGCAAACTGGAGTGTCACTCTGGGCAGGGATTGAACCAGCAGACACCAAAGGCTCCACTCACTGCAAGACACAGCAGGGGACTCTTGAATCCAGCTTGCCTTGCACTGGAGCTCCCTGACAGCAAATCCCAGGGACCATTTCCACCCACGACTGACAGAGCAGTCCCCAGCATGGTCTGAGCAGCAGCTCTCTGGTGCTTCTGCAAGGGAAGTCCTCCCTTCCCTAGCACTTCCTCTGCCATGTGGCACGGGTGACACAGATGTCACAAAAGGCTTACTCGAGGCAGGGATTTGCTGATTCCCAAGCTGCCAACCTCCCTTTCCCAGTGTTCTCTGCATCTGGGTTTATCTCCCCAAAGGCAAAGCTGGTTTGATGTTTCCCTGGGACCTCCTGCACTCCTAAATGTCCCCTCACCCATAACTGGGCCCTGGCAGCCATGTGCCTCAGAACAGATGGAACAAGCAAGCAGCAGCTGCTCCACAGCATTTCACAGGAGAGGCACTGACCAGCTTGTTTGCTCCCATCCCCACTTCTCTGACTTACCCATCTAAGAAACCATGACTTGTGCTTCCTTCTCCTCCCTTGTCTGGAGCTCATCACCCAGGGCCATGTGCACAGGCACAGGCAGTGCCATGGAGCTCTGGCCCTTCAGAAGCAGCAACCCAGCAGGGCTGACTCTCCTGCAAAACAATAAAATGCCAGAATTTGCACTAGTGTTTGGCACGGATTTGAAATGCCTGAAGCCCAGCTCTTCCTGAGAGGCAGTGCTGTGCTGGGGCACATCTGAAAAGCTTTCTAAGAGCAGCCAGAATCTTCCCACACCAGTTCCCGTCTCTATTCTTTGTGAGCCGTTTGCTTTGTGTTTTGCTGTTTGTGATCATTTGATTGCTTTCTTTTTAATGAGCAACTCTGAACCCTCCACCAGCTGAGCAGGCCCCTGGGTCCTGGCAGGTCTGTCCCACTCCAGCTCCAGGACCTGCAGCTGCCCCACAACCATTCCCTGGCTCAGGTTTCAGTGCCGACCTTTCCTCCTGGGCCACCTGCGCTACATGTTTGATTTACATCACGAAGGAGCTGTACCAACATCAGCCCTCAGTTCACATCAAAGGCAAATCCTCACCCCCCACACTGATCCTGGGACTGGAGGTGATGCCACTCTGAATGCAGAGTGTGTAACCCCAGACTACTCCAAGCTGCTGCATCAACCTCTCCGAGGCTCCACGGGCCCACGGGGTTTGCCAGGAGCGGTACAGCCAGCAGCTAGACTGGCTGAAGGCCTCATGCCACCCCTCCCTGTGCCCAGGAGGCCTGAGGAAAAGTCAAGGGACAGTCCTCAGCCTGCCTGAGCAGCAGAAATTTTGGACAGAGAGATACCCTTTATCTGCCAGCAGGCCGGGGAGGGAGTGAGGTGGCCCTGGGGGGAGAGGTCCCTCCTGGGGAGCTGCAGCCCCGGTGCCGCGGGGACCGAGCTGTCCCGGCGGGATTGTGCAAACTCCCAGCCCAGGGAGCTGAACTCGCTCCGTATCTCGGCGCTGCACTTTGCCCCGCGGCTGCGGTGACCTCCCGCCCGCTCCCGGGCAGCGTTTAAAGTCCATCAGAGCGGTGCCGCTGTCCCCGCACGGCAGCCCCTGCTCGCCGCTCCTGCCCGGTGCCCGGCACCGCGGCTGCAGCATGCGGCTGCTGCTGCGGGCAGCGCTGCTGTGCCTGGCCCTTCCCCTGGGGCTCTGCGAGGAGGAGGCAGCGCCCGACAGCAGCGGCCACCGGCACCCCCAGGCACAGTCATCCTATTCCGACTGGGGCATCGAGACCATCCGCGATGGCTTTGAAACGGTGAACAGCTACTTCGACTCCTTCTTGGAACTGCTCGGGGGAAAAAACGGGGTCTGTCAGTACCGATGTCGATACGGTAAGAGAACCTCACCGCTGCTGGCTCCTCTCTCCTCGCCCTTTCTGCTCTTTCCTTCCCTCGTACCCCGGCTGTGCTCGGCAGAGTCACAACCTCTCTGCCAGCACAGGGACACCGAGCCCCACCTTCCCCCTTCCCCAAGAACAGCTTGGTTCGAGGCACTGCAGGACTGAAAAAGCAGAGGATTTTCACAGCCTTGCAATAAGTTTACATAGATTGAGGTTTGAAACAGAGTTTCAATTTAGGTCTAGAAATATTTGGAGCACAGAAAGTTTCTGAGCTGTAAAAAACATAAAACAAGCAATTATCGCTCTAAGGTGCACGTGTAGTGTTTATTGATTGGCTTAAGTAGGTGCTTGTAAGCTTTTAGCATTAGCCTACTAGCTAAAAAACTTTTTAAAGACCTTGTAACAAAGAACTTTGGCTTCTGTTGTTACGACGTGAGTTTTACCATCTTTTGTGTCTCTGCCTTCACTGAGACTGATAATGGCTTTATCTAAAAACCTTGTGGAAGGCCTCTCAGTGTGCCCACGCCGTTATTGGATATTAGATCCAACATCGCTGCGTGATGGGGACAGCAGGACAGGAGGCAGCTTCCCTGGAAGGGCACACAGCTACCTGGGCTGTCCCAGAGCCCAGCAGAGGACAGGGAGGGGAGGCTGAGCCAGCCCTAATCTCAGCAACCTTCGGAGTGTCCTTATCCAGCAGCTGTGAGCTGGCCAATGCCGCGGGCCGCAGGAGCAGAGATAACGGGGACAAACCACACCCCACCGAGGGAGGAACCCTCGGTGCTCCCGCCTGCTCTGGACTGCGGGGTGATTCACCAGGGAGGAACAGTTTGGGTTGTCCTGGGGGCAGGATGAAGGGAGGGCAGGGCAGGGGACGGGGTGCAGGTGTCTGGGGTGACAGGGGCACAGGGTACCTGTGGAAACAGCCTGCTTAGGAAGCAGCCAGACTGGATCCTCTCCTCAGCCTCCTACAATGTCCCACAGCAACATCCTGTCAGCCCAGCCTGCCCATCCCCAACTGCCTGCCAGCCCCTCTCCCCACAGCTCCACCCCACACCCCAGAGACCACCTGGGAGAGATGCTTGTGAGCACAGAGGGGTTTCAACCCCTCTTCTCCCCAAAGCAGTGCTTTTCACAGATAAGACTCGATGCTTTGGGGAGACCCCACTGGCTCTGGCTCTGTATGGTCCCCACGGACAACCTGCTCTTCCCAGGCCAGCAGCCAGGGCACTGGGACTGTGATCTGCAGGGCTGGGACCTCAGCTCCCTGCCAGGGCCAGAGGGGCCAGAAGGAGGTTAAAATCACTCTGAAAATTGCTGAGTTTTTCATTTTGTTTCATAAATAATGCCACACAATCATAGAACAGGGTGAGTTGGTAGGGAGCCATCAGGATCATTGAGTCCCACTCCTGGCCCCACACCCTGAAAATGTTGTCCAAACACTCCTGGAGCTCTGCTAGCCATGGGACCACTTCTCTGATGAGCCTGGAAGTGCTCCCAGTGCTCAGCCACCCTCTGGGTGAAAAACCTCTTCCTGATATCCATCTAATGTGTATGTATGTGTCCTCCCTCTCCTGCCAGCTCTGCTCCCCAGGCCCCACACTGGGAACAAACAGGGAGCAGCCAGCCAGGAAGCTCAGCCCCATGGGCTGGAGGGAGGCAGGCACCTCAGCCCATCATCACAGCCCCACAGTGACCCTGGTCCCTCAGCCTGGGGGTCCCTCAGGCCTCTCTGCAGCAGCTCAGGAGGGCCATGTGTGTCCCCAGAGCCTGGAGGTGACCCCAGACCCCATAGAAGCACCCCAGCACAGGGTGAGCCCATCAGGCAGCCTGGCCCACACTCACGGTGTGGCAGTGCCAGGCCATGTGTGTGACAGCCTCCTAAAGGCCCACACTGTGCTCCAAATTCAGAACAGAAAGGGACTTGTCCTCCTTAATGCAGAGACTGAAACCCCTGGCAGTGGGAAAAACGTGGCTGGGACTGCAGTGTGCCTGAGGCAATGCTGATATTCAGAGCTGGTTTCAGGGAGCCTCAGGACTCACCAAATCATGCAGGAGTTACTGCTTTTGGAACAGAGACTCTCCTTGCCCACCCTTGTGACATCTCCAGAGAGCAGCACAAATCCTTGCTCACATCCCAGGAGAACCCCTCATCTCACTGCAACACTGTTTTACCTAGGAAGGAGAACAAGCACATTGTTAGCCCAGCTCTCATCCTCTGCTGAACAGCTCATTAATCACTGCCTGAAGGAGGGAACTCCTGAAATGCTGCCCACGGGGCTCCAAGGGCCTTGCTGGACCCTTGCAGGACCGTTTGTCCTTGCTAATCTCTGGCACAGACATTGCATCTGCACGTGGAGAGGATGCTGGGATGGTCCCAAACCAGTGAGATCCAGCCCTTGCTCAGAAGGATGAACACAAACACATCTTTGTGCCGAATCAGGGTTTGATTGCATTTTTTTCCCAGGCATGAAGGAAAAAATATTCCTTCCACTTTCATTTCAGACAAGAGATACCAATAATAGCTTATTTTGCCAAGGTAAAGGTCAGGACTCACCTGTGATTGCCACATCCATCTTCAGCTGAGCACATGGCTGTTCAAGCTGCTCTAAGACTCTCCTGATTTTTCAGCAAGCACTGAAGTCTGAAAACAACCAACTTGATGGATTACTCCCTTAAATCAGGACGTTGGGGTTACACTAGCATTTACTGGCAAACATCCTCCTGCTTACAAAGTCTCACTGGGTATCTCAGGGGAAACAAACAGCCTGAGCTGGGAGTGAAGCCCTTGCAGCTTCCTCCTGGCTAGGCAGGACTTCACTGCTTTGCTCAGCATTTGGTCCTGAAAAGCTTAAAGATGAGGGGGCACCCCCAGGCTGTGGGAAAAGAGCCTTCAAAGGCTCCAACAGGGCATACAAGGCTGGGTATGTGCAGGCACCTCTGCCTGCCTGCCTGGGGCTCACAAACAACAATGGACCACCCAAAACTGCAAGGAGCCCTGAGATCATCCATTCACCCAAAAATAACCTCGCCTCCCCCTGCCAGTGTCCCAGCACTGCCGTGCCTGAGGCCTCCTGCGTCGGCAGCAGCTGCAGCCAGCTGGCTGCCTTCCAGCCTGCTGGAGCAGCTACAGCAGCCTGGGGGCACTAAAATACATCAGGGAAACTCACCTTCAGTTCTAGGGCTGTGCCAACAAGGCAGTGGCCTGAAATCTGTCTTCTTGCCTGTAGGGATGGGCAAGCAATAAATGATAACAGGAGCACGGAGTCAGTGCTTGTGGAGAGGCAGGAACGCTTGATATTCCTGCTTTGCTTTTGTCTCCCTGTGAACTAGAAAACAAGATGTGGGAGAGAGGTTAATTGTGGTGTCTTGGACTTCACCTAGCTAAGAAAGAGTACAAGGGGCACTTTACAAGTTTTAAAGCTCTGTTTTGCAGAGGGGAGGGGACAGGTTTCCTACAAGAGCTTATCCTGAAGGCAGTTTGATGTTTTGTGGATCAGCACAATCCTTACGTGAGGAGGTTTTTTCCCTCAGGACAGCTTTCTAAAACATTATAATACCTTTGACTTTGGCTTAATTGAAGATCTGGAAGCACAGCTATCTTTGGCTGGGACCTGGATAATGGAGGTAGAACTGGATAACTGGATGATGCTAAAGGTCCAGCCCAACCCAAGCCATTCTGTGATTTTTCATCCCCACATCCCCAAAAAGTCTCGTTCCTACTCAGATTTGCCATCTTACCCCATTAACTGTCAGTTTGCTGCAAGAACAAAATTTACACTCAACATTACAAGCAAGTCACTCAAATTTGACTCCATCCTGCAAAACCCACAGTGGATTTTGAATTTTCCTCTGCCTCATGTATCAGTTCAGGAATATTTGAATTCTGAGTCCCAGTTCTCACTCCCTTCCAAAAGGCTCTTTTGGAAGGGGAAAATTGCCTGTTGGCATATCACAGCTGGACAGGATTTCAGTTTGTTATTTATTTGTAGGAAATCTATTATTTAAGCAAAACAGCTCTGGCAAAGTTTAATTGAGAGGTGTTGCTACGTAAGTCTCTCTGAGGCTTTTGGCTCTAAGGCCTTCCCAAGGGCACAGCAGATTTATGGCTGAATTAACCACTGGCATTTTAGGTACCTCAACAGAAAAATGGAGAAAGAGTCTTAAATAATTCCTGGTGCTGACAAGAAGCAAGAAGTGGAAATGGAATTTAAAAGAACCCAACCCTACCCTGAAGGGCTGAATTAGATCCATTTTATGTCTATATAAATTCTCTAGCCGTGCTCAGGGAAACAGAAACTTAACCCTTGATGTGATGGATCAGAAGGCTCAGCTCACATGTGTTTTAGTTGGAGCATTCACACAGTTTATGTTTTCCCAGAGCAGGGACAGGACCCAGGGAATGGCTGGAGCTGTGTCAGGGCAGGTTAGGTTGGATATCAGGAAAAGGTTTTTGCCCCAGAAGGTGGTCGGGCACTGAACAGGCTCCCCTACAAAAATCAGATTAAAAATCAGATTAAAATGCTGCTAGAACTGGCTGCTAGCTGGACTCTTCCTACACTGGCTAAATAATTATTCACAGAGTGAGTTCTTGCTTCCTTTATACATATTAAGAAGCAGGCTGAGGAAAGTGCAGAGATTAAAGGAATAGAAACGATTTGCAAAACGCAGCATCACCACGGGCAGAAAATGCACCAAGAAGATCTGCTCAGAGCAAGATCAGGCATGCAAGGTCTGGCACAGTTTGGGGGAGATCCACAGAGCACCAGCAGCCCAAAAATGAACTGAGGATGGAAAGAAAGCCCCTTGCTAAGCCAGCAGTGTATAACCAGCAGTGCTTGGGGATGCAGGCCAAAGGGGAGCTGCCTGTCACTCTTTGCTTTTTGGACCTAGTCTTGGGAAGATCAGCTTTCCTAACATTTGTCCTGTCTTTTCTTTCCCAGGGAAGGCTCCCATGCCACGGCCTCACTACAAACCCCAAGAACCCAACGGCTGTGGCTCCCATTTCCTGGGGCTCAAGGTACCTGAAAGTGTATGTACTGTCCCAGCCACCATTCCCAAAGGATGCAGCTCTCCCAGCACATCCCCAGCTCATCATTCTGGGCAAGGAAAAGGCTGCCCTGGGCTATGCTGGGCAGCTTGGTGACAATGTGCACACAGAAACACCCAAGTGCATCCTCCACACCAGCCCCTTCACCTCTTCCCATACTTTTTGCCTCTGCCAAACACTGAGTGGAATCCACAGGCCTTAATACTGCACCCGCTCATTATCTTAAAGGCAATTAATGAAATCATGTTGGAATCACCAGGAAAAGCTTTCCCAGGAGGCTCTCAGAGCAGGGATTCCTATTTAGCTCATACATTATTGCTACCCATAGAGTCTGCAGCAATTAGGCAGATTCCTGCTCTGACAACCCCTCTCTTTGCAGCCCATTTTTCACATTAGGTTTAATTCCTGAAACTCTGTTTCACTGCAAACCTTGTGGGCATTTCTGTGGTGCCTCCTCTGCGCCCAGGCAATCATGAGCGCAATGAAGGAACAATTTATCTTCTAAATTTTACATGAGGAAGAGGGGAAAGAGGAATAATTTGTAACAAGCTAACAAGTCCAGTCTCTCCAGGAGACAGGCCTTCTGCCCCACCACCCCCAGGGTTATTAGCTAAGCTTACAGGGAGCAGAACTCCCCTGACCACGCTGTGTTTGTCCTTGGCCTCAAGTGCATCTCGGAGAAATAAGGCATTAAAAATACTTATGGCATGTTAATTAGGCCAAAAAGCAGGACTGTGTCAGGTTGTGGGGAAAAGAGGAAATAGAAAAGGGGCCTTTGCCACTGCTAGCAAGGACACAGAGTTCTCTGACAAGGTCTGACAAATGAAAACTAGAAAATGGTCATGGAGGGGTTGTTTCTCCCCTCTCTATCAGACATTAATTCCCTGGGACACAGAGATGAGAAGAGAATGTGATGTAGCCTGCACTGAACCTGCACCTCTGACCCACTGTGCTGCTCCCTCATCTTTAGATGGTGAGGGAGCAGCCCACACTCCTTCCTGCTGCCCTGGCCATCAGGAATAGCTTCCAGAAAAGGGGTCAGCTGGGCTCTGCAGCACCTCACACTACCTGTGAGGACGCAGCCAAGGGACTTTCTTCTCTCTTTCCCCAGCTGGACTTGGGCATCCCAGCCATGACCAAGTGCTGTAACCAGCTGGACATTTGCTATGACACCTGTGGGGCCAACAAATACCGCTGCGACGCCAAGTTCCGCTGGTGCCTGCACTCCATCTGCTCCGACCTCAAGCGCAGCCTGGGCTTCGTCTCCAAGGTGCAAGGTAGGTGCTTCCCTCCTTCCTGCCTGTGCAGGGAGGCACAGAGGCCAGGGAGCCCCTCCCTTGCCATAAAAAGCAGGACTCTGCAGTAGGGAGCAGCATCTCTGTCCTGCACTTGTCACAGGTGGGTGAGAACACAGAGATCTGCCCCCTCTGCCACACACTTCTGTCCCTAGGCTGGAGACCTACTGTTATTTGCATTTAGAAAACATTACAGTGTGTGGAAAAACCCACAAACAACCCTGGAAGCAATTCCTTCAAAGCTTGGATGCACTGCCAGACAGCTCAAACACCTTCACAGACTACCAGAAAGCCTTCCAGGGCCAGTGAGGCACACACTGAAAGCTCTATGTGGCCAGGGGCCAGCAAAACTGAGAGAGCCAAGGACAGGGCTCTCAGGGCTCTGGTCACAGATAAGAGATGATGATGGCACCAGAGACACACCAGGCTGGGTGGTGGCTGAGCCACTGCAGACAGCTCTGGATGGCTCAGAAGTGCCAACAAAGCTCTAGTGATGTGCCAGCAGCTGAAGTGCCACCCTGGTTTTGCCTAATTTAAAAAGCCTCAGCCTGCAAGTCTGAGAATAGCTTTTCTGGTAACCTCTGCTGACACCTTCCTCTAAGGTATCCTTAAATAAGCATTTGTTTTCCAAAGGTACAGCCTGATTAGGACACAGGGGAAGTCTGCACCAGCACTAGTGCAGACAGCTTCCTACCTGGTCACAGATAAATGCATGGAAAGAGTTATCTTGCTTGCCCAGCAAGAGAAATCAAAGACATGGACTGAGACACAAGTGCTACAGGTTGAGCACAGCCAGTCTTTCATGGTCACCCTTATCAAGAGGTCCTCATGCAGCCAACCTCCTCCTCTCTCTTCAGACTTTCCCCTGCCACTTTTTCATATGGTTCCTTCTTGCTCTCTGCTTGCAGCAGCAAAGCAAACCTAGATCCTAGGGAGTTAAGGCAGAGCAGAGCCCGTGCTCCTGGGCTGAGCCAAGCCACCTCTGCCAGGCAGGAGTGGATTCCTCCAGCATCTCTGTCCTGGCTGCTGTAGGAGGCACAGGTAACACCACTGAACCTCTGAGCCAGCCTCCCCTGGCCTTGGCCTCTACAGATCCTATCACAGCCCTCCTCCACAGCCATCCCAGTTCTTATCTGGCATCCAGAGCCCTGGTTTCCCCACTGACTCACTGAGCAGCCTCCTAAGGGAACAGGAGCTCTGAGGTGTTTGGAGAGGCTGAGATAGGAGAAAACAGTCCCAAAGGCAAGGCTTTCCCAACTTCATTATGCATACAGCAATCAGTGTTAGTGCCAGTAAATAAACCCTAAAGACCTAATATTAACTTATTTAGTTACTGACAAGCACTTTCAGGATTGTTTTTTGGGATGAGGAGGGGCTAGTACTCAGGCAGTCAGCTACTCCAACTGCTGTAGGATTTTTCATGCTGGCTGGCAGCTGGCATCATAACTCCCAAAAAAGTCCAGAAAGGTTGGTTAATAGTGGCTAAGGGCAAAACTGAGAGGAGAAGGAGTAATGTGGAGGCCTCCTGGGAAATCTGTTTGGTAAACAGTGCTGTTTGCAGAGCCCCAGATGATCCATCAACCAGTAAGGCCTGAAGAGGAAAGAAAGGAGGGGTTTAGTGGGGAGAGAAATTAGTGCCACCCTGGGAAGAAAAGAGGAGGGAACCTCAGGATTTATAAAAATGCAGCTCTCAGAGAGAAAAGATGACAGCCCACGCTTCCACTTGCAAACCCCACGGGGCTCAGTGCAGGGCTGGAGCACTCTGGATTACCTGTCCTTACCTGCCCGTGCTGTCCTTCCCCACAGCCTGTGAATCCATGGCAGACACGGTGTTCAACGCCGTCTGGACCCTGGGCTGCCGGCCCTTCATGAACAGCCAGAGGAGCGCCTGCATCTGCAGCGAGGAGGAGCGGGACGAGCTGTGAGCGGCAGCGGGATGGACCGGGAGCAGCAGCGGCATGGACTGGGAGCGGCAGCGGGATGGACTGGGAGCAGGAGCAGCACGGACTGGGAGCAGCAGCGGGATGGACTGGGAGCAGCAGCGGGATGAGCTGTGAGCAGCAGCGGGATGGACTGGGAGCAGCCCGGCATGGACTGGGAGCAGGAGCAGCACGGACCGGGAGCAGCAGCGGCATGGACTGGGAGCAGGAGCGGCCCGGTGTCCGTGAGCCCCTGCCAGCGCCCCTGTCCAGCACAGTGACTCTTGTCGGCCCTTGGGCCAAGGCACGGCAGCCCCTGGGCAGAGCAGGCTGCCCATGAACACAGGGCAGCCGTGCCTGCCGCAGATGCAGCTCCACAGCCCCGTGCCCCTCTCCGAGCCCTCCAGCCGGCAGGAGCCCGTGCCAGTTCTCTCCAGGCACCGAGCAGGAGAGGCAAGCAGGATGCAGTGCTGGTCATAAACACGGGACTTACCTTAAATACACAGCGTTACCTCCCCGCTGCCTGGAACTCTCTGATTTGCAGTGCAAGGCATGAGGATTCTGCCAGCCCTGTGAAATTCCCAGTCCATGGATATGCTGTTTACATTTTTGCACCAATGGTGACAGACTGAAGAGGGGTTATTTGCTTTCAGTACATTGCTCACACCCATCCTTGACACTTTCCATCCTGTCATTACACAACCTGATAACCTTGCATATTTAAATACTTGGTGGATCCTAAACTGATCTAAGATATCTGGAGATTTCTTAGGCATGAGTTAAGGAGAAGGGCTGAGCTGTTTGTGGTACACAATTGATATTCAGGACCAAAGCCCACCGTGTATCAGATGTGAAATCACTGCCCTCTCCCCCAGTCTCGGAAGAGGAAGCCACTTTTCTTTGCCAGTGTCATCCACATCTATTTAATAACTCTTGTCCTATAGCACTCAGCAAAGCTTTGCCCTTAGGATCCCTTTTTACACAAAATGGCTGGGCATCCACCTCCATCTCTTGCATGAGGGAAAAAGGAGGCTCAGAGCGGCCTTGGATGAGATATTCCAAATTCTGGAGGCTTATCTGTCAGGTGACAGGACTTACGTGCTTCCTCTGTGGGACTGCTATCAGCAGCCTCAGACACCATTCCTTCTAAAACGTGGTTAATACTCCCATCTGTTATGGGGAGCTTTTGTTGCAAAACCAGAGTTTAAAGTGGTGAATGGCATTTTGCCTCCACAGAACACTGGCAGACAGCTTTCAGCTGGGTTTCTTGTTGGAAGGAAGTTGCTACTGGGTGTGCGCGTGCTGTGCCACATAAATATTTCAGTGGCTGCTGCAAATATATTTATGGTTATGTTCCTCCATCTGCCACAGAGAAGTTAAGGCTGCAAAAGGGTGATTTAACAAAAGTGGAAAGAGTCTGTCTTGGTTGCTTTTCTTCCAGTTTAAATGGATTTAAAATGTATGCCAGAGCTATAAATTATTTAAGGCCTGTATTCCTGTTCCTGCCAGTCATCTTTGCCTTACAGTGAGACAATGAGACGTTCAGCTGGCCCCAAGTGGGCTGGAACAACAAGAGACTGCTGGTATCCAAACCAGGAAAATGGAAGTGACTGCATGGGGTGTACTGGGATGTTTCCCATCACAGAGGAACTTCAACACTGATCAGATGTAATGACAGCTTTTCCTAGCTGGGCTAATGCCACTGGAGTAGGAATTCTGCTTTGCTCTGTCAGAGCATGAGGCTGGACAGACAACCTTGATTATCCAGCTGAGAAACACACACTTTTGGCTAGGCATGGAAAGGAAACATTGCTCATTCCAGACACTGCCCAAACTTCGTATTTAGTTGGTGAAACAGTGCCAGTGGCCAGTTTAAAAGTGAATACTCTCTTATGATTAAATGACAAAAAAGAAATTAAAATAGCTGTATCGTCTATATTCAATAGCCAACTGGATGGCAAATATCTTAATTTATTTTACGGTTCAAGTGACATCAGATTAAAGCCAAGCAACTGCTGGCAGGAGATGACACACACTGCAGAAATCAAGGGTCTGAACAAAATCTCTGCACCCAGACACCGATGTGCTGGAGATGTCACTAACATAAATCATCATTTCTCCCTGCTATCAGACCACCATTCATCCCAAAACCCTAGAGACTGCTGCAAGCAGGCCAGCTACTGAATAAGTTCATTTTTCACTGAGATAATCTGAAAACCCCAACAGCAGCTCTACAAAGAAATATTTGCACCTTCAAGTGGTGATGGTGACTCTGGCAAAGCACCAGATAATCCTGTGTAGGAGCAAACCAGCGCATGAACTCCAAAAAACTGCAGTAAAACTGCAACCAAACTGAGAACTGCTTCCCCTCCGTGCCAATCCTGCTATCCAGTGATGTACAGCTGATCACAGGATTCTCCAGGTTGCTGCACAAATCTTAGGTCATCTTCAGTTCCACCCTGCTCTGGACACAGAGACACTGCTTTGTTCATCCCGTGACTTCGTCTTGACTTTGTGCATCAGCAGGATTGTTTTCAGTTGCTTCACATGAATTTGTCACAGGAAGAACCAAATAATGTGCGTAATAACTGAAATAAGCCAGGAAAGGAACTTCTCCCTCCATCACTCCCCCACATCCCTTCCATATAAACAAACAAGAGCAGTTGATTCACCAGAAGGCACCAGATAATTAATTTCATTTCCCAGCTCTTGTTTTATCAAAACAAGTATATTTAGCAGAGGCTGCCTGAACAAAGATGTGACAGTGGGGAACTGCCCCTGTGGTCCTAATGCAGATGTGAATCAGCAGAACAGCAATCCTATGAGAAGCCTTTTTCCTTTCTTTTTCTTTCACATATGGTTAGACAACACACGAAAAGCATCTTTCCATTTCTACCTACTTACCATCATAGAAATATTTTTGTTTATTCTAAAACACACACGTATTTCCAAGATTGGAAAAGCAGCCATGAACCTATTTAGAAAAATTATTAAACTCTCAGCCATGAAATGTTCATTCCTCACTGGAATCTCACTTGCCAGAGTAAATAAATCTGTGAAATAGGTTGAAATGTTTGAGGTGATTTGTGACTTCCTTCTAAATGGTCCCTTCAAATGGATTCTCCTTCCATTTGAAAGCAGCAGCAAATGTTGGCTTTTGCAGCAATTTGGCTGCTCCAAGCAAAGCAGAACACGGGTGATGAAGGCTGGGAGGCTTCCAGCAGACCTCCAACCATGCAGGGCAGAGGTGCACACTGAGAAGTTTCTTGTAGAAAACCTTGGGAAGGTGCTGCAGTGCCACTGCCACCAGCGGAGATGGATCCAGCCTCGTCCTCCAGCCCTGCCTGTCCTACCTTGTCCTTCACTGCTGGCTGTGCTTCCTCCCTTCCACCCCACATCCCTGATCCTTTCCCACACAGCTTGGTGAAGCCCAGAGGAGCCTGAGATGATCACATCCATTATTTTTGCTTTGGAAGGAGCTTGACAGCCCAAAAAGCCTCCTGACAACCACGATGCCACCACCATCATCAGTAACTGCGTCCCCTGCCATGGCCACTCAGACAACGCTGCCGTGTCTCCTGTCACCAGGCTCACTGGGGACACCCTGTCCTCAGAACTTCCCACATTACCAGTGACTGCTATAAATAATTAATATGCATCCCTCTAATCCTTTGCTGGAACCACGGCCTCCCTAACAGAGCGATGCATCAGAGCTTCCAAACAAACACTTGGCAGCAGCACGCATGGGATGGGGGTGTTTATAGATGTTTAATGGGGTTTCTCTTACAATTAAGGTGCTATAGCACTTAGGAAAGGCACTTTTGGTGGTGGGAGAAGAGGAAGAAGAATAATGATACACTAATACAGGAGGAAACACTATTAAATTTCATGCAATTATCAAAAGCCAGTAAAAAATCAAATCTCATTAAATACCTTTTGCTATTTAAAATCGCATTTAAATGTGCCTGTGATAGATCTGAGCTTTAGCTGCCTGTAATGGCCAAGGAACTTACACATGATGAGACCTATTTTATTCATGTTTTTATTAACAGTCACCCAAAAGCTTCAGCATCACTCACAGAGCTGCACAGCAAACACACTCAGCTATGATACTATTTGTACTGTCTGATGCAAGAAGGGCTTGGATAACATTTGTTTAGTCAAGGACAAACAGTCCTGGGGCCTCTAGGTGGATGTGGGGAAAGGCAAAATTGGGTAACACTTCCGGCCTGCAAAGAAACAGGGTCCCTTCAGCTGAGGGGCTGCTGGGGAGAAATGCAGATAAAGCCAAACTGTTCTGAAGTCCGGGTCACACTCCAAGGGCTGCCTCACGGGCCCAAAATACTTCACAAATAATCACCACAGAGTTAAGGAGATGAGTCCTGAGGTTCAAGCGGAGCTTTAACAAATACCTCTTGTTTCTCAAACAACCACAACAGGAGGCAGTGATAAGGAAGGCCAGGGATGCTGTTCCAGAGGGTGGGTGTCAGTCATCAAGGTCGATTCTGATGGGGCCTCCTGTCAGGATGTGGTTTGCCACGTGAGATTCCTCCTCCTGCTCCTCCCGCCGTGGCCGGGCCGCCCTGCGCGCGCGTCTGCGGCAGCCCTGGGCGCAGCGCGAGGTCTCGTCCAGCGCCCCGCACACGAGGATGCGGCAGTGCAGGAACACCTCCTGCAGTGGGGATACAGCAGCACGGTCACTGCACGGCCCTGGGGCCACTGGCACTGCTGCCAGTCAGTGCCACGGCTCTGTGCCAGCACCACGGCATTCCCATGGCACAGCCCGTGTCCAGCACTGCCATCCACAGCCAGAACGGCCGCTCCATCCGTGTCCTTGTGTGCCCTCTCTAGGGAGCCTGGCTGAGACCTCAGAGCCAGGAGTGGGGAGTCAGGGAATAGGAATTGATCCTCCAGATGAAGGGAGGGAAGTGGCAGGAATCAACTTGGAAGAGCTGGCACAGACTGGTAGGAGCTGCACGTCGAGGATGTGTGAAGCCTCGCAAGGATTGATGGAGACGTGCAGGACAATTTCAAGTGAGATGGGAAAACAAACCAGGAAACCGAGGGGAAAAAGGACTGAAATGCAGGGTGATGAGAGGCTAAGTTGAGGGAAGAGGGACAGTGCAAAGAGCAAGGAGAGAGTGCAGTTTCTCCTTGCACAGCAAAGGCAGGGACAGGACTGCTGCTCCCTGCCCTGTAAATGACAAGGAGAGCAAGCAAGATCCCTGCAAGCAGGGATCCCTCACAAAGACCTGGAGAGGTTTGAAGCAGAATCCATTGTGCAGGATGGGAGGATCCACGTTAGAGGCAGCAGGGGTAATCAGAAAGCCAAGGAAAACTTCTGAAGTTTAGATCTCATCTGTTTTAACCCTACTGGGGCTCTCCAGTAGCTGGAGCAGCAGCTTTATACCTTTTGGAGCAGGCAGTGTTGGCTCAGCATAGCAATGACTGGAAGATCCAATTTTCTCCAACACAAAAAGGAAAGCCATTTGCATTAGGAAAATGGCATTACCTTCCCCTGTCCTCCCACTACAGAGCTTCTATCCCAGACAGACAGCTTGATTTTACATTGGTCCTGGTATCTGTACTCACAAGAGCTAGAGAAGACACAAGGTTTAAAAGATCCTGAACTAAAAACTGTGTTGTTTTAAAGGCAGGGCACTGTGAAATGTGCCTGTTGACTGAGAACACTTCTTTCACCCAGAAAACAAGGGTACACCAAGATCACCCTGGAAGCAACAACCATTTTAGCCTGCTGTGGCATTGATGTTCCAGAACTGTCCTTCATATTTTAATTTTCGTATTTTTTATCAATCTCTCCTGAAGTGCCTGTCTCAGGCTCCTGTAAGGTGCAACTGCTGGAACAGGCACAGCAGCACCTGGCTTGGACATTCCATTCCCTTTTCCAACTGGGTGCTGAGGCTTCTCAGTCATATCAGAGCTTATGAAACATCTGAGAGTTGAGTTTTGAGCTTACCTTGTTGTCTTTGCCCACAAACTTGAACACAGGAACCTGGAAATGCTTGGCAAGATGGTCCTTTGACGTGTACTGCTTCACGGAATCATCAGAAACACAGCTGGGGAGAGCAGAGGGATAAGGCTGTAATGGGTTTCCCAGAAATGGAAAAAGAAAGAGAAAAGACATTCCAGCCTGCTTAACCAGAGAAAGAAAAGGAGGGATTGGTTCTCTTAGGCTCAGCTACCATCCCTGCTGCTTCCTCTTTGGCCACAGGAGAAAAGTGGGGAATGACAGGGAAAAGCAGCAGCACTGCTAATGGCATCTCCAGACAAGAACAGCTCAGCACAGCACAGGGCTGGCAGGACGTGGCCCAGGCCCCTCAGAGAGGGAGAGCCAGCGAGCTGCAGGCAGCTCTGTCCTCACTTCACCTTCCTGTGCAACAGCCTGCAGTGTTACACACTACAGAATGTGCTGCTTACTGCATACACCTAGATATGCACATAAATTATGCTTTAAATGAAGCAGCCTGCACCCACGTTACTAAAATATGACAGATGATGAAAACAACAAAATATCCAGATTTGCCTTGCTTTATATCATTTACATTTTTCTTCCTGGTGGATTTGGTTAAACAGTTCAGAATCACTACACCAAAAATTTATCATTTCAGTTTTTTCATCGCTAGCATTGCATGATTGTACGAGAGGTCACAGAACTGCAAGAAAATAAGCTGCTTCTATAAAAAGTTACATTCCAGGTGCAGTGCATTTATAAGCTATTACAGCCTATTTAGAGTTTGACAGACAAAAACTTATGGTGGCTTAACAATTACTGCTGATTATTACAAAGCCTGGGGCATCTTGAGAGGCCCTGATGCTGCTCTGAAATTGCATTGCAATGCAGCTTTCCTTTCTAGCAAGTTAATTCCAAAAATGTGGATTTTGAAAGATATTAAAAAAACCAAACAACAACAACAACAAAGCAGTGGTGGAAGAGACGAGGTGCTGGTGTGGCTCAAAGTCTTGCTCTTGCAGCAAGGTTCACCTCCCATCTTTACAGGAGAAATGTGCATGGCATTGTCAGCAATGAGGTTTGACATATTCAGTTGTAAAAGAGCAGTTCTGTCTTCACTGGAACATTCAGGAATCTCTACAATGGTAAAATTCCTTTTTAAACAAGGCATCTGATCATAAGGAATGGCAGCTAAAGACTTCTCATAAGGGAGTGGCCAAGCTCTAGGGCCACATTCTCATAGGCATGTTCTCATTCTAAGTGTATAAACTGTGATGATTATTGGACACTGGCTCAAACTGACCCCTAAATCCCAGACTCTCCAAAGGTTCTCCACACTGATGGAGGAAACCTACTGGTTTGGGGCTAGGGAGAGGGAAAGCGGAAGAACACCATAAAGCAATCAGATACATAGACAAAACCAGCTCAGAAACCTCACGAGCCACAAAAGCAAATCCTTCTGCATTTGTGGGGCCAGACCATATCCCACTCTCCTAGGAAACCCCAGAGACCCTACTGCCCACTTTGGAGAGGTGAGAAGAGACAGGTATGGAAGGAAAAGGGGTGAGCCTTGCCAGGATATGGGGAAAATCCCCATGTGATGTGCTGAGGTTTGAGGAGCAGAGGGGCAGTGCCATGAGAGTTGTGCTCTGACCCTCTTTCTCAGGGTTGCAAGGTTAAAAGGAAGGCTTGCACAACAAAATATCCACCTCAGCCTAACAAATGGGGCAGCCTGAGGCACAGCAAGAGGAGCTTTGCAATGGAACTACCTTAAGCACCTTGTGCTCTGCTGAATCACAGCTCCTGACCTCACCAGTGACATGACCTTGCTGCAGATGCCCCAGAGAGCTTCAGCGTTTATCAGCTGTGCCATCGGTCAATGCCTTTGTTTCATTTTGTTTTCACAAGGCAGGGAATTAAAAGAGAAGAGAGCAGTAGAGGGAATGGTTCCATACCTCAAGGTAAAACTCCTCCAATTTAAACAATGTTTCCCCTTGGAATATGCAGTTAACTCTTGCAGGTCTGATCCTACATATACTGATACAGAAATCTTTATTGCCATGGGCTTTTGGGGCTGGATTTCTAGAAGGAAACTGAGTTATTACAGAAGGGTTTGGATCAGGGAGAACTTAGCAGTGCATTCAGCTAATTTAATTTTGAATCACTGGGGACACTGGGACCTGCAGTGATGGCTGCAGAGTGGCACACTTCTCCCTTCAGTGAAGTTTTAATGCCCTCTGCAGGTACCAAGGGACTGCTGGTGACATAAATCCTCCAACCAGTACTGGGGTTAATTCAAGAGATGATATTTCCTGCCTTGTCCCTTCTCTATCCTGAGCTTCAGGTTTTGGCTGCTGTTTTGAATCCCATCCTTTTCTCTCATGGGGAGAAATGAGTGAATGTTTGGGGCCTTGACTCTGTGAAGGGTCCATGGGAACAGCCAAGCCAGGGAGTTGATGAAATCAATTTTTCCATTACAGATCTGCTCACAAAGCCCAGAAATGTTGGGCACAGAAGGACTGCAGCCTAGGATGGAGGGAGAGCAGGCTAATGCTGAATGCTCTGTCAGCAGGAAGTGAAAACAGTATTTTTGGGTACTTTACAGTACAGGACTGTTTTGCCACAAGACAACCACACAGAACTTGTCATTTGCAGCTCAAACAGTGGATGATTTGTCTGGCAGCTGAGGACATGATTGTTGTCATCATTAAATGGTCTGGCAGGCAGCATACAGGATTTACACAGGCACAGTCCCTTGACTATCAGGCTACAACTCTTGGGTATGTCTTATATATTCCTTTGGCTGGATTTCCCTCCCTAGAGGACAGCAGACTGCCTCACAACTATGACATTTCCTCAGAGCTGTCTGGTTAAGCAGCTGGATGCAAAGACTCCACAGCAATGCTGTAGCATGGCACAGTCATTTCAGCACCCAAAGAAGTGTCAGAAAAGAGGGATCATCTCAGGAGCCACAGCTAAGCCCACAGCAAGGCTCCCAAAACCTCTGATGCAAAAACCACAACAGTGAACCCACAGATCTGCACAAAATTATTTTTAGCATAACCTGGAATGATCACTAACACCAAACACCTCAAAAAATTGCAGCCAAACTGAGAGACCCTAAGTTTATTGCACTGACAGGCATCAGGGGGAGCAAAACAAGGGATTCTTCTGCAGCTCTTAACAGGACTGGCAATGGGCTCTTCTGGCTCATGCTACCACAAGGCCATTAGGAGGAAATTCGGAAACTTGCTCCAGTTGCTGTGGCAGCTGCCTGGCAGAGGCACATGGCCATGGGGTTCTGCACATTGGCTTGGCACTCTCTGGCTGGCAGAGAGAGGACATCAGCAAAGAGAATCTTTTCTACAGGAGCCAACTCAATTATCCACAAGGCTAGTGACAGGGAAATACATCCTGTGAAGGTTGCACTGGGAGGAACCTCTTTCACTGCCTCCCACTGTTTCTCCCAATTACTTCTGAGGGGACAGGTGGTTTCAGCTTGATGGCTGCTGGTGATTGCTACGAGCAGAGCAGACAGGCTGCTTTGGGGAAGGGGTAGTGTTTCCTGCATCACACAGACAGCTCAGCCCTGTTACCCTGGTTTTGAAGACCTTTTTAAGCCTTTTGTTAGATCCTTCATATTGGAGTCGGAAATGTTACCTTATCACACTTTTTACTATAAACAATGGCCATGTTTTGCTGTCTTTCATTGTTTACATATTTCTAGGTGGTGATTGACAGTTGGCTTGACCAATGAGAGTTGAGAGGTGGAATTCCATCCTCCAATCCACAGGCCACATAGGAAATGTATAAAACTGAGTTTTGTAAATAAACTCGCCCCTTTCCTTTCTGCTTCGCTCACCAGCGTGTTCTGGTGTGGTTCCTTCAATGTCCACAGTAATACAGTCCCACTGCCAATTCCCATTAAATTGCCAGGGAACAGTGAACTCACCCATCTTGAATCAGGTAGTACTTCAGGATCTCATCAATTTTTGAGCTGGGAGTGGCAAAGCAGCTCTCCACCAGCATCTCCAGTCCACTAACGTGCACCAAGGGCTCAATCCCAAAGTACAGGGAGTCCCGAAGCTTGAGGGTGGGAAGAGCACCCCTGTAGGGCTCGTCAAAGTCTTTGTCCTTGAAGATCTCCAGAGTGAAGGGGAAGATGCCCCGGCTGCGGCTCATGATTTCCAAGGGGGAGTTCTTGAGGTTGGGCACGTAGCCCTCGGAGATGGTGTAGCGGCGCGGGAACTCGCAGGTCACCGGGATCAGCAGCTTGCTGGTGCGGACAATGATGTCCCCATTGCTGCCAGGGGTCTGCCTGGGCAAGCCAGTCACCAGGTTGGTGGCAATGATTTTATCATTTATTACCTGCAGCAAAGAAAGGGGAGATCATTGATATTGGAGTCTAGAACATCCCTGTGGCCACCCTGGAGGGTTTGGAGACCGGACAGGGGGTCTGGGATCTGTACAGGGGGTCAGAGCCTCACACAGAGCCCAGGAGGACACTGCCTCTGATCCCTGCCATGGCAGTGAATGCCCACAGTGTATGAAGAATCACAAGCTGAGAGAATTCAAAATAAGTAGTATTTAGTTTATCATAGAATGTAAATGTAGAATCTGGGATTTTTATAAATGGGGTTGAAGAGACAAGCTGGAGGAATTGGGGAGTGGCCCCTGTGCTCCTTGTTCTTGCTCTCGTCCCCCATCTTTTGCTGAGTTGGATTTTAGAAATTGGTTTAGAGTAGAAATGACATGTTAGCATAGGTAGTGGGCATTGGTAAAATTCTGTAAATAAAAAGTGCATTTAGGACGGTGGTTGGGTCAGGGGTGCTGTACATGAGGTGTGGGGCTCTCTGAGCCGCCCAGTCCTGCTCTGCTGGGGATGCCCTGCAGAGCTGAGACAGAACTGAGATAATGCCCCTGCCAGGGAGGCCTGGCAGAGCTGAGACAGAACTGAGATAATGCCCCTGCCAGGGAGGCCTGGCAGAGCTGAGACAGAACTGAGATAATGCCCCTGCCAGGGAGGCCTGGCAGAGCTGAGACAGAACTGAGATAATGCCCCTGCCAGGGAGGCCTGGCAGAGCTGAGACAGAACTGAGATAATGCCCCTGCCAGGGAGGCCTGGCAGAGCTGAGACAGAACTGAGATAATGCCCCTGCCAGGGAGGCCTGGCAGAGCTGAGACAGAACTGAGATAATGCCCCTGCCAGGGAGGCCTGGCAGAGCTGAGACACAACTGAGATAATGAAGAATAAACAACCTTGGAAACAGGCTGGGGACTCAGCCTGTTGTTTCTACCTTTGGTGTGAAACACTCAGGGCCAAGAGAAGACAAAAAACCTGATTACCTCAGGGAACAGCAACCCCGAGGAAACTCCCAGGGAAAAGCAACCCTGAGACATTGAGAAGAACCTCTCTGGGCTGACACTCAGAGCAGCCACTGTAGGCTCAGCTCATGAATTTACACCCCACCACCAGAATGATGCTGCTCATCCTCACCAACCAACTCAGGTCTGCTGCCAGCTGCAATGCACCACACCTCTGCTGCTCCTCTGGGTCCTGATCAGTTTCCAGTTTAACCTTTGAAACATTATCAGGAGACCAGGACCTGTCTCAGCAGGAGGATGAAGAGTGAGGGCACTTGTACCTTCCACCCTTGTGAAGCAGGAGGCGAGCAGCAAGCAGCACCCAAGCTGCCAGACACACTGCTGGAGGGGGCTGGAATGAGCTCTCTGACTTTGGAATGCCAGCCCAGGTCTGCTCTGAGGGCAGCTGCATGGCAACACAGGAAACAGCTCCGAGGGTACAGCTAAATCAGCTTTATTCCCCAAGCAAGCCACAGCCAAATCCTCCAATCCCAGAGACAATATGTGTACATACATCTACCACAGTACCACAGGACTTCAGGGAGAAATGGATGTTGACATGAGTGCCGTTGGACACGCCTTTGCACGAAGTGTTGATGAGGGAAAGGTCCAGGCCTCCAACCAGGTCCTTTGGGATGCTCACCTCGATAGAACTGGACTTGCACAGCACTGGAACTGCAAGAGAAGTCCCCAGAATTACAGTTTGCACTACAAACTTACCAGTGAGCTGGGGAAGGGCTATACCAGTTAAAACTGGGAGAAAGAAAGGGGAATCATAGACAGCATTTATGATGATGATCCTGCCATGGTAACCTAACTTCCCATCTTGCATTCCCCCACCTACACAACACAAACCAGAGCTGCCACTGCCCCAAATTCTCCAGCCACAGCAATGCCTCAGAAAACAATGAAGACAACCACTGCACTTGCAGCAGAAACTTAGCTGTGTTTCCCAGCTTCCCTTAATGCTCAGCACAGATTTGGCTGATATCTCTTGCACTGCGATGTCCTGAGAAGAATCTTTGCTAGATATGGGTATCAAATTCACAACACCCCAGGCAAAGCCATTTTTTAAGACCCTTAATCAGATTTTACATCAAACCCAGAACACGCTGAAACAAGGCAGAGTAATTCCGTACAGATACAGAGCTAAAATGGAAGCACCTCAAAATGCCATAATAATATTTTTGTAAGCAATAAACACAGCTATGACAAACAAACCCAATTAGCTTACTCATTCCACTTCCTTCTAACCCTTAAATTTTAATATAGGCCTCCGTGTGAATTTTTTGAAATTAAAATTTCATTACATAAGAAGCAGGAGGAAACAGAGCTTGGACAAAATAAAAAGGGGGAGAGAATAATCTTCAGTTAAAAAGTAGATGTATATATATTCCTTGGGATTATTCAATTCATTTAGAGACAGGACAAACATATTGGTGGCATATATTCTGGTTTCAACC
This sequence comes from Cisticola juncidis, assembly GCA_013400215.1. NCBI lineage: Eukaryota > Metazoa > Chordata > Aves > Passeriformes > Cisticolidae > Cisticola > Cisticola juncidis. Next base: position 288,210 of record VXBR01011794.1, on the reverse strand, counting down.
AGAAAAACAAATCTTTTGCAGGATTTACATTTATTATATTTTAAAATTTCACAAAAGAAAGTTTTCGCAAATGTACTTGTTTCCTGAGATTTTTGCCAAAATGAATTGCAGTCCCAGTCCTCGACATTCCTACGACCTGCCTTCCCTTAATTTCAATCATTAATTATATAGTTTAGGATTCTGGATATTTGATATAAGGCACACTGCTAAAACAGGCATTTCACCCCCCTCTTTAAAAATTTCCCTGTCCCAGCTCAGGTTTTTGCAACAGCCTCTGAGTACCTTTAGGGAGGATTTTTGCTTGAAAGTTGATAATTTCAAAGTGATACGCTAAAACAGAGTGCCCAAAGCCATATGTTCCCATAATGACACTGCTGAGTTAGAACAGAAGCTTAAAGAACTAAAAATTACCTTAACCTTCCCTCCACTGGCAGCAGAAGACAAGTGGGAATAACTGCACAGCTCAGGAGCAGACAAAGGGACTTGGAGAACACAGCAGAATGCAGACAGAGAGGAACATCCTTTGGAGAACTGATTTCCTCCATCTGGATTTAAAGACTTGCTGTGCTAGTGCTCCTTGATAAATAAGAAAATGTACTGCTTTTATAAAGGTGACATTCTGGGCAAGAGATTTGGATCCCAACTGCAATTCTCTGAAGTTCAGGACTGATTTGGTTCAGGATCTCTCTGTTTCTACATGTCTGACTGGCACAAAGTGGGAGGAAGAAAGCAGTCCATTTTCCCTGTGCTCTGGAACTGCAGGAGCTGTGTGCCCTCCACCATCTGGACACACAAACCACTGACAGAAAACACTTGACTCAAGCCAGCTCATGGCCATTTGGGAAAACAGCCAGTGTGTGCCAGTCAAACATTTTAGTTCCTCACCCTCACACTTGTCAGAGCACCTGTGAGAATTGGGAAAGCCTCCTCATTTCCACTTTAAACTCTGTTTTGCACCAATGCCTCTGAGCACCTGGCCCTGGGAGGAAGATTTGGTGGTGAGTGGAATGCTCATTTCTGTGTCTTCCTTTATTACTGGCATTATTCAAAGTGCTGCTGTGGGGAGCAGGGGTTATCCTCTGCACAGCCTGCTCAGCAGAACAGGCTCCCTGGTGCTACAAACATAAACCCTGCTTACCTGCACAAAAGGGCAGGCAGTGGACAGGGGGAGAAGAGCATTTCATCCCTGCTCTTCAGGAAGAGGTGAAGTGCTAGGGTGGGCTGCAAAATTCTAGGATGGTCTGCAAAATTCCAAGTATTTTGCTGGCTGGTATCTTTATGGAAAAATTTCAGGCTGTAGACTGATTTCTGTGGAAGGTTATTAATGTTTGTTCTGAACGTGGAGACAGTGCAGAGGAGGGTAGAGAGGCTGCAGATCCAATTGCTTCAGGCTACTGTGCCTGCTCTGTGCTGTTAATTGAACCAATATAAACCTGATTAGGTGTCATAAAAAATTGTGTGGTACAGTTCCATATCTGCTCAGAATTGCAGGCCACAGCATGGGGACATAAATTCATGAATGCAAAAGAACAGGCAATTTCACTTTATGAGATGCTGTATCCTGAGCCCCAGCCTGGCTCCCAGCAGTGCTGCTGCTCTCATTAGCAGCCTCACAAGCAGCAGAAACCCTGGCTGGAAAATCCAGAACTTCCAACCCTGCTGGGGTTGCCACAGGGGCCCAGGATTGAAAAACATCACTCTGTTCTGGCCTGTATCCATCAACCAGACTTCAATCAGTGAGTGATCACAGCTCTTGGAAACCCCCACCTCTGCTGGATCCCAAGTCGGCAATGCTCACCCTTAGGAGCCCTGCATTTCTAAAAAAGCTTTAAAAAAAGCAGAAATTCCATCAAGGAGAACCATTCCAAGTCCCTCTCTGAGGGACTCTGAGGGACTATCCTCATACACATCAGACTGCAGGAGGTTCTCTGAGCACACCAGGCAACACCAGACTGCTGGTAGCCCAGATGTATTTGCAAAAGAAATCTTTGCTAACAGCAGGGAGCTTGTTTATTCCATGTGCATGCCATAGGCACAAATGACTCAGCATGAAGGACTCCCTGTGGAAAGTTCAGAGAGAAGGTTCTCCAAGGATAACACTGCCCTGGCCTCTGCACAGCAGAAGCAAGAGTCAATTTTTAGATGCTAACCCTGGCACTTTTCCAAGGGGCAGCAGGAGCACCTAACATCAAAGCTAGTGCCCAGCTTCAAGGCAAAGGAATGCCTACTGGAATTGGCATACTTGGACAAAAACATGCCTCTCTCTTCAACCCTGTTCTTGGACTGGATCTCTTTAGCTGAGATTTTGAAGTTTGAAGCATGGAGGGTGTCAATTCCAGCAGCATTCATTTGTCAGAGGTGTGCACAGAGCAGTACAATGGGAGATGTTGAGCAGTATTAATTGTAGGGGAACCCTGCCCTACAATTGCACAATTGATGTGGTGCAAGATGCACTCAAGCTGGGCCCTGTGCCTGCTCTCCTGCCTGGATAGAAGAGCAACATCTTCAGACTCATTTTTGGATGCTCTGCCATTAGTAACAAAGCTCCCTTAACCCAGCTGGAAAGGACAGACCAAGAGAAGAGAGCAAAAACAAGAAGAAAAGTTCCTTCAGACATTCCTTCAGGGGATATTTTGCTGACCTACCTTGGCAAGTGTGGTTGTCTTCTGACAGAACAAGTCCCCTGGGACATTCACACTGGTAGGTGCCTTCCACTTCAATGCAGGTATGGCTGCAGCCTCCGTTGTTATTGTGACAGCCTTCAATTTCTGGGAAAGAAAGGAAAATCAGTGCTTCCTGCACACCCCTGACCAACCAACAGCCTGAACAATGCAGCTCAAAGGCAACAATTTGTTTCCCAGAAAATGAGGTGGAGACCCCTTTTTTAATTGTGCACTTTTACTCATGTGTACGAATGAAAAATCATCATGTGTACAATTAAAATCGTAATGATCCTTTTCTTTCAAATAACTTTAACTGCTTGATTTTTTTAACTCTTTGGGATGAATATGCTAGATGAATACTACTGTTCTCAGTAAAATAACAGAACATAAGATAAGCAAATCATAAATATAAAATATTTCTTCCTGAGCCTGCCATCAGAAATCACTGTGTGGTTTTTCACTGAAATGTAAAGAAAAGAATGGAAATGCCACACTCAATTCTATTAAAATGCATGGAAAATAATAGTAATATAGGAATATAATAAAATAAGACCCCATATGAGTCAAAGCTATGGATAAAAGCATCATAATGTAAATTTTGAGAGACTTTAAACCCTACTTAGCTTCCCCAGCTCACGCAATCAAGCTAAATCTCTTGCATTTGTTCTTTTTAGCAACAAGCTGTGAGGTGGCTCACACCTCACATCCCATTCTCTACTGGCTCACAAAGCTGAGGGCACATCTTCAGAAATAAAACTCACTAACAAGATTGTAAAAATCCCCAGCAGCAGTGTTAAACTCATGAAAGGCACCATCCTTCTTAAGCAGGGAAATTAAATGATATATCAAAGGCCCTAAAAGCCAATGTGGGGAATGGCAGAAACAAACGAGTTTCCAAACAGACTATTCCAGCCCTGTCAGAAGAGTGCAGCACTCGGGAATAAAAAATTGCACAGCTCATTTATGTGATGCCCCAGCAGCTCAGAGCTGGATGTGGCAGGGACAAAGCCCACAGACCATTTTTGTCCCCACACAAGTTGACAAGTGCTTAAGGAACACTCTGCACAGCAGCACTTCCCAGGGAAGTGTCACTGCCTGGATGAGCGATGTACCAGCAGAGCTCAGAGAGCAGATTAAGCTCTTTTGGGTAACTGAGAAGTGAGGCACATCTGCAGTTGTTTTTCTTGTCTGAGGCCCCACAGCATCTGTGAACACCACACAGCAGCTTTGCTGTGAGGGGACACAGTGCTTTTCCACAGCTCACCACAGAAAACATCAGGCACACATCAATTTTTGCTGGGTTTGCTTATTTCTGCTCAGGGATGTTTGTACATTGTTAGTGACAACACGTCAGGCCCACAGTTTGGTCTTTAAGCCACCAGTCTAAATTTATCAAGGGTTTTCAGCCTAGCTGTGCTGCCACTGTGAAGGTACTAAGGCAGCTGCACAGAGCAGCAGAGCCTACAGACACCAGAGAGCAAAACATCACCCTAATCCCAAATTTAACTTCTGTCTGCAGATTGGCAGGCCCTCTCCTCAATCCCTATCCTGGGAGGCTAAAGTGAGCCTCATGCTCTAGTCTAATGTCAGGAGATTACCCCATACCTAATGTGAGCTGCCAAAAGCCAGTGCTGCTAAATCTGCCCCCATAAAACTCTACCACACAAATCTCCAGACCAACTCTGGCAACAAGTTCTGCCTGAACAACCAATCTTCCAGATCCACTGCTGCCTTTCCCCCACAGAGATTAACACAAGCAAATCCTAACAGCAATGGACAAGGCAGGGAGAACAACAAGGAGATTTCTCTCAGCTTGCTTAGAAGGATATTTTAGTATCAACCTCTCTGGCAAGCACAGAGGTGATATCAGTGACATTTAATCCTAGATGCATGAAGCCAAGAGAGGGCCAGTGCTGCAAGGGAATGATTTCTAGAGCTTCCAGCAGCCTGTGGTAGCTGCTGCCTCACCTTCACAGGTTTTGCCATCGCTTCCCAGCGTGCGCCCCACCCCGCACTCGCAGCGGAAGGAATTCTTCAGGTTAACACAGAACTCGCTGCAGCCTCCGTTGTTCTGCTCACACTCGTTTTCATCTGAAAAAAACAAGCTCTGGGATGAAATGAATAATCCCACTAAAAGTATAACACTGACAGTGGCTTTTGAATCTCTTGGTAAAGCTATGAAAACTCCTCCCAACTCATTTTTAAAGGCTAAAGTTGCTCTGTGTCTGTCTTCTGTCCACCTTTCTTTTTTTCTTTTTTGGAAAGGTACTTTGTTCTCTGAGATTCTAATTCCTCCACCTGAAGTCATTTCTGTGTGCAAAAAGCAAACAGAGAGGAGGGGACAGACATTGCTCTTGCTGAGCCACAAAATGAATGATTTCTCTTAGGCAGGCCAGGATGCTGAAGTTATTAATCAAGGTTCACAGGGGTTTCATCAAAACAGCTTAGAAGCTGGCATTTATTAGGTGTCAGAAGCTTAAAACCAAGAAAAAAGAAAAGTACCATTTTAACAGAGAGGTCAGAGATGAGCTCTCTCAGGTGCCTGTGGTCTCACACATGCACAGTACCCACAGCTGGCAGCTGGTGGTGGTGTCTCCTTCCCCAAGAAAGGTGAGTTGAGTATTTTTAGCCAAAAACTTGGCCAGTACCCCGCTTTGGGAGGCAGGAAGCATGTCCAGGAGACTCACACAGACACTCTGCTTTTCACACATGTGACAGGCTCCACACTTTCCCTTCTAAAAATAAAACTGAAGCTGCTTAAAAACAGCAGGTGAAGAGGGAAAGGGCTACTGGCAAAGGCATGGAGATGTTGTTAGAAGGGCCTAGAGATTGCCTTGGTCAAGGGCTGGGCCCAGAAATTCCCCTGGCTGGTCCTTCAGCACACACAGATCTCTGCTCCTCCCCACGGGTGACAAGCAGAACTCCTGGGATGCAGACTGGTTGTCTTGAGACTGCATTGGGACAGTGCTGAGCTGATTTTAACAACAGCTCAGTAGAACGTGGATCCAGGCACTGAAGAAGGCAAAAGCAATGCACTGACTGGTGGATGAGTGACAGGAAGACCTCATTTAGCCCCTAAATAAAAATGTAACTCAGGATCATCCGTTCTGCCCTGAGTTAATATCCTGAGGAGAAGCACAGGGAGGTGCACAGAGCTGCTCAGCATTCACAGAATGGTCTGGGTTGGAAGGGATAATAAAGCTTATCTTGTTCCATTCCCTGCCACTATCCCAGGTTGCTTCCAGCCCCGTCCAACCTGGCCTTGGACAGTTTCAGGGATTGGGCAGCCACAGCTTCTCTGCTGCATTACTGCAACACCTTCAGCCTCCCTCTTCGGGGCAGCTGGGAAAGGAAGCACATTCTCTGTTTAGGAAAGGCAAACTGGGATTTATTTGGTTTCTCCATAAGGAAGGCACAGTTGCTCTCAGAGATGTGATTGCACAATTACTCAGCATAACAGAAAGTTATTAAAAAGATCAGAGAGCCACACAAGAGAGGCTGCAGGCAGGTGAACCAGTGCGATCATTCCAGCTGAGGTGCTGTTCCATCTGGGAATCTCGAGGAGAAGCAGCAGTGCAGAAATCCTGCTCGTGGGGGGATGAAAGCAGCTGCAGCACACACAGACAGGCTCAGGACTCCTGTGTGCCTCCCTGCTGCAGGAAATCCTGTTCTGTGAGCCTGCCAGGCATTCACTGAGTGCTAGTGCTTGTCAAGGGCACTTCTGTGACTGGAAGGCTTGCACAGAAGCAGCCAATAAATGCTTTTAATTATCTGAGAGAGTTCAGTCAGCCACTTGGCTGCAGACAAGTAGAGCTGCTTAAGCAAAAGCCTTCCCCCAGAATCTCTGTGAGCCAAGTGTAATTCCTGCAGCAGGACCAGGCTGCTCCTTCCACACACTGGAATGACTGTGGGCCCTGCCCTGGTGCTCACAGACATGAGGTGTGTGAAGAAGGAAACCATCCATGCCTGCTTTGTCAGGTGTAGCCCCTGTGGAACAGCCACACAGCCTCCTGGACCAACTCTGCTTTCAGCTTCACCACCAATCAAGTGACAGATGAGATTCCTCCTCTGCCAAACACCCCCTTCCTCCCTCCACTCCCTGACCTCATCCTATCCATTGGTGTGGCTCTGCAGCTCCCCAGCAGCCACCCTTTTCCCAGTCCCTGGATTTGTCCTGTCCTGTCCTCATTCTCCTGACCTTTCAGTGCAGGTGCTCTCCCCCAGCACCACATACACAACCACAGCCACTCTCTCCTCAGAGCTTCATGGGGATTCCTCCACAAATCTCCAAAGCCCACATTCTCCACTCTGCTCTCACCTCCCCCCTGGCCATGTTGGTCTCTGCCACCAAGTGCCAGCTCCCTGAATGCCCCCTTGTCATGCCATGTAAAATCACTGCAGCTGTGGTGTGACTTACTGTTCTTTGTAAGCCTCAAAGCCCCAGGCCCTGGACAATGTCCCAAAAGAGCAGGAAGTATGGTGCAGTCTTGTGTGCAGCCCTACAGCAGCCAGCAAAACTGGTTTTGGAGGAAAGGTATTCAGCAGAGCATGTGAGAGGAAATCTCTAATGCCAGACTGCACTTCCAGAGTACCTCGGTGATATCACACCATGATCTTGCAAAGAGACTCTGCTACTGCCTTCAGCAGCTGAACCATACAGAAAGCAAATCCAGCCTCACAAAGGTGGAGCTCCAGGGGCACCATGAGGGATACAGTAAAGGGATGTCATACCTTGGACCCATTTACAGAATCATAGTCCTGGTTCTAGGCAGCAAAGGGGAAAACTCCTCTCAGGATATGCCATTTTTATAGTGCATTGTAAGGCAAGGATTGAGATGTGAGCAATGAAACAAAGGGAAGAAAAGCATCAGTAACTGGCACAGCTGATTTCCACCCTTACCAAGGCATGTCTGGCCATCAGGTCCTAGTGTGGTACCCGGGGAACACGTGCAGTCACCGGTGTCCAGGCAGGAGTCCTGGCAATCCACCACATCACAGATGTCATAAAAATCTAGGGCACAACAAGAACAACGTCAGCACAAAGCACTGAGCATGCAAGGAAGGTACAGTTACAGACCCACCCCATGCTGGGAAATCTGACCTGCTGAAGCTGCAGAGAAACAATCAAGCTTAATTACTGCCAGTCAGAGATGCAAATTTTGACTTTGGTAGCGTGCCAAGACAAACCACAGGGAGCATTAAATCACTGAGGCCAGGTCTGCTGTGGAAAAATCCCGCTAGTGGAACAGAGCGGGTGAAACTGCCTCGCTGATCCTACACGGACGGGCCAGCACCTGGAGAAGCCAGGAGCCAGGCAGCCTCCCAGGGACCATGGGTGTGGGGTTTTTATCTTCTTCTGTTGGATCTGGGATTAATCCATAATCCCAGTGCAGACTTTTTCACCCAATTACAAAACATCATCCAAACCCATGGAGAAGGTGAAACAAGAACTTGCTCTACGCCCTGAAACCTCCATTTTGCCTTATATGTATTCCTACATACTAAAATCTTAAATCTGAAGTTTTTCATCCTGTGAGCTCACACAATACTATTCTAACTACACATCCACAACCCCAGTGTGGATTTTTTTCACCCAATTACAAGGCATCACCCAAACCCATGGAGAAAAAGTTGAAAGAAGAACTTAGTCTACNAAGAACTTGCTCTACGCCCTGAAACCTCCATTTTGCCTTATATGTATTCCTACATACTAAAATCTTAAATCTGAAGTTTTTCATCCTGTGAGCTCACACAATACTATTCTAACTACACATCCACAACCCCAGTGCAGACTTTTTCATCTGATTACAAGACATCACCCAAACCTATGAAGAAGAAGCTGAAAGAACTTGGTCTACACCCTAAAACCTCCATCTTGCCCCATATATATTACTAGATACTAAAACCTTAAATCTGAAGTTTTTCATCCTGTGAGCTCACACAATACTATTCTAACTACACATCCACAACCCCAGTGTGGATTTTTTCACCCAATTACAAGGCATCACCCAAACCCATTGAGAAAAAGTTGAAAGAAGAACTTAGTCTACACCCTAAAACCTCCATCTTGCCCCATATATATTACTAGATACTAAAAGCTTAAATCCCAAGTTTTGCACCCTGTCAGATCACATACTTCAATTCTAACTACACATCCACAACCCCAGTGCAGACTTTTTCACCCAATTACAAGACATCGCCCAAACCTATGAAGAAGAAGGTGAAAGAGCTTAGTCTACACACTAAAACCTCCATTTTGCCTTATATATATTACTTTATACTAAAACCTTAAATCTCAAGTTTTTCACCCTGTGAGATCACACAGCACTATTCTAATTCCACATCCACAACCCCAGTGCTATCACTCGGTTTTGTTCCACAGCCTCAGGTCAGAGGTAGTGCTCGTCTGAGGGTCAGTGCCTGCCAGCACAGAAAGCCTGACACTCTCAGCCTGCAGGGGGATGTAGCAGGAGCAAGATGACTTGTAGAGCTATCCTAAACTGGGCCTTAGGTTTAGGCCTGCTAGGCCCCAGATTTGGGCCCATGAGGTAGTAGATAAACCTGTGGCACGGTTAGAAATTCAATTAAGGTGTACACATGCTTTAGCTGAGATAGTTAGGATGAAATTACCGTAGCTGCCTTAACTTGAGATAGTTTGCATATTTCTTCACTCTCACTGCCAACAGAATGCACCTGCTACTGTAAACTATTCTTTCTGTATTTAACCTGTCATCTCAGGGAATAAAGGGGAGAACCTGTGATAACCATACTGGCTGGACCCTTGTTTCTCTGGTCTCCAATCCCTATATGATCCCAGCTTCAGGGGGGTTCCAGCTGTGAAAAAGGCATATTGTGTGTGGCTCTATGCAAATATTTACTATATGCAATATGCTAGGTAGAAAAGTTATGCTGTATTAACATTTGAATAATATAGTAAATGTAGTTTTTAACATTAAGTTTTAGAGTAATAAAAGAATTGTGTGTAAGATATTTTCTTTAGCTCAAGAGAAAGAGAAAAAGGCCCGGAGGTGTTTGCAACAGAGATAACAGTTACAAGAAGAAGAAGAAGAAAGCCCCCCTCTTAGAATTTTCAGAGGGAAAGATGCAAATCTCCCTGAATCCACAGGAGCCACCTGGTCAAGCCAGACTTCTGGACACCAAGGATTAGAAGGGGGACTCTGGGCAAACGGGTCTGTCTTAGATAAAGATTGCATAATCATGAAGTTTTGGTCCTCAAAAAGGGGACATTCCTCCCGAAGAGGGCCCTTCTCCTTCCTAGCCTTTGTCTGGGAGGGAGGGGGGACGACAGTCCAGACTGCCTTTTTTTTTCCTTTGCTCTTAGTGTCTCATTATTTGTCCCGTCTCTGAAAACCTTTTTAACTTTTCTTATTGTATCAATTTTTTGTGACCAATTTTTATTCCTTATTAAATTTTGATAACTTTCAAAAAGCGAGCTATTGTCATTTATCACGCGGCACACAGGGGAGGGGCTCAGAGCAGCGACTCACGGCCGCAGTAGGCGTGGAAGCAGACGCTGGGCTTGCTGAGGCGGTACACGTAGTACCCTCCCGGGCAGGCCTTGACCTCGATGCTGGCGTTCCAGAGGCAGCAGTTGCCGCTGAAGCTGGCGCAGGCCTGGCGCCGCACGACGCCGTCGGCGGGGCGCGGGTGGCTGCCGTTCATCCAGACGGGCGCGTGCGTGCCGCAGTGGTTCTCGGGGATGCAGAAGGTGGGCATGGCGTCGCCCGCCATGCCCGTGAAGCGGTACCACTCGCCGTCGATGCCGCTGTCGCACATGGGCTGCCCGTGAGAGCCGTTGATCCGGTGCTCCGTGTTCCTCCAGGGCTCGTTCAGGCTGATGTAGGCAGAGCAGGGGTCCAGGGCTGGGACACACAGAGAGAGCGGCTGGTAGATATCGAGCCAATAATTACAAAAGAGGTTTTTTTCCCCTCCGTCCCTGACTTAACAGAACGATATCGAGCCAATAATTACAAAAGAGGTTTTTTTCCCCTCCGTCCCTGACTTAACAGAACGATATCGAGCCAATAATTACAAAAGAGGTTTTTTTCCCCTCCGTCCCTGACTTAACAGAACTGCTGTGACAGACAGAGATCCCTGGGGAGAAAAGGTGATACCAGCAAACTCATTGCCTTGTGGAAAATTCTGACAGCTCGTCTTGAAGGTCTTGGAGGAACAAGTAAATTGACAGAGCTCTTACAACATTATGCAACAGCCTGGCTTGCTGCTCAGCTGAAAGCAGGGGAAAAACAAGATATAAGCAAATCTGAGGTCCAAGCAATGATTTTGCTGTAGGAAATACACCCTGGGATCTAGCCTAGGACAACAACCCTTTGGTCAAGTACTAACTGAGCACCTGCAAACCCCTCCTGAAGTCACTGATAACTCTCCCAGCTGCCTTGGAACAAAGGACTGTATCTCAAACAGGTTATGCAGCCTCTTTTAAAACCCATCCACAGCCAGTGTCAGCCCTCACATCTGAGCTGCCAAACCTTTTTATTCATTATCTTAAAATCTAGAGGGCATAAAGGTATGAACTGGGACCTTCTGGGGAGGTAAACCCTTTACACAGCTGGGTTCCTTGCAAGCCTACAAACCCTCCTGACCTGCACAGGAGCTCAGCTGTTTGTGAGTGAAGTGAGTGTTTGTGGGGGCAGGACACAGGCACATGGACTTCCTGGCAAGTGCATGTCTGTTCATGCAGTGCTCAAGGAGAGTGACCCTTTTCAGAAGCCTTTCTGAACCTTCTGCAAATAATTAAAATATGAGAGTACCACAGGGAGAACATAAATGAAGAACTTAAGTGTTCATTAAATTTTCAGTCTCCTCCTAATTAACCCTCATTTGGCAGCTTCCTCACTGAAAGTCCAGAGGTTCCATTTTGCCTTTACATTTAACACCTGATTAAGCACAGCTTATCCATGACAAGCAATTCCCTATTAAGCAAAAGGAATGCTAATACTGCCCTGAGTAAGGAAAATTGATTACCATTTCTTAAAATTAGTCTAATAAAACTAATCACTCTGACAAAATGCATCTTGGACTGGAACAGCTTCAACTTTCCACAGCACACTTCTTTTGAAGTTCTAAAGCTGTGCTGTTTTGTTTTCACAACAATGTGATGGATTTTGGGTGAGGGAGGAACACTATGCTCTTTCTATTAGAAACACAAATGATCTGGGGTTCACTATTCTGATTTGTTTCACTGACTTTGAAGTGGGAGCTACAAGTGCTTCAGAGAATAGACTTCAAGTCACTCTTATTTAGCCGTGTCCTCTGTAAATATCTGTCCCACAGACACGCTACCTCGTAGAAATATTTCACAAATGTAACATCTCTCATGCCTTCCTCAGCCACTGACACATTTTGCTCGGTCTCAAATCCAGCATAAAAGGCAGGAGCAGCTTCCAGAGCCAGGAGTACTGCAGAGCTGGCACAGGGAGCATGGATCTGATGCCACAACTCAAAGATATGCAGAGGAGCTGATTCACTACCACCACAACCAGCCTGGTTCTCCTGAGCAGCAAAGAGGGGAATGCAGCAGAGAATCTCTGATGGGATTTACCAGGCATTCCCTCATGAGCTCTCCTTTTCACCTGCCTCTGCTTGCCTGCCCTTCCCCACAGGCAGCAGCAATGCTGTAAATCCCATTCTGCACAAGCCAGTTTGGCTTCTCCCAGGAGGAGAAGAGAGGTCCTGAACAGAGCTTCCTCCGGGCTTCCCTCAGCGTAATTCCCTTGGTTTCCTCAAGAGAATTCAGTGTGGCCTTAGGGTGAGTCACTGACTAAGATGAAAAGGTTTTCATGTTCTTAAAAGCCAAATGAGGTGAAGTGGGAATGCCCTGTCAGCTTCCCAGCTGGGCAGCACTAAAAATACCAACACACTCATTAGCTTTCATGTAATTATGAAATATCCTTTGTAGACAGACTCTGGGAACGCTCATCTAGGGAGATTACATTGTCTCCTAAACATCCAGGAGATAATTTAAAGACAAAATACAGTGAGATGAACATGCAGCAGCGCAGAGGGAGCTGGAAGAAAGCACATCAGGGGAATTGAGGTAGCATTTGCTCTCATTTTTCATTCCCCTGAAACCTTCTGGCAGGAGCAAGGGGGAAGCAAAAAACCAGGCAGTGCTCTTTGGAACACTGCAGATCCTCACAGCCACCTTTGGATTGCCAGTGCTGCCCCACACCAGCCTCCCTGCAGACACCAAGCAGTCTTTGGCAGCACAGCTTTTTCATTTTAATTAATTAAATTGAGTTTTTAAGAAAAACATTCCACAAAAATAGAGAAGCGACTGATCAGCCTCTCACCTCTTCTCCCCAAACCAGAAGCTTGGGGGTTTCCATGAGATGCATAACTGACTCCAGCTCACTGTTTTTCATTTTTCTTGTCTCAATTCTTTTCCTCCTCAATGCTTCTTGCATGGCCTGAGCAATTGAGACTGACAAGCACTAGCTAGGAAGCAAAGCTTTTCCATTTGTAAGCTCGATGCTGTCATTAGTTCTCTGGCTGACATGGTGGCAGATACACTGGGTGACAAATCAGGCTCCAGATGCACTGCTGAGTGCCCTGTCCTGCAGAGATTAATCCTGGGTGCATTGTGTAACTGGAGGTCTCTGCTCCAGCACAACTAATGCAATAAAGGGAGCAGTACTGCATTATGGCACTAAATTTAGTTCAGATTCATCAAGGAAACAGGTGAAAAGGTAGCATAATGTCTAGTCATAGAGTCTGTCCTCCAAAGAGAGAGGAAAATCTCACAGTGCCTCAGCAACAGAGATTCTCCCAGTATGGGAGACTTCACACACTGTAACAGAAGGATCTTTCCAACTGGAAGGAATTTCACAACACCTTCAAAGAAAATGGATATTTCTACCACCCTCTGGTCTTTCACCTAAGAATACCAGGGCTCACCATAAACCTTAGAGATGGCAAACACAACTAAAGCAATGCCTCTTTACTCACCCATTGAAGACACTGGCTGCAGCTGAATGACAAAGCAGGTACAGAAAAACAAGAACTGGAACATCCCACTGAGCCAAGGAAGAGCCACCACTCAAGGGACAGAGGCTTGAAAGTCCTTGTACAGGCTGTAGCTCCCGCAGCCTTCCTCTCAGTGGAGCTTCTGACTCCAGGCTTCCAGAAGAGCAAGTGTGATTGCTCTCCTGGAAGTTTATCAGAGGAAGGGACATGGGCTACAGCTCCAGCCTTGACCTCCCCAGAGCAGCACTGCCCCTTACTGACAGCAGGGATGTACTCACTGATCAATCTTGTCTTTTGGACTTGGCCTGCTATTGTTTTCTGCCCTGACTGCCCCACAGTGACACCTCCACTATCTTATCCAGAGAAGAATTCTAACCAGGGACACCGGACATCCCGAAGGCATGGAGAAGGAGAACAGATGGGTGCTTGTTATCTCTACTCCTTCCACAAGTCATACTCCATGGGGAAAACACCCTCTGAGGAGCCTTAACTGCAGGAAATAGTGGCCCAAGGAGCAGCACTGAGCCTTCCGAGCACAGACTGCAGAGGAGTGCTTGGAGCACAGCTACAATGGGAACATCAGTCAAACTGAAAGACTGGTATCCCACAGGGAAATGAGCTGTTCCCAGGCTGCACAGAGGCCCTTGCCACTCCTGGTCATACAACCTGACCACTGCAGTGAGATTATCAAACTCAAGGCAAGTAAAGACACTTTTCTGCAGTACTCTTACAATCTCTCATCTTGAATAAACAAACCAATCCCAACGTTACAGAATTCATTGTAAGAGTACCTTTTCATGTACTCTCACAATCTCTCATCTTGAAAAAACAAACCAATCCCAACGTTACAGAATTAATTTTGGTGCAAAACCGAGTAATTGAGACCCTCTCCTGACTAGTTCAAACCAAACTGGGCTGAACGTAGGTGACAACCACAAGCTCTGGATGCAGCACACTGAAATGTGTTCTTTACTACAGCAAGCCCAGAGAGGGCTCTTCCCTCTCATCCCTCCCCAGGAGCTCTCCATCAGCAATGAGTGCAGCTGAGCCTACAGTAATCACAATCAAGCGTGGGCATTTCCCCATTCCCTTGGCACCCTGTATTTCTGTAGCAGGCTGGCCTAAGAAAGGACACCAAGCTTCAGATCCCAGCAGAGAAAAAAGTGGCTCCACTATTTACACGTTGAATTTGCACAAGACAGGGAGCTGGGTGCTTGTCTGTCTTGCAGGGACTGTACATTACAGAAAATTCTCAATGGCCTCTCTCTGTCAGGGTGTTGCCCTGAGAGTGAAGTGCAATATGCTGCTCTATTCCACCCCAGCACAGGAGTCTTTTTCAGTAGTGAATGACTCCAAGGAATAACAAAAAAACTCCAAATAAATAATTACTGTTATTGCTCCCATAAGGAAAAAAATATTTAAGTTCTGGTGGCCCTATTGTGCTGACAGCTATGCAGTACCAGAATGGTTTTCCCAACAACAGGAAAGGAGAACAGATTCACTACACAAAGCTATCAGGGCAGATAACCCTCAAGAGGTGATTATGTGAATTCCCAGAAGAGAAACTACAATTGAACAGACAATAATACAGCAAGCCCCCAGAATTTCTATTTTGCCACTTTCATTGAGAGGTTGGTTCATAATTAAGGTGCCAGGTAAATAAAACTGACAAGCCTGAATGGAATGCTCTGTTTGTGTCACAGGGGTGTGCAGCTCTCTGAACCATCACTTCACCAGCTGCTTTTGTTTTACAGCAGCTATACAAGCCTGTTATAACAAGGTTTTGACAGGTCCATGTCAGTGACTGACAGCTGACAACACAAAGAAATGAACTGCAGCATTGCAAACTGGAGCCTCAAAGGAGTCACCCACATACCCTGTCAAGGTGTCAAAAATGGGTTAAAGCAGAAGATGCCCCAGAATTCCCAGACACTATCCTAAATCACCATAACATCTAGTTGAAGGAAGTGGTCTCAAGCTGGAGAAATCAGTCTGCTACCTCTTAACATTTCTGGAAAGAAGTACCAGAGGCAACTCTATCAGCACCTTCTCTTTGAAAGTTAATTTGGGTGATATTCATAGCTCCAATTCCCCCACAAACAAGCTAGGCCTCGGGGAGTTATAACAGTCCTGAGAGGATAAATGGAGGGAAAAAACCCAAACAAAAATCCTCCCTGCAAGGAGATGCTCTGGGAGAGACACAATTCCAGTAGGGCATTCTGCAGGACCTGCACTCTCCAGCAAATACTTTGTTCCTGACTTCCACATCTGCACCCCAGAGACTGATGCACCCAACACCCCCAAAAGAATCAGGCTTAAGTTAGAATCTCTCAAAAGAAGTCACCAGTACTGTTTAAAAGATGTGAGGAAGGAAGGCAAAATTAAAATAGAGGGCAAGGATTTTCTAAATCTGCTACAAAGCCTGTGCATATCTGCTCTGAACACCAGAAAAATGTTCATTTTGCAGGTGGCAATCACCCTTCTTGTCCCTCCCAGAGAGCTCTGCAGGGCTTTACCTTCCTCACACAAGGAACTCAAATTCTTCAAAGCATTGGCTGGGCTGGAAAGCCTCATACAGTTTGTAATAGACTCATGAATAGAAATGCTTTGGCATTTGCAGAGGTGATCTTGGCTTTGCCAGAGCCACCTCTCAGGACACACCAATGCCTGGGAGGTGTGTGAAGCACAGCTCTGGGAGCAGGAACCTGCAACCTGCCTAGAAGGAGCAGGAGAAAGAGCTAATCAGCATTTCCTGCTGCAGACAGGGAGGAGGACCAGGCACACAGGACAGGCTCTCTTGTCTGGGACTGATTGGAGGATGCACATTGACAATAAGCCCTGCCATGCAGCTGAGATGGATTGCACTGAAGTCAAGGACTTTCAGATAGGCCTGGCTGCTGTAAACAACTTGTTCCAGGACTCAGAGCCAGGGGGAAAGGCTGTGGAGATCAGGGAGGGAGCACAAACTTAGGGAAGTATGGGCAAATTCAACACAAGTGCAACACAGAGAACCCATTAAAATCAGCCAAGTACAGCACTCCTGGTTAAGAGTAGCAGTTGTTTCCTTTCCCTTAGTGGAGCACTGTAATGCAGAACTTGGTGTTTTTAGAGTGTTTTTCCACAGGTGCTACAAACCAAGGATATTTTCCATTTTCATATGGAGGAATTAGGGCACAGACAGCATACCAACAACTGCAAAACTAGTCAAGGGCAGAAAGAGGAGGAGGACTCATCTTTTGAGAGCTCTCAGAGCCACAGCAGCACAGCCTAAGAGCAACTTCTCCCCTGCTTCAGGGCTTAGGTACACTCCATGTCTGATTTTCATTACTGGATTTTACTTTTCAGCCCTTTAACATCAGTAAAGAAAATAAGCCTGATGGGTTTTTTAAAAGGAAAAATTAGCATTGGTAGAATAATACTTAATGTATACAACTCTCCTTCCTCTGTGAAAATTAAGCTATACAGTGGGGCACAGAGGAAAGAAGCTTGCTTTTATAATTCCACACACACAAGAAAACCCCAGAAGATATCAGAGAAATTGGTCCACTGGCTCAGAGACAGGGCAGCTTGGCTGCCTCAGTGCCATGGTCTGACAGCCAACAGCAGCTTCAGAGCATCATGCAAACCCTCTTAAAGCCAATATGGAAGCATCAGAACTTGCATCAAGGTGATCATCATTGCTGTCTGCCAGGCAGGAAGGGTTACAGGGGGAAAGAAAAAGGGTTTCTTCTTTGCACTTCAGGAAAGAGGGGCCACAAACACCTCCCCTGGAGGGGCCTGTGAGGTAAGGCCTCACGGGTGTGGCAAAGGGAACTTCTTGCAGCTCTCCAAGGAACTTTGAACTGATCATACATTTATTTGAAAGCTCCCTCACAGAAGAGGTTAATCAAAAGAATGAGGAATTGCTAGGAAAAGCAGCACCCGAGCACTGCAATGCACCCTCACCAGGGCTGAGGAATGCAGTGGAACATTAAAATTCAGGCAGCACTGCCTGCTCTGCAAGTGCTGCCAGGGGGACAGGACCCTGTCATCTGCCTGGCTCCCAAAGGGGAAAGAGCTGCTGCAGGAGTGTGCTGAGATACAATGGGGTGGATCAGGAGAGCAAACAAACCCTGCCCTTCCCTTCAGTGTTAGCATTCCAAGGCACTGAGACTGGAGTGGGAGGACTTCAGGGCACAACTGCAGGCACTTTTGTTACCCACACCATCTCCAGAACAACACTAAAGCATGTACAGGAACAGTTTTGTAACAGCATCTTCTTGCTTTCAAAACAGAGAGGGTGGTGCCAAGATGTCACAAAGTCTCCTGCTCTCCTGGGTGCCAAAATGGACAAATTCTTATGCAACTGAGCCAAACAATTTACCTGAGGGTGGCAGCAGCTCACCTGGGGACAGCAGCAGACTAAGGGCTGCTTGGAGGAAGGAGGCCTGTCAGCAGAGATTGAAGGTAGGTGACAAGAAACAGCCTCCAGCCCCTCCCCTCCAGCTTTGAAAAACACAAGAGGTGGCTTTTTCAAAAGACAGCTAATCATGGATGGTGATTTTTTAAGCAGTCCACGGGCACAATGGAAACCTGCACCAAACATCTCATCCCAATAACCCATAAAGCCAGGACAAAGCACACTCTGCTGATCCCAAAGGTAACAAACAAATCACACATCACCATGACAAATCAAACCATTCAAGAGCCCAGAAAGAAAAGAACTGAAGCCTAACACTCCAGATTGTCTCCAAAACAGCACCTGAATGCAGTACAGAAACACATGGACACCACAGGCACCTCTTCTGGGTTGCTGGGCATTGCCTGCCTGTACAGATTCTTATCCTATTACTATGCTGGCCAAACAAAGGAAGATCTTTGCTAGACCAAGTATCTCTACCTCTACCTCACTACCTCAACTGCTCCCGAGATCCCTGTGTTAGGCAGCCAGGCCTGGCAGCCAGATCTCCATCCAGGCTTCTTCAGGAGAGCTACTGCCTGCATCACCACAGCCTCGCTGAGGAAAGGCCAGTCAAGAAGACAACCTAAACAAAAAGAAATGGAGGAAACTCAGGAGAGAGCTGCCACACAGGGAATATTCTCAGCTGGGGAAAATAACATTATTCAAGAGCACTGATTCAAAAATTGAATAATTATTTATTGTTCCAGAAGTACATTGCTCTTTTATACATATTTCATAAATGATACAGGATTTTACACATGTTCAGGGTTTTTTTCTCTTTTTTTTTTTTAAAGAAGGACTTTTCTCCATGCTCCCTCCCTCATCCCAAACACACACCAAGGATTCAGCTACAGGATTGTGTTAACTTTTTTTCTTTTAAAACTCATCACACAAACAGGATAAAACAGATAAAAAATAATCACACAATGTAATTAAGTGGAAAGACAGAGGAAAAGGGGAAGGGAAGAAAAAAAAACAAAACTAGAAACATGCACCCATTCGGTCCAACATGCCACTGAGTGAGAAGAGGCAGCAATCCCAGCTGTGTTTCCACATCTGCAAGGCACCTGGCATCTAGTTAATACTGAATTATTTTCTTTCCTATATTTTTAAAACATAGTTCTCCAAAAAAAACCAGAAGCCTCTTTCCATGACACAGTGAGGAGGAGTAGTGAACATCAAAAAGAAGCAGCCAGCCTTTCTGTATATAAAGCTTAGTGTCTTTCTCCCACCTTCATCCTGTCTCCACAGCATTTATCAGCAGGGTGCTAAACCAGACTGACCTGCTTTGAGTGAAGAGATGTTTTATCTGCTTAGAAAGCAGCCAGCCTTAGCTAAGAGAGAGGGCAATGGGTTGACCTTCCTTCCTTTATTTCTTTTTAGCTAAGAACAAGAGATGTCATTAGCCACTCCTAAGAAATTCTGACCTGTGGACACAAAGTTCACTTAAAGCTACTACATCAGGGGAAAGTGCTACAGAACCAAAGCAGTTCTGTGTCTTGCACAGTAAGGTCCCCAGGCTCTCAAAAGGCCTCTGGGCAAGGGAAATGCTTTGACGATATCTGAAACCTTCTATCCCATTACACAAGCAGTTAAGTATCGAGTTTCATTACTCCATGTCCCCAGACTGTTCATTTCAAAGCAGGAGTCATGATTCTGGCAACAGTTTTGTAATCCTTTAAGCCTTCGTAATTTCATAGTCCAGGAGGCTCTCAGATTTGGGGTAGGAAGAGGGGAACCACCCTCCCTTAAGACTGAATATAAAAAACCACTCATGCAATGCTGCCATGGATTTTAGGAGCAGCTCAAGGGCACTGGGACGTGAAGTTTATAGAGTTATTACTGAATAATCCAAAATATTGATTATCAAATGTCCAGAAGAAAACTCATTCCTTCTCTCACTTGGCTACAACCGATCTGTGCTACAAATAAGCAAAGGAAGAAGTCAGTGGAGCACAGGGGGTGGGCTGGGAAGGGGAAGCTCACGGTTTTCCAGTAGAAAGCAGTCTTGTAGTAACTTTATAAAAGAGACCAGGTCTGACCAGAAGTGTGCGTGTTAATGGCGGTGGAGTGCAAGTTCTGATCACCAGCCAGAGCTCCAGGTGGCTTGGATTCTTTGTTCATTTTTTTTTCTCCTTTTGTTTTTTTCAAGAGAGAAAGAGAGACTAGAATCAGGTAAAGGAAAATTTAAAAAGCTAAGCAGGCTGCTGGTGTCTTATCAAGAGGCAGACCCTGCAAAGCTGGAAGAAGACACCCCTACACCCCAGCATTACATTCTTTTCAGGAATCCCCCCAATCCTGTATTTGTACACAATCGCCACTCTGACAGTTTTAAAAATGTGACTGTTTGCCAAGCCCTTTTCAGAACTAACATTCCACAATGTCCCATCTTCAGATTTGAGAGATTTTCCCCTTTTACAGTCCTTCTCGATTAAAGGTAAAAACCCTCCACCCACCACACCACGTCCCAGCTTCCACCTGCAATGCTTTAATTAAAAAAGGCAAGAGCTATGAACAGGTTTTTTGCCGGGGTTCAGAGCTTCTTTGCTGATCAGTCCTTTTCAGAAATTTGCTGGATGGGCAGATGAACTTGCAGTGGGTCTCGAAGTCTCTTAAGGTCCAATTCTGCCTAAAAGTAAAAGACACATTATAAAGCACAAGCTCCCAAAACAACTTTCCCCAATACAGTTTCCCTTTAAAGAAAGAAAAGCTTTCCCACATTTCCTTGTTTATCCCCTGTCCAGCAGAAAATTGTCCAAAGACTGAAACAAAGTTACAGGCCCATATTTCAGAAAACCATTCTCAGCTGTATTTCTCTGAACTTGTCTGCACACAGCCACTTAAAGGAATAGGGTAGGGAAGATTTGGATCCCCGTAAACTCACTGGAATATTTTTTTAAAAAAGCCAACAACAACCCAACATCCCAAACAGATTATTAGGGATGATTGATTCTACAAGAAATAGCTCCAGGAAAACATGGTCAGCCAATGGCATCTGTATTCAACTTGGCTTAAGAAACCTCAGAAAGACCTGTGGGTCCTTCCTTATGTAATTTGTTCTCCAAGGCAGGGGTAGAACTCATCTTGCCCTGGATATCTTACACTGTGTCATTTCCAGAGATATGGGAATAAAGTGATAAAATTGTAGAGACCAGTGAAAAATAACACAGTAACGCTGCTTTTTCTGCTCACACCATCCTTCTGCAATAAGGCTCTGAGAAATACAAGGAAACATCTCTATCCCAGTCCTTCACTGAACAGATCCCACAGTGTGGATAATCTGTCAAGAGTGTCTGTCTCCAGAGTCTGGAAAACCTGCCCCCAACAATGTTAACAATACAGCTATGTGTTCTGAACATTATTTCCAGGGCTGCACCGAAGTGCTGTGTCAGGAAGATGTGAACTGAATGGATGCAAGTCTCCATCCCTCACTAAATCCATCTGGTGTGTAGGAGCTGAGAAGAAAAGAAATCTTGAATGAGGCTCCTCTGAGGCATAAAGAGTCTGAAGCAACTCATGATTTGCCAGCATTTTCTGAAAGGCCTTTTAAGATTGATATGGGTTTCATATTTGATTTATGCTTCCAGCAGCTCTATTCCTGGGAATATCAAAGCCAATTCAGTGATTGCAGTGGGGCTGTAACAAGAAAATGGGATGAAAACTTAAAATACATTAATTCTTGCTTGAGGTGTGTCTATTAATAGTAATGAAGAGCTAGGAAGCAGTAATTTCTTTATCTTGTTTCTGGAAAAGTTCTTGTTACCTGAGCAATTGCATCCTTGAGTTGATTGTACTTCTCTAGATCAAATCGTGTCTTTTTGGCTCCTTTATGGAAAAATAGTAAGTACTGTCTGTCTCTGGCATCTGGGTAAACATATTCCTAAAGAGAAAAAAAGGAGAGAAAACAGGAATAAGGCTGCAGCAGGGAGGCAGCACGGGATGCCATAGCTCAGTATGTCTCAGGTGTGTTCAGGAGAATGGCCAGCTTCTGACAGAAGGCACAAGCCTGCTCCAAGCTCACACAGTGCCAGCAGCTAAACCCCCACCCAGTCACTCACTGCTGCACTGCTGGATGGGAGAGAGAAGAGAATCCAAAGGTAGGAAAAGCACCAAGAAAAAATTAGGTGTAAAGTTAAAGGCAGTTTAATAACTGAGGAAAAAAACCCCACAACTATGTAAGAGTGATACTAAAGCGATCACTCACCACCTTCTGTCAGCAGACCAATGCTCAGCCAGACTCTGAGCAACAGCTGCTCTGGAGAAACTCCCTCCTAATTTATTACAACATGTGACATTATGTGGTATGGAGTAACAGTTTGGTCAGCAGCTCTCTCAGATATGCTCCCTCACAACACCTCACCCACCCTAGCCTATTCCCAGGGATGGGAAGCCAGGGGGTTGGGAAGGGACACACCAGGAAAGAACAAAAACCAGAGAAGGCCTTGATGCTGTACCAGTACTGCTCAGCAATAGCAAAAGCACTGCTGTGTTACCAAGGCTGCCTTGGTCACAAATGCCAAACACTGCACCACACCAGCTGCTCTGAAGAACATTAACTCCATCTCAGCCAGACCCAGCAAAGTCAGACATTTGCTTCTCTACTCATTTTTTACACTCCAGCAGTGAGTTACTATCACCTTGCTCTCGTCCCCAGAGTGTGAATCCTTCCAGGCAGAGACAACCAGAACTAACATTTTGTACTGACAAGTTTGTGGGGAAAAAAGGAGGGAGAAAAGCTATACTGCCCCCGAGATGATGCAACTGACAGACCCTTGGGACACCACACCTGAACACCTGCAGCATCTGTTCTGATGGACTTGTGACAGTAGAGACACTTTGAGCCCTCCCTTCCTCATGATTTAGGCAGGATTAGGAACTGATGAGACAAACCATGCACTAGAAAATCCATAGAGAATTTGTCACAAGTACAAGGATCCAGAGACGGATTCTTCATCTGGATGGGAGGCTAGATCTGTGAAAGGCATTTCCAACAAGATGCCTGATCCTTGGGCTCTTTAAAAAAAGGCCAGTGTGGCATGTGAGAGGGGTGGGCTTCCTTCCTTGAAGCTCATACTGTACCTCATGAAGCCATACCTGTCTGTAGTGGCCTATCTGCCAGCAGATTAATCTGTTTGGCTACAGCAGTCAGTCACCAAACACAGAAAAGCATTTCTGGTACTACCACCAGCCAGGAACACCATGAGAACACCCCCCACACATCACCTCCCTGGCCAGCACAATTAAACAAGTGGCATCTGGCTTCCAACAGGATCAGGAAGAGGCAAAGAAGCTTCTAGCAGGCACAATTTTGTTATTTTTCTAGGGCACAGAGCCCAGAGAAAGTCTTCTACTGAAGTGTCAATATCAGCACAACAAGTCCTACCTGGCGGGTCATTACGAAATAAGCATACATTGCCATGGCACTACCATAGGTGATGAAGTAGGTGACTGGTTCCATAATGTCCCAAGAATATTCCCACCAGGTGAGGCGGGCCAGAATCCCAAACTGAGTGGCCATGTAGGCCAGGCCTCCCCACAACACCAAGGTTGTCCTCTTCTCGGCTTTCCTGCTCAGCTCCATCCTGACCTGCAAAAAGGCAGAAACACACTTCTTGCAGTCTCAGAAGTAATTATGTTAATGTAGTTAAGAGAAAATAATGTAAAAATAGTCTCTTATATTAATAGCAACAGTAAGTGGTTTGAAACATGATTTGATTACGCATGATCCTTATACAAACAAACCTAAACTTCTTTTCCATCACTATCTTGCTGTCACCTATATTTACTTTGAGCCTGCTCTGAATGCCTCAGGAAAGTATTTCTCTATGTTCAGAGACTTTCTGTTGCATTAGCTCCAGTCTGTACTAACAAGCTCACTGCCAACTACTTAAAGCAAAGAAACAAAGTATTTCCACAGAAACCAGAAGCAGACATGGTTTGGTAAACACTTGGTTCAATGATCTCTAAACTATCTGATGCATGCCAGGGACCCAATTAAAACCTGGAAATACATTCAGGCTGCATTTGGAAGGTAAAGAAACTCCTTACTTTTTCTAGAGGTGCTAGTTGCTCCTTCAGTTGCTCTAGTCTCCCTATCAGCTCCTTCTCCTTGTTCAGCTGGTGCTCCTCGATGCTCAAGGCTGTGTACAACTGCTGAACCAACGTCTTCACATCATTCAGCGTCGTGGCATTTTCATGGCTTAAGAGCTCTAGGGAAAAACAGGGGCTGCTTTATACACCTGTGCCCACAGGGCTTCTCACGTGCCCTTGGGAAATCGCTGTCAGTCTGCACCAGAAATGAACAAAACTGTCTTTTCAGCAAACAAGTCCCTGGAAGAGCTCCAGCATTCTAAGACAACATGATTCCCTGCAAGGAAAACCAGGCTTTAATACTGGATATTACTAAAATTTCATAAGAACAAGGAAAAAAGAAATGTCCTATGGAGCTGGACAGATGTCAACAGCTGCTTCTGATTCATATTTATATTCAAGGCAAATGAACTCAACTAGTCAAGATCCATCACAGCAGCTGTCAAGACACAGGCAGAATTCAGGCTACAGACCATCAGCAACCAGAGTTACATTGTGGGTTAGGGACCCCACAACAGCCTCAGCAGCAGCATTTTGAGTGCCAGTGCCAAGAATTGTTTCCCAATGCTCTGTGGCTAACAGCCCTTGCTGTGCTGCCTGCAAAAGAGTGAAGTTCTCCTTCACAGTATCTAGAAACAAGAACAGGACCACAACTCAAAAACACCTCTATCTTTGCATTCCAACTCAAAAAAGATTCCGAGAGGATACCAGTTCATAAAGGAGTTGAGACTTATATTTGTACCTAAAGTTACCAAATATGGTTTTACCATCTCAAAAAGCTATGGACAGCTTACGTTTCTTGTGCTCAAGAGAAAAAAGTGACTCAGTTGCCTGTGCCAAGACACACAAAGCAAATAATTTCATTCTAGTTAAAGGACTCCTGTTCTCCTATGAAGAAAAATCCATGTGTTCTTACTGAGGTGACCATCAAGAAGTACTTATTTAAAACTACAGTATTCTGGCATTTCCATTTTCAAATACACAAGGTGATCCTGTAAAAATTCAAAAGCAGTAGCTGCAAGGTTACTATCTCAGAACTATCTCAGTGCCTATTAGCAGGCACATTCATTTCAGCACAAACTATAGAAATCTCCTTGGCAAGTGCATCCTAGGAGACAATTTCCTGTAACCTTGGTGATCCCAGAGCTCACCTATCAGCACACAGTGGGTGACAGAGCAGAGTAACTTCTTTGTGTGTGTGATACCCAGTGGTTCAGATATTCAATCTTAGTGGAGCACTTTCTGCTAAGATGCTTTCAATGAGATGGGAAAAAAACCCATCTCTAGTAGAGGTCAGTCTACCCCACATTTAGGGGAGAAAGACCATCTCACCCAGTGCTGCACTCAATTCCACAATAACAGAACAATAAAATTCCTTACACCTGTGAGCCAAGTGCCAAACAGAACAGCATTTCCCAAGCTGTCCCTTCTGTTTAAATCCTCAGAGGTAACTACAGGCATGCAAGAGCCTGGTGTTTTATGAAGGCTATGAAGTTGCCCAGAAGAAAGAGGGCACATAAATACACTGAGTTCCTGCCTGCCCCAGTAATGCTGAAGTGTCTCAAAAGCTTCTTGCACGTTTTCACATCTTGAAAATCACACACGTCCAAAGAATATTATTGAAATGGATTTTCTTATTGACTCAAAATAGGTTGTTTTCCCTTTCCTTCCTACCAGATTCTTCATAACACAACCTTCTAAGGGCACAGTCTCCTTTATTTCACTGTTTGGTAGCTAACAAGGTTTTGAGGTTAATCTGCAATATTCAAAGTACCACACTTAAATGGAAACAATGCCAGCTGTCAGGGGAAACAATTTATTCTTCCAAACCAGACAATCTAAGTTCCAATCTAATTCCCATCTTGTATCATGTTCCTTCAGAATGAGTTAAATTAAATTACTTTTCAATAACTAAAAAAAATTTGGAAAAACTTAGAAATTAAAAGGAATTCTATCTCTTTGTTTATTCCTCTTGGGGGCTGGGGGCATCAGCTTTGAACAAATGAAATATCTGCTTTTCATTAGTGATTGTTCTGATTACTTGGATATCTCTAAATTGGGCTCCAAGGGCAGGATTAGAAACCACAGGGCTTCCCTTTAGAAACAAGGCTTCATGCTCCTGAAGAAGTTAATAAAGCATGTTGCAATGAAGCAGGGAACTGAATACTGAAATGTTCTCCCAGTGCTGAGCACAAGCTTTACCTCTCTTTGGTGGTCTGACATGGTAGGAGACATCGTTAATGATCAGTTTGAAGTCATCCAGCAGGAGCAGGTCTATGCCTGTGGAGGAGGCCACACGTGTGCCATCTGTAAGGAAAGCACAGATGATGCATTAAGCAGGAGGAACAAAGGATTTAAACATGCTGTGGCTAAGTTGTAACACCATCCCGAATCCAGCTGTTTGGTTTCTATTCTTTCCAAAGGCTGATACTTTCTGCCAGGATAAGCAAAGGTGAAACATGACTGAGTTTTCACTGCTAAAGAAGGATACTGTTTCCTGTGTACCACCTTCCACACCCAATTCCTTATAAAACGATTTAAACCTCTAGGTAGGTTCCAGAGCTTGCATCTTTCTTACTAAATAGCAGGGAAGTCACCAGAAAACATCTCCATTAGGACAGATTTCCTTGGCAGCCCTGACTCTCAGGGTAGCTTTTCCCTGAGATNTTCTACTCTAAACCAATCTCTAAAGTCCAACTCAGGAAAAGATGGGGGACGAGAGCAAGAACAAGGAGCACAGGGGCCACTCCCCAATTCCTCCAGCTTGTCCCTTCAGCCCCATATGCTAAGAATCCTAATTTCTATATTTATATTCTTTAACAAACTAGCTCCTATTTATTTTTAAATTCTTAGGATTTGTGATTCCTCTTATATGTGAGTATTCAGTCCCATGGACAGGAGTCAGAATCAGTGTCCTCCTGGGCTGTGTGTGAGTCTGGCTGACCCCCTTGTACAGGTCCCAGACCCCCCTGTCCAGTCTCCAAACCCTCCAGGGCGGCCAGAGGGATATCCTGGACTCTGACACTGACTACACAATATTCTTACTCTAGGAATAGCATTTCTACCTTCTGCTCTTTCAGGAAGGTCGAAGAACCCACACCACAGCAAACTTCTACTTCAAAAGCAAAAGGCCAGATGCAAACAGCTGGCAAGCAAGTCAATCAAGTAGTTTGCAAACAAGAGTACCTGCTGAGTAGATTGCAACCCGATCAATTCCTCTGTCCTCTGCTTGCAGCTGTTGCAAGAACACCCCGACAGAGTCTGAGATGGGTTTCAGGGTGAACTGGCAGCGCTCGCGCCGCGACGGAAGACTCACAGAAATCACAGGCAAGCCGTTCTGGTAAACCACCGTCACTTCTACGGAGACAACAAAAACACAAGCTGATCGTTACAAGGGAACACATCTTCTCTACTTGGAGAAAGAGGAAAACTTGATTATAATCTGACAAGGCTAAACTTTTGGTTTTCTCAAGAGATGTGACCAAAAAAAATGGAGGTATAGCTGAGATTCTCACTCCAGTAACTTGGCAGTAATTTTCTGTACTTTGTCAAAGTTACTCTGAACACAGTCACCTTTGTTCCAAAGGCAACATGATATCTAAAAGCCCTAACATGGCTGCAAAGTATGTTTTGGTTAGGTTTTGAGAATAAATGCATTTTGGACTATGGAAGACAAAACACTGCTGTTTATGTCAGGATTGAGAGCTCAAGGGACAAAGGCAGATTGTGTCTATTAGGAAACATCAAGGAAGGACCCACTTCAAATGTTTTTATTCTTGTTTAGTTCTGGTTTTCTCCTCTTTGTCCTGAGGCAAGACATGTAAGAAAGCAATCAGGAGCATGAGGTTGTAGGAGAGCAGCACTCCGAGTTTAGGCTTCAAGGTCATTTCATCTAAAATTCATGGGATCAATATGCTTTGTACTTCTCCAGACAGGCACTACTACTTAGGTGTAGATAAAACAAAATTTTCAATTTCTTTGGTACTGCCAGAAGCTTTTCAGAGAGCGTTCTTGAGGATTTCTGTAATACTAAAATCCATAGTAGTGACCTGTAAAAAGCTGTAAGCTGGTTATTATTTTACTGCCACAACCTGTGCTTCGTGAGATTCATACCTAGAAAAGAGAAGTTAAAAGTTCATATTCCCTAAGCCCTTTACCGAACCACAGCCATAACGTCCTCAAGTGAGGTAGTTGCTGAGATATAACAGCACACCTCAAAATGATTTGCTTTCAGAAGTATCTTTCTAATGTAAAAACAAACAGGGTTTTTTATTGCTCAGAGCATTTTCTGTGTCTCAAGGATGGTGCAGTCACACCCGCCCACAATTCATCTGCCTCAGTATCCCAACCTGTTGGAGCTTTGGTCAGCTCCTGCCTCCTTCGACTCACTGAACTCATGGATTGACACGCTAAGTCATTTTAAGCAGCTAACATCAAAACTAGTCAGTCAAAAAGTCAACAGAAGTAGAAATAAAGACAAATAATGTTATTTTAACTAGCACAGGGAACTACGAGGACAAGCCCTGGGGCAATACACCTTTTCAAAATTGAGGGATGGTGGATACTGAGGAAAGATTTACCAAGTGCACTTTCACAAAGCCAGAAAAGAATTCTCTTCTCATTCCTAACTATCACATACCTTCATGAAATGAATCAAGCATAAAAAAGCTTTCTCCCTCTTGCAAGGGATTGCTGCCTTCAAGTCCTTAAAAGATTAGATGGAAGCAACCAAGTATGGACACCTAAAACAACTAAAGCATCCTAAGAGGCCCCAGTATCTGAAAACCTTTCAATGCCTATTCTCAAGACTCATACATCTGACAGGATTTTAGTAACTGAGTTTTGAAGCATAGAATTCAGAGACAAAAATCAGATATATACAGGAAAGGAATAAAGCATAGTGCTAATTTATTTGGGCTGTCAGACAGAACTGCAAGCTCCTCAGCAGCAGCTGTTATGACACCAGCAATCAGGTTTTATTTACATTTAAAACACTACCTGGA
This sequence comes from Cisticola juncidis, assembly GCA_013400215.1. NCBI lineage: Eukaryota > Metazoa > Chordata > Aves > Passeriformes > Cisticolidae > Cisticola > Cisticola juncidis. Next base: position 259,006 of record VXBR01011794.1, on the reverse strand, counting down.
CCACACAGGCAGTGAGGCAGTTTTCTGCGGAGCAGAAGACAGAACAGCATTTGCATTGACACTTTTTCCACGTACCCCCACTGGTACCACACCACAAACAGAGCTCCAGGAGTGCCAGTCTGGAGGAAGTGCCTACCAGGAACAGCCCTACTGCATTTTAGGAGTCACCAGCATTAGCAGCACAAAGACTTTCACTAGGATTTCCAGCTTAGGTGAAGTATTAAAGACCAAATCATTTCCCTTCAAAAGACAGGGTCAGTAAGTCTGTAAATACAGCTGCTTTGTGTTGTCCTTGCAAAAACCTTTTCAAAGTAATTTCCTAGCTTAATTCACTGCTGGGGAAAGTCCAGAAGTCCAGGTTGATACTCTGATCACCTCTCACACAAGTAATGCTGGCCAGATTTTTACTGCATTGAAGAGGAAAGAGGCAAAAAAAATAAGAAAATCTGAAGGACACAATAACACAAACCTAACAGTCAGCAGCAGGCAGCTCCAGTAAGAGTTACTAACAAGCCCCTGTGATATGGCTGCCTCAGTCTTCTCTCTCACAGCCTTGTGTGTCTTCTGCATCTACTTCACAAGTTACTAAGTGGACAAAGCATTTGGCACCTCACTAATTACAGAGCTAAAGTTTCAGCTGATCTTCCCCCAGTTAAATTTTAAGCCGGGATTTAAATGCATGAGACAAGTAAAAGAAATTAATTTTATACAAGTATGCTTCACTTGTATTTAGTCACCTACAGCCTGGCCAGGAGTTGTCCTAAATGAGACCATGGAGGATTTGAAAAGCTTTACATGTTATGTTAAGGGTGGGGTTGCTTTGAGGTACGAGTTCCATCCAAGCACCACAATGTTTCGACTCAACCATATGTGCAGCAGCAACAGGTCATAAGTTTTGGGGTTTTTTTAAGATTTCCATTTTCACCTAAGGTTAACTTAGGTGAGAAAAAAATGAGGACAAAACAACGTACAGTAAAAGAAAAATGTGTGGCCAAAGAAGTCAGTGTTGAACTTCAGCTACTGTTAAAGGCAAAGTTATAGGAAGAATTAGTGAGAGAATTATTCAAGCACAACGCGAGGAGTGGTAAAATCTAATCAGGCACAGGCAGACATCTTCTCAACTTTACACATCCTCTACACTTGTACCTGATTAAGCCCCAAAGTTTTCATGTAAGCTCTGCAGAGCAGTCAGTCATGTTCTCTTTGCACACTTGTTATCCTAGCAGGGGAAGCATGAACCCTTCATTTATTAGCTTTCAGACCTTATTAACAAGCCTTAACAAGGAGAGGATCCACTCAATGCTCCTGTCTGTCAGCACAAGTGCTCCACTCCTTGTGCACAGCATGCAGATGTTAAGCAGGCAGCGAGCTGAAAGCTGCTCCTTTCCTCTGGGCATTGTGGCACACCGAGATGTTTGAGTTCCACCAGTGCATCCTTTTGCTTTATGCTCTGACAACCTTATCAAAAAAGCCTCATGTTTGAGCTGTCCCAGAATTTAAATAAAGGAATGACACTGCCTTGGCTTCACAACTTATTCACTGCAGCAAATGATGCTTTTGACCATTTTGGCATGTAGCTGATATGAACTGCACTTTTGTTACATAAATGGACTTAAGGGGGCAGGCAGGGTCACGCAGAAGGGACCACAGTGGGTCTTCTGGTGCCACCTCCCTGCTCAAGCAGGGACATCCCAGAGCACATGGCACAGGATTGTGTCCAGATGGTTCTGGAGTATCCTACATGAGGGAGATTCCACAGCCTCTCTGGGCTATCTGCTCCAGAGCACAGGAAAAGCTCTTCCACAGCCTCTCTGGGCTATCTGCCCCAGAACAGGAAAAGCTCTTCCTAGTGCTCAGGCAGAATTTCCTGTGCATCAGTTTCTGCCTTTTGCCTCCTGCTAGTGGCTGACACCACTGAATAGAGCCTGGTTCCAGCCTGCAGCACTTCCCTCCAGGAAGGACAGCACCCTGAAGAGCAGGGATCACACAGACCTTGCAGCTACATCAGAAAGAAGTCTGGCAAAAAGATTTGGACAGCTGCACGCAATTCCATCTTTCTTTATAAAGCCCGTCCAGTTTTGTAAGGACAGTTCATAGAAAAGTTGCCTGCTACCTTAATTCTTCTTGACATTGCTCTCTGTCACTTCCTTAGCTCCAGACTGGATTGGTGCCCAGCCAAAAAAGCCTCAACCAGGAAAGGGGGCAGGGAATGAGACGTGAGTTAGGCAAGTGCCAGTGAGGCAGGAGCTGGTGCACGCGTGTACTCACCATCAGAGGGCACTACGGTACTGCAATACACCACTCTCACGCTCTGCCAAGGAGACAGCCGCTGATGCACCTGGAAAACGCAGGCACAGCAAAAAGGACAAATGGTCAGAGTCTGGCAAGAGCTGGCCCAGCGCCACCTCCCGTGCCCCCTTCCCCAGTGCCCGCGCCAGGCACTTCCCTTGCTCCCGGCCGCCGCAGGGCCGGCACAGCCCCGGAGCACCGGGCAGGAACAGTCCCGTCCCTTCCCATCTGTCGCTCCGCAGGGCTTCCCCCCGCAGCCAAGTTCACCTCCACACACCTCCCTCCCCACGCACGGAGTGAGTCTGTGACAGAACAGCTGGGGGTTGTTTGCCTTCATGTGACAAGTATTTTTAAAGCCAGTCAATCAGTTTTAAGAAATCCATGTACCTTACACAGACACAGAGTAGAAATCATACCAAAGCACAAGGCTTTAAGGGTTAAAAACAGTAAGTTTTTTGTATAACCAGGAGGAATGTTTACAGAGTCGTGGATTAACATGTTCATTCTCTTTGGTTGTTATCCATGCCAACATTACTTTTTCTGTGTCCTTACAGAGGGAAGCCAAACTCTGAGACACAAGGTAGTAAACACGCTTGTGCATAGAAGAACAAACTGTTCCAACATAAAAAGCAATAATTGTAATATTGAGCTATAAAAATAAAAAACAACAGCCCAACAGGAAGAAAGCACATGAATGGGTTTGTGTGTTCTGCAAACTTAGCAAGAGATTCATTTGCCCATGAAAATCTGCACCCAGGCTGATTTAAAGTCTATCTGCTAGATTATATTACACTGCTTATATACTAATCCTTCCCCAACACCAAAATTACAGCTCTGGCACACAAACAGCCCAGCAACCCAGCGTAAGGCATAACACACCAGCTCTCACCTGTCTCTGGTGGGTTATGTTTCAGTGGCTGGCCTCAGATTTTTCAGCAGCTGTTGTCCAATTTGGACATTCCTATGGTCTGGGATACTTTTTCTTTCCTGATTGCTAAAACACAGCTGCCAAACCTACATTTTTATAAAGGTATCTTACAAGGGAGGACTTGTTTAAGTAAATTTCTAATGAAGCTTGCAAACAAAACCCAGGTTGCTGATTATTTCTCTGCCAAATTCTCCAAATCTCTGTGTTTCATGAGGCTGCCTTTGATATCTACTTTAAATGGCTTTAATTGCTACTTCTGAAGCCTGATACCCAAACCAAGGATATTTTCCACTAATCTTTATTGAAAGCAGGACCTTTGGCCCTGATGGTCACTGCATTGACAGCTCTAGAAATTCACTGTGATATGTGAATTTCATATTTATGTTTCATTTCTATCAGTTTTGACAATGAAAAAAATCAATCATTTTCAGTTTGCCTCCTCTCAACTGCATTTTCAGTTTCCCAGGGTCAAATCAGACATAGGAAAAGAAGTGGGCATCAAACAGCTGTAACTCATATGGGAAGTTGAATGTTTTAGCAAGTAATGTTGTAAAAAACATCTGTGTGTTGGGAACCAAAGGGCAAATTTGCCTTTTTGCAAGTGAAATAAGCAAGTCTTCTTGACTCTCTGACACCATATGCTACTGTTGAGCAACCAGGACCAGCCCTCCTACTCGAAAAAAAACAGGTTTTAGATTCAAAACTATCTGAGAAACACACAGCTACAGCCCTACATACTGTATAAATCCAGCTCTGCTGTCTTGGCATTACTACTGTATTATTAACAAAGTCAGAAGCTTCAAGGATCAGATGCAGTACCACATGCAAATCAATTTTCAGAACCAATTTGTACCTAAGGATGGGAATTTCAATCCTTCTAAAAATAGTATCAGATACTAAAACAAGTGGGCAGAATTCACTCAGTGAGACACAAACCCTCCTCAATCAAAAAGCACTACCCCGAAGACTGTTTACAGACCTATTTTACCTGATCCCACAGCACAGCTAGCACTGATAGGAGGTTTCTACTGCTTCACTCTCCCCCTCCACACAACATAATTCATCCATTTTTCAAACACTGCACAGCAGGACTCTGCCTTTCCACCAGATATGAACAGTAGCCCAAAAACACAGTTCTCAGAACATCCTAAACCTCCAGAATTATCTCACTGCAAAGTAACCATGTAGCTGGAAGATATTATCAGGTAGCACATGCAAAGACTTTACCCTTAAGGCTATGAGTATCTGACAGATACAAGCTCACTCCTGCCCTTATAAAACGAAACAGGGAAAAGGCAAATCAGGTTGAAAAAACAGGGCATGTTAGGTGACTTGTCAAGGAGCTGAGGTGTCCCCTGACTTAACCTTTGCACAATTCTTGCATCCCAATATGGGCTGAACCCCTCTGCTTCCTTAACACTGCCCTCCCCAGCAGGGTGGTGCCAGTACATTTTACAGGAGAGATGTTGTTAAAACACTCATATCTGTCACTCCTGCAGCTCTGAACTGTGCTGCTGGTGCAGCTCCTTATCAACAAGAACAGTCTCTACTGGGTAGGAAGGCAAAAAGAGGAAGAAATGAACTCAAAACTGAGCAGAGACCAAGATGCCATGATATGACACCCAGGGTTAGCAAGAGCTTAAGTAGTCATCCATCATTTTTATTCCTGAAGGGAGACTGTTGTTTCAAAACTGAGAGGGAGAGAAACGTTTGAAGCCATTGTCAGATGTCTGCAGTTCAACAGCTTCATACAGAAAGGTGTCAGAAGGATGAAGCTGGGGATGGGAGCAGCGCAGGGCAGAGAGAGGAACTCCAGATCTACCCCTCAGGCAAACAGCCAAAGCTCACCTCCCCTTCAGCAACCAAGAGTGAAATAATTGCACCCAAATTTCAGTCCAGACAGACTTGTTCACCTCTCTCAAAATAAGCAATACTTGGGATTGTGAAAAGCACCAAAGCCAGACTGCTGAAATGAGAAGCTTTAAGCACAAGGATAACTTTCTGCATCTCACAAGAACATAGGCAGGAATCCACATTCCATACCCATCAGATCCTTCATTTCCTGCCTTATCTGCAGTAAGATGCATGTTAAGAGGATCAAGGTTATGCAGCAGCTGTGCTCCCAAAATTATTAAAGGAGCAAGAGGAAAGAAGTCCTGGTCCTCTGCCTAAAACTAATGCTTCCTCCAGCCTTGTCCAGGTCTGTATTAGACAATCCAAAGGTAAAAATAACAGCATTTCTATAGGTCCTAATGTAGCTTTCTCAATACTACCTGGGTGACAAAGTTAATCAAAGCCTTGCTGGAAAAAAATCAACCTTTTAGCTACCAGTGAGTGCTCTCTAATAGAAAAACAGGGAGCAGCTCCTGTTCTCCAGGTATGTAATTATCAATGATGGCATGCTAAGAACTTTAGGAGATTGAGTCTCCAAACTCTAATTAAAATCAGAAAAGAGATTGGCCAGGAAAAAGAAACAACATCCCAAGCACCAAAAACGGTGAACGTCTTTCTCTAGAACCCAGTAAAACATGCTGCTAACTCACTGATACCTGGAGTACCAGTGCAGCAAGAACTGCAGAGCTTCTGTGAAAAACAGAGCATTCTCTGCATAATGCTTTACTACAAGCAGAGCATTTCAGAGAGCATTGCAAGTGCTTCTGGCAACACCTCTTTTACAAATTTACAAGGGGACTCCTTGATAGGGGAGGCTGCCTTAAGTCTGATACAAATCAGCTCACCTTTTCCAGCAAGAAGCAGCTATTTTCCTCTCTATTCCGACTTTTGCCGCATAAAACACTAAGTGCCTTTCCTGGCTCTAAAAGTGGTTATCCTAAAACCTCCAGGCTCCAGGAACCTCAGTGATGAAAATTGCTGCGAGCTTCCCCAAGCAGCCACAGAAACCCAAGCCACCCACCTCAAACATGCTGAAGGGCTCCATTTATCCATCTTCACCTCATTTCTGCTCCTGTACTCAATCTGTTAGATTTTGGTGTCTCTTAAACAGTACTTCCATTCTAAATTATCAAAGCCCCCTTCTGTCCTCCCCTTCATACCAGCTGTTTGCCAAGTAAAGAAGACTCAGGGCAAAACCATGCCCTGACCAGAAAGCTGCTGTCCCAGGGATGCGATGTGTGACTTCCCAACACTACCAGTGTTTTTGCACCAGCACATCAGCTCTGACTGGATTTAAGTACATTTAGCTGTGAGGGATTAATTTGGGCCAGATGCCCAGCCAGCTGCTCCCTCGCTCCTTGGGAACAGCACAGGAGGATGCAGGATAAAAGGATAAAGGCAGAGAGATCAGTCACCACTCCTCACTGGCTAAACAGACTAGACTAAGGGAAAGTTCATTTACTGCCAATTAAAGTAGATAATATCAAGAAACAGGCTGAAATTAACACTTTCCCCCTAAGCCAACCCTTTATCCAGGATCCAATTCTGCCCAGAAACCCCTTAGAAACTGCACACTGAGATCCCCTGTCCTCTGGGTACCCCACAGAGAGACCCCAAATACCTTACAGAGATCAGAGACTCTTCAACCCCAGCCACCACCCAGCCTCCTGAAACACCCACGGGTATCAGAGACCCTGCTCAGCCCTGTGACACCCCACACAACCATCACAGACTCCCCTCAGCCCCATGACACCCCACACAGCCATCACAGAGACCCCTCAGCCCCATGACACCCCACACAGCCCTCACAGAGACCCCTCAGCCCCATGACCCCCCACAGAGCCTTCAGAGACCCCTCAGCCCCAGGACACCCNCATCACAGAGACCTCTCAGCCCCATGACACCCCACACAGCCCTCAGAGACCCTGCTCAGCCCCATGACACCCCACACAACCACCACAGAGAGCCTTCCCAGCCCCAGGCAACCCATCCTGTGAGTATTAAACCAACCTGCCAATAAAATCCTTCCCAAAGGAGACAGTGCAGGTCTCTGAACACTCACAGCACCTTCCCCGCCCCTCACTGAGGGCCTCTGAGGGCAGCTGGTTGACCAGGAGAAGATGGCGGCGCTTTATGAGGGCCCTGCCTGCTGCCGGCACCCACAACTGCCCTGCCAACTTCAGCTCATTCCTGCTGATTCCTCCTCATCCTCCTCACACACCTGCCTTCCTCACACACCTCCAAAGGGATCAAAACAGGCCTATCTGCTACTGGAGACGCCTGTCTGCTGGAGTCTAGAACATCCTGGAGGGTTTGGAGACCAGACAGGGAGGTCTGGGATCTGTACAGGGGGGTCAGAGCCTCACACAGAGCCCAGGAGGACACTGCCTCTGATCCCTGCCATGGCAGTGAATGCCCACAGTGGATGAAGAATCACAAGCTGAGAGAATTTAAAATAAGTAGTATTTAGTTTATCATAGAATGTAAATGTAGAATCTGGGATTTTTAGTATATGGGATTGAAGAGACAAGATGGAGGAATTGGGGAGTGGCCCCTGTGCTCCTTGTTCTTGCTCTCGTCCCCCATCTTTGGCTGAGTTGGATTTTAGAGATTGGTTTAGAGTAGAAATGCCATGTTAGCATAGGCAGTGGGCATTGGTAAAATTCTGTCAATAAAAAGTGCATTTTGGACGGTGGTTGGGTCAGGGGTGCTGTACATGAGGTGTGGGGCTCTCTGAGCCGCCCAGTCCTGCTCTGCTGGGGATGCCCTGCAGAGCTGAGACAGAACTGAGATAATGCCCCTGCCAGGGAGGCCTGGCAGAGCTGAGACAGAACTGAGATAATGCCCCTGCCAGGGAGGCCTGGCAGAGCTGAGACAGAACTGAGATAATGCCCCTGCCAGGGAGGCCTGGCAGAGCTGAGACAGAACTGAGATAATGAAGAATAAACAACCTTGGAACAGGCACTGGGGACTCAGCCTGTCGTCTCTACCTGTGGTGTGAAACACTTAAGGCCAAGAGAAGACAAAAAACCTGATTACCTCGGGGAACAGCAACCTCGAGGAAAATCTCAGAGAAAAGCAACCCTGAGACCTGTCTGCATCTCTCACCCCCTTCTTTTCTTTCTGAGGTGCCAGGACACCACTGCTCGCTTTCAGGAGCTCTCTTTGAGGGGAAAAAAATTATTAAAATTTAAAAAAATATCTCAATCTTCCTTTGAAATTGAGCCCAGCTTTACCAGGGATTTGCAACCTTGTATGGAAGATCTTCTCCAGCTTCTTGTGCTCAGGTCTTGGTCTCAGGATACATTCACATAGCCAATACAGCTGTATTTCCCCCAGGCACACACTGGGTTGCTGCTCAGGAGGCTGGGATGAGATAAACCCCCCCAAGCTCCCCCTGCATCCCCGCAGACCCTCAGGGATGTGGCTGGAGAGGGAACACAGTGGGGAAAGCCCCTGTACCCAAGAGCTGAGCCCTCACAGCGACAGCAACAAGCCGTAATACTTCTGAGCACAGTTTTCTCCAAGTCCCAACTGCTGCCTTTTTCAGCCATACAGCTCATCCCCCAGGACCCAAACACTTGTCTGATTCAATCCCACTGGCTTGAACTCATTCCTCTCTCTCTTTGACAGCACACCCTTACTCCATCCCACTCAAGAGGTCCCATTTTGCACCAAAAAGAACATTTTGCACCCACTGCCTCCACAGGGCAGCGTTTCATGCAGATGAAGGTCAAGCAAATGAGAACCCGGCTGAACTGCAATGCTATTTCTTCATGAATTTTTTTCTTCTGTATTTTAAAATCAGGCTGTAGATGGTCACAAAAAAAAGGCAATGCCAGCAAGATGTGGGAAGTGTTATTTTTTACATTTGGACTTGGTATGACCCACGCGCTAGCAAATGATCTTCATTTGCCTCAGTTATCGTTCCTGCCTGAATTTTCTTTTCTTCCAGCTTTTCTACAAAGCTCTATCACATCTGCTAGGAAGGGAACATAAACAAGAGATGAGCTATAAATACTCCCTTCTCATCCTACTTCCTTTGTCCATCTGCCTAAAATGAAGCAGGTAATCCACAGTGTCCAGGAAGAGAAGGGGGTAGGAGGAAGGAGAGGAATTCTCTGTAGAAAAGGGAAAAAGCAGGGATGAAGTAACTGTTCCTCACCCCTCAATGTGCCTTTCTCCCAGGCATTCCTGCTGCTCTGGAGATACTGGAATGAGGAGTTGCAGCAGGAACTGTTGTTCAGCAGGACCATCACTGCATTTGATGGCTTTAATTGAGCCTCTGGGCTCTGGGCCTTCAAGAGAAGGAAGAGGAAGAAATAAAAGGGAAAAAAGTTGAGCTGACATGTTAAGCACATCAGTCAGGCACAACCTATTGCTTTTAACAGGTGCTTCCCTTGCCACCATCCATATCACGCTTCCCCCAACTGAAAACAAACCAAAACCACCTCAGTCTATATTCTTTTATTGCAAGTATCAACAATTTACAGAGAATTACCCTAATCCTAATTTAGGGCAGATGATAGGCAGGGTACACCAGACCCTCACACTCCCTCTTTCATCCAACCTTCACACAGTCCTTCCTGCCTCTGGCAGACAACACAAAACAGGGCTGGAACTTCTCCCTGACAGTTTGTGATGCCAGATCACAGTTTCACCATGAAAATATTTTTGCTTTACTGGAGCAGGATGGTTTGGATTCCACTTCTTAAATACAATCCTCATGGTTACTGGGGAAAAAAGCTGAGAATTTTAATTCCTTTGAATCCTGAAGGCTTGAAACACAGAACCCAAACAAAACACTAGGATGTATTTAAACCTGTGTGAGCTTTGAAACCTGAGAGCTAAATTCCTTTCCCTAACTTCCAGATTCATTACATGAATCCTACTGAAAAGTTTGTAACTCTCTTCTCAAAATTAAGGGGGCTGTCAACCACTGTTTAAAAAAAGTTCAAAGAATTCAATGAGTTCTGAGCTCACTAACTTCAGGGATTTTTGTCTCTCTCAAAGAACATTAAGAATTTACTCTCTTAGTGAACACTCTCTTAGTGTAACTAAGAGAGAAGGCATGAGATGGATTCCCCTCAGCAATTTCCCCAGGGCAGCTTAGCTGTTGTTTTATTGTTTGGTTTCTTGTTTGATTTTCTTCCTCTAGCACTTACCAACCCCATCAAAGCCACTCCTTTAGTCTCAGAGCCAGTTTAAGATGAGAGCTCTTGCCCCTCTTCTCCTACTGCAAGAAGAGTTTCCTGGTGAGGAAACAGCACCTCACTGACATCCCTGCACTTCCAGCATCAAGAATGAAACAATAAGCAGAGTTACAGAGAGAGATTCCCACAAATGCAAGAAAATCCCTTCTGCCTTGGTGCGTGCTGGGGATCAGTGAACTCGCTGCTGGTTTTCCAGGGAAATAAAGTCAGGAAGGAGGAAACCTTGCTTTCAGCTCTTGAGAGGACACAGCAGGCTCTTGCAGACTTGGAAGCACAGCTTGGGAGGATCTGCATGCTCTGAAATATTGAGAGGTGCAACATCCTGCAAGCCACAGCAGCTCAGCACATATCTCACTGCTGGGGGTGTCCTACACCATCAGCTCCCTGCAGGAAAGCACAACACAAAAAAACCTCATCTCTCTGGCTGATCTTACACCTGGGTTTGGTCCAACAAGTGGTGCACCAGAAAGGTAAAAGCACTCTCAGACAGCAAGAGGCTGTGTCCACCAAGTCACAGCCAGTCAGTCCACAACAAGCAAATCCTTCTCTTGGATTAGGAGTCTTACAAGGTGAACCCAGAGGCCAAACCCACTTTAGGATTGAATGCTTTATGAAGCACTTAGCAGGGAAGTTTAGGAGTGTTGCCCAGAAGTGCCAGACAAGCTTTATATATGTACTATATCTATATCTCTATGTCTGTATCTCTCTCTCTATATATATATCTATATACTATATAGATATAGTATATATCTACATAGTATATATAGCTATCTCTAGTGTATATATATATATCTATATATCTATATACTATATCTATCTATCTATCTATCTATATACTATATATATAGTATATAGATATACTATATCTATATAGTGTATATATATATATATATAGTATATGTATATATACACACTATATCTATATATATATAGATACTCCAATTCTCATAAGTTCGGATCCTAAGCAAAAATCTAAATGTGGCTACAAATACCTGCAGCCAATTAACACTGGCCAGGTTTTTTCTGGAAGAAATACCAAAGTGTAAGACGTTTAACTTGGCATTCTTCCCTGCTTTCTACAATCAGTTTGCAGCAATTGACTGCCAGGTGTGATTACTACAGTAAAAATCAATCCTTTTGCTAGTCCCACACACATCTCATGAAGCCCTGGAAGAATCCTGCAGCTGATTAAGGGTGGATGCCTGACATTCTCCCCCTGGATACGCTGCCCACCATAAGGATTGTTACTGTGCAACTCTGGCTTCTAAATCCCTTATGTTCCCTGTCAAGAACATAGAGCTAGAGAAGGAAACAAAAAAAAATCCAATAAAAATATATGAATGTTTTAAAGCCATTAAAGAACTCCATTTCATTGTGCTACCAGATCACAGATCAAGGATACTTACATGCAAACTTAATATCCCTGTATCTTAATGTTTAATGTCCTTTGGTTAATGATGTACTTTTACTTATTTTGCAGGATGGCCTCCCTCCTGTGCCCTGAGAGAGGAGGTGGTGCAATGTTCACCTCCTGTGTGCCATAGGTACATGTCTGGAGAGGCAACTTGGCAGAAGTTAAAGCATGAGTGAAAGGCAGTGCCCTCCAGAGGCAGATCTTTGCTGACACAGTAACAACAAGCAGGAAGAACACAAACACCTTAATTGGGAACCTGACGCTTAACTAGTGTGGTAAATTCACTTCTGAAGGTTTCCCAGTTCAGCTTTTCCCTGCTCATCTCACCTGGTCAGTTTGGGAGAGGAGGAGGAAGTCACAGGATCATAGAATCCTGGAATGGCTTGGTCTTGAAGGGATCTTTAGATCTACTTGTTCCACCCCTTCTTCCCATGGGCAGAGACTCCTTCCAGTAGACCAGATTGCTCCAAGCCCTGCTCAGCCTGGCCTTGGGCACTGCCAGGGATCCAGGGGCAGCCACAGCTTCTCTGGGCACCCTGTGCCAGGGCCTCCTCACCCTCACAGGGATGAATTTCTTCCCAATATCCCATCCAACTCTGCCCTCTGGCAGTTTAAATTCATTCCCCCGTGTCTCTCATTTTGTAGGTTCCCTTCACCTACTGGAAAGCCACAATTAGGTTACCCCAAAGTTTTTTTACCCCAGGTTGAACACCCCCAATTCTCCCAGCAGAGGTGGTGCTCCATCTCCTTAACCACAATAAAGTGGGGTTGACCCCTTCTGTACAGCACAAGCAGCATCCATAGGGTATCCTGCAGCATTCTGTGCATGATTTCAGAAATACAGAATTACTCCTGGCTCCCCTGGAGGAGGAAAAGCTTTTACCACCTGTGGGACTGCTCCCCAAACCCAGCATTGGCAGCAGATGGGGCTGACTGGAACACTCACTGCTTCATCATCAGTCATCTCTGGCAAGATTAGGAGGAGGCTCAGAGATCCACAGGTTTTTATTTAATTGACCATTGATAAAGGGAATGACTGCAACAGCATCTCCAAATAGCTCAGAGCTATTCATTTGAGCATCTCCTCCATGGCATTGCTGTGCTACAAAACTGAATGTAATTATGCTCAAATGCATGAAAGCACAATGGAGGCACAAACAGATAAAGTTTTAGGTAAGCTATAAACTGCAGTCTACCACTTCATCTAACAGCCAGTGCCACCCTCAAAGCTCAGTCACATCCATCCCTCCTTCACTCAGTCTGTGGGCAGGACAAGCTGGATGCCCTCAGGAAGGGCTGCTGCTCCCCTTCAGGTGCCACCACAGTGCCCATGGCCAGGCCACCTTCAGCACCAAGCCACTCCTGACCCCTCCCAAACCTCCCTCCTCTGTCTTGGCAAAACCAGTCAAAACAGGGTTTATGGAGATGCATTATGCACAAACCCACCCTCAGTTTATAGAATGATTAAGTCCAGGCATCCAAGTTAAAGTCACTAAAGAATCTTAAAGAAAAACAGACTAAGACTTCCCCTAACTTACCAAGTTAACCACTGCCAGGACGTGTGATAAACCAGGATAACCCAAACACTCTTTGTTTAAAAATATTGTTTCCTATAAAATTTCTATCCCCCAGATCACAAGACTTGTTTCAGTAGGATTTCAACTGAAATTTTTCTAATTGTTTCAGCTCAAGGATTTTTACTTTGTTTTAAAAGCACAGAACATGTAATATACTGTATTTACACCTCTACCTACAGTTTTTTCCCCACAAAAACTCTTGCAGCTTCATCCAAAGAGTGAGACACAAGGAGGATCCAACACAAAACAAATCCATTTTCAACAACCAGTCCCAAAAAGCAGATTTGAACTACTTGCCCAATTATAAGCTGCAAACCACACTTCAGAGAGATACAGATGTTGCAAAGGGTTTGCAGGTCACACTTTTTCCCTCTATGAAGGCTGAGGCTTAACTCAAATATTAAGAGAGATTGAGAAGCCTTGGAAACGAACCACTAGAAAAAATCACTAGGAAAATGACCATTTTTCTAGTTATTAAGGCCATTTAAGAACGAACAGTCCTGGGAAAAGAGATTATCCTGGGAGAGAGGGATTTGGAATGGAAAGTAACAGGAGATCTCTGGCTTGATCACTTCCTTAAAGCTTTTCCAAATCAATTAAACTGGGTTTAATATACTGTGATAGGTGTTCAGTGGTCTAGAAGAAGGCAATTTACAATTTGGCTCCCAGTTATACAAGCTGTCAGAGACACCTTTACAGTGTGTATTTTCATTGACAGTCTCAGTTAGTTAATGAAAATTGAACCATTCTTCTCTGGAAAATTAAATATACGCACAAAATAGAGCAAAACAAAAGCCTCTGTGGAGAAGCCACAAAGCGACAGGCATCAAGGTAAGGGCTTCAAAACATATTTCAAAACATATGCTTTCAATCCAAGTGGGGAGGCTGGCTCAGCTCACACAGACTGCAATACTCTCCACACTTTCTTTCCAAGAACCATTTGAATGCTTTCTCACTGCACTAAATAGCCCTGGAAGCAGGACTTTTCCTTTGATCCAATGCTAATTATCACTCAAAGCTTTCAGCTTTGAATCCCAGGTTTCTGCTCCTCTATGGGGATGGCCTGAAGAGGCCAGAGAGAACCACAGAATCCCAGACTAGCTTGGGTTGGAAGGAATTTTAATTTAAAGCCCATCTCATTCCAACTCCCAGCCATGGGCAGGGACACTTTCCATAGACCAGGCTGCTCCAATCTCCATCCAGACTGGCCTTGGACATTTCTAGGGATGGGACAACCACAACTTCTCTGAGCAACTTGTGCCAGGGCCTCCCCACTCTCACAGGGAAGAATTTCTTCCCAAAATCCCATCTAATCCTGCCTTCTGGCAGTTTGAACCCATTCTCTCTTGTGCTGTCACTATTTGCCCATACAAAAGTTCCCCTCTCCCCTTTGTTTTTAAAATTATTTTGGCTGTGTAGGGTGAACAAACAATGGAGAGAGCAAGTTTGCCCAGCTGACATGCTGCTAGGACTCTGCCTGCTTTTCTAAGCCTGAGAGATCAGCTGGGCTCACAGCTCTGCAGTCTGATACATGCAGCTCAAAATCACCCCCAAAATATGCACGGACAACTCAGAGGGTCAGAGGTAAAGGAAGAGGGATTCAGGGCTGAGCCCCCACTGCAAATCCATTTCTTTCATCCCTCCCTGATGGGTGAACTGGATCCAACATAAGTGAACCACAACCACAGCTGCTAGTCACAGTTCTTCCCAACACACTCTGCTGAAAGCTTGCACATCCACCAACACTCACATGGAAAGCAGATCCCTCCTCTCACAGGGTTTGTTTTGTTGTTTGATGGGTTTTTCTTTTAGTACACACAAAACTTATTGCTAAAATCAGACAGAAAGCAGAGAGGTGATGAGTTCAGGGATGAGGCCCAGGCATTTCCAAGCTCATCCTTTTGGGGAGCAGGAGGCCTGATGGCTCTCTGGAACTGCCCTGAGCTGAAACCTTGCGTGCTTTCCCAGCACAGCACTGAAAACACATTAGCCCTTGAGAAAGCATTAAGAGAAGCACTAAAATAGCTGGCTGGGAGCAGTGTAAGTGGCTGTCCAGACAAATACTAAGAGAATCCATAAAGAGCTCTGGAGGCAAAAAAAATCCTCAGTGGGAAAGCAGAGCACTGTAGCAGACACGCAAACCAGGAACACTTACATCAAGTTCAGACTAAATATCAAAGATCACTCATTTCTGAGGGGAAACAGTCACAATGGAAACTAAAAACATGCACAAAGCACAGCTGGGAAAGCAGCAGACAGATGAGCACAGAGCAGGGAAACAGGAGTGTCAAAGTCCAGGACATCCCTCTGGCAGCCCTGGTGGGTTTGGAGACTGTACAGGGGGGTCAGAGCCTCACACAGAGCCCAGGAGGACACTGATTCTGGCTTCTGTCCATGGGAGTGAATACTCACATGTAAGAGGAATCACAAATCCTAAGAATTTAAAAATAAATAGTAGCTAGTTTGTTATAGAATATAAATATAGAAATTAGGATTCTTAGTATATGGGGCTGAAGGGACAAGATGGAGGAATTGGGGAGTGGCCCCTGTGCTCCTTGTTCTTGCTCTCGTCCCCCATCTTTTGCTGAGTTGGACTTTAGAGATTGGTTTAGAGTAGAATTGACATGTTAGTGTTGGTAAAATTTTGTAAATAAAAATCCATCTTGGACAGTGGTTGGGTGGGAGATCCCGCACTGAAGGTTTGGGGATCTCTGACCCGCCCAGTCCCCGCGTGTCCTGCTCTGCTGGGGACGCCCTGCAGAGCTGGACAAGAACTGAGAGATAATTTAGAATAAACAGCCTTGATAACACTGCTGGACTCAGCTTGTCATCTCTGGCTTCGGTGTGAAACACCCAGGGCAAAGAGAAGACTGAAAACCTGATTACCTTGGGGAACAGCAACTCCAGGGAAATCCCCAGGGAACAGCAACCCTGGGGGAGACCCCACTGCCTCGGGGAACAGAAACCCCGAGGAGAATCTCAGGGAAAAACGACCCCGAGACAGGAGGAACACAGGTCACAGCCTTGCTACAGTGCTGCAGGACACTGCACCAGCTGCAGTCAGATTTGCTCAGGAATGCAAGAACCCAGCAAATCCACTCAGCCAGAGCACATCCCACATGGATTGCCTACAGACAGGCACCATTTCTGCAGCCACACTCACAGTGACCTTGTGCCATCACCAGTGAGGAGGCTGCAGAGCAAACAAGCCCCCTCCTCCAATCTGATCTTGCCCTTTTTGCAAGGCACAGGGTACTTGAGTGTTTTGAAAGCAGTTTAAAAAGCCAAAAGTCTCATCTCTACAACTGTGTTCCTGTAATTCAAGAATATCACTATAAACTTTGGAAGAAAATTCAGGCAAAGTTACAGCTGCAGTAGTTGAATACAGCCTGGGAATCACGCTTGAATGGTGGGTGGCCAGAACACCCTTCTCCTCTGGGGATAAATTTCTTTTCCACATTAGGAACCCAGAAAGATTCATCCCAATATGTCTGCAGGCAAGAGGAACAGAATTAATTTAAGTTCATCTGAGGTTTTTCTGGCATTGAGAGGTTCTCAGCAGGCAAATGCTAACAAGGTATTTATGAAGTTATGCTGTATTTGGAAAGAGGGGCAGGGGGAAGCTTTGGCCTATTCCAGCCTTTCTGAGCAAAGTCATCACCAAATTGTCACAAATTCCTACTTGCAGCAAGGGGCTGGGCCACCAAATACTTCAAAAAACACAGTATTTCAACTTTTTAACAGTAACAAAGATATCAACAGTTTTACAGCCTAGAACACAGTCTTTGTGGTCCTTGGCTTGGAAGTATTTGTGAGACCTGTTGTATTTCTCAGATATTATTTGTTATTAATATATACAGTCTGTTTAACAACACAGCCAGTCTGACAGACTAACAGACCTCCTAAGTGATCAGCAATAACTGCTGTTCTTCTCACCTTCTGTAGATAGGGAAGATGGATTTAAATCAAGTACAACATTAAGTGGCATGAATTTGACACCATGACTCTCTGGATTACCAAAACCTCCACCTTCCAGAACACTGAAAAATTCAGAAGCACCATCTCTCAGATCACTGAGCAACCACCACTCCTTTGGTTTTGCAGGCTGGTGAGAAATGTGTTGGTGGGTTTGTAGGAGAGCGTGTGGCAGTTCAGGGGATGATGTCTGGCAGAGGGAACATTCTCATGCACATTTATTATTAACTAATATCAAACTCCTTTTCTGGAATTCTGCATCTTGCAGACAGAAAGTCCTGCCTAAGGAATATTAAATACCTGGTTCCTCCAAAAAAAGTAACTTCTAGCAAAGCATCTTGTAAAAGTCACTCCTCTTACCCAAGTGCTGGATCTGTAATTTCTCTGGACAGAGGCAGCTCCTCTGATGTCTAAAACCCTCAGCACCCTGCAGAAACCCCAGCAGGAAATAAGGATGCTCTTGTCCCTGCTGGCTGAATGCCACGAGTATGCAAAGCCAGCTCCATCTCACGCTGTGCTGCTGCTCCCTTGCTGACTACACTGAGGGTGTCACTGGATCACAGCAGCTCTTTCCAGGGAGCTGGCATTGGCTGCAGGAGCCCCTGGAGACATCTCCTTTGCAGCCACCTCAAGGCCACTAAGCCACAAACCCCTGCAGTTTTGCAGAGGTCCACCCTGGCCCCTCCTGGGTGTACCAGGAGATCACAGAAAGGGGCTGTAAAATTGTAAAATACTCACCTTTATCAGCCCTGCACAGAATCCCCAACACCTCTGACACATCTCAGGTGTAGGTGGTGGCTGGGTAAGAAAAATCAGGACTTGTGGACCTTGTATAATGGAACTTACAAAGATAAGAAGAAATAAAGCCTGCACAGCCCCAAACAGATTTCAGTAAGCTTTCCCCACACTATTTACAGCCCAGCAAGAGGCTTAAAAACTCTCATTCTGATCTGGCTAGAGGTAGCTCACACAAGTGTCAGGCTCACCTTAACAGGGTGACAGAAACTCCTTTTGCTGCCCCAAACCTTCCTAGAATTGCATTTAAATGCACACTCTTTCCCTGCTTACCCCTCCTCTTCCCATAAGCCTGGATTTCTTTGATTCTCAGACTAATTAGGAGATAATTTTAACTCTGTCACTGGTTTGATTGCACTGGTGCTTAACCACACTATTAAGCAAATTGTTAGCTGACATGTGGTACCTTTTCCATCTGACAGACACACTCAGTGGGGAGGATAGGGGAGGCTCCAGAGAAACAACCACTGCCAGGCCTTAGATTTAAGGTGCTACAGCTGTTAGAGCCCTGCTTGAGCCACAATATCCACTTTATCATGAACAACAGGGGTGAGACAAGCAGCTGTAACTGCAGCCCAACCTGCCCAGCATCCCACATCCAAGGGCAGCTGGGAAGGACAACGGGACAGCTCCATCCTGCAACCACCACCAAGGAACCTGAGCAGCACAAGAGCTGCAGCAACCAATTTTCTGTACTTGAACATAAACTGTGCAAGACCCTTCCTCTGCCCCATTTTCACAGCCCTGTGGCACATTCTGGCAAAGGGCGCTGGAGCCCATCAGCTCAGCTTGGAAATGCTGCTTTATGTGTTCACTGTTCCAGGAGAAAACACAGCAGGTTCAGGCATTTGCTGCTGCCTGAAAGAGGCTCCTGTGCCTCATTCATGTCCATGTAGAGCAGACTACCTCAAAGGGACACTAAGTTAGACACAGAGCTTTTCAAAAACCACAAGACAGCTGGCTAAATTCTAGGAAGGGAGTGTTTTCTCACCTATTCCACCTTGTGATTCCTTTAAGGATCCCAAATGAAGTACTTAAGCAAACAGTAAGACATCATTTAACAACTCAGTGTGCCTAAATTGATTGTTAGGGCATCAGTGAGTCATTAACTGCCAAGTTCAAGCAGCTGCTTTCTCCTTCTAGGAAAGCCTTCTGTCCAACACACACGAATTTGTATGGAGGAACCACTTTCCCAGCCTGTGACACCAAAGCCTCCTGCAGCAGCAGCCTGTAGCTGGCTTTGCAAGACACTTCAGCAATGTGAAAAAGGCAAGATGGAAGGGAAATTCCTAAGCTACCAATGGCACTACTGGGAAAGGCCATGAATGTTCATGCCACTAAAACACCAAAGAACTTTTAGTTTGTTTTTTTTTTACTATGAAAGAAAAATTAGTGGCTTCAAGTAACCCCAAAGCTTTATAAACATTAATACACCAAAACAACAAACCCAAAGATGACTGTGAAAAAGTCATATTGTGTGGCTCTACGCAGATATTTACTATATGTAGTGTGCTAGGTAGAAAAGTTATGCAGTATTAACATTTGAATAATATAGTAAATGTAGTTTTTAACATTAAGTCTTAGTAAAAACTGTGTGTAAGGTATTTTCCTTAGCTCAAGAGAAAGAGGAGATAACTCAGAGGTTTTTCGCACAGAGGTAACAATTACAACAAGAAGAAAAACCCCCCTTGGATCTTCCAGAGGGAAAGATGCATCAGGGTTAATCTGAATTCTCCCTGAATCTGCAGAAGCCACCTGGTCAAGCCAGACTCCAAGGGTTTAGCAGAAGGCTCTTGGCTAACATGTTTTTCTTAGATAAAGTATGCATAATCATTAAAGTTTGTCCTCAAAAATAGAGAGATTTCTCCCTAAGGGCGTCCTTCTCCTTTCCAGCCTTTGTCTAGAAGGGAGAGGGGACAGTAATCCCGGGTTACCTACTTTGCTCTTATTGTCTCATAAATTGTCCTGCTCTAAATTGTTTAACTTTTATCATTGTATTTGTATTACTTTTTTTTTTAACCATTTTTCTTTTTATTAAATTTCCAAAAAATCCAAAAAGCGAGTGATTGGCGTTTATTACAAGGAACACATTCCCTCCACAGGAATGTGGACATTCCCATCTCTGAAGCACCAAGCTCCTGTGCTCTGCTGGTGTGAGGATGAAAGGCAGTCCCACAGTCCAGGTGATCCTGCCTTCTGGCACAGCCACATTTTTTTTACAGCCACATATTTTTACAGCCACATATAAGAGGCGATCTTAGGGAGAAATCTCTCTAATTTTTAGGACAAACTTCATGATTATGCATACTTTATCTAAGATAAACCCGTTTGCCAATTACACAAATACAGCCACACAAATGACAGATTTACAGCCACAGTCAGGCTTTCTGCAGCCCAGCGATTGAAGCACACATGAAAACAGTGCTTTTTCTGAAGTTTCTTGTTAACAGTGGGCTGTGCTAAGAGCTGGCAATACCAGGTCACTCAAGGAGACAAGCGATGAGCTGCCTTTGTCTGCTCCTTGGAACAGCAGGAAAAGGCTGAGATAATAGTGGAGGCTTTAAACTGGCTGTCAGTGTCTGCTGTTCACAGAAAGAACATTTCACAATTTATCTGCCTGACTGGCACCTTTGGGTCTCCTCCCCATGTGCTACAGCACCTGGGAACAAGAGGAGTCTGAGACAAGCAAAGATGTTCCAGTTCCTTAAAAGGGATCTCACATGACAGAAATGGCTCACGTACTAACACAATGAATGCTTCTTACACCATCTTACCACATTACAAGGGGAAAAAAACCTCTAAGGTTTCTTGCAAGTCAATCCTGGGAATCCATTTTTGCTGCTTTTTGTCAGAGTAACTGAGTTTACAGTGCTGGGCCATGGAGGAGCAGCCAAGCTGGCCCAGCTGGAGAACAGAACAGAATTCCAGATGGGCTTTTAAAGGTCTCCTTCACTGACCTGATGTTAAACTACAGCATGGACTGTCAGTGCTTTGCTGCTCATTGCAGCAGCTCTTCTGCCTTAAAGTGCCAAGAAAACTCACCAGTGCTTCACAGGGGGCACAGAGGGAGAGCATCTCCATGAAGTCCCCAGGGCTGTCCTAGAAGGGATCACCTAGAAGGGACAAGCTCAAACAGGAGAGGGCACACAGAATCCACTGGCTGATTCAGAGCTGCTGCTGTCAGCACCCACGATTTGTGTAGTTACAACATTTCTGCAGCCAGCAGCTGGGAGCAGCTCAATGCCCATCAACAGGAGCAAGATGGAAGGGAAATTCCTAAGCTACCAATGGCACTACTGGGAAAGGCCACGAATGTTCATGCCACTAAAACACCAAAGAACTTTTAGTTTTTTATTTTTTTTTACTATGAAAGAAAAATCAGTGGCTTCAAGTAACCCCAAAGCTTTATAAACATTAATACACCAAAACAACAAACCCAAAGATGACTGTGAAAAAGCCATAATGTGTGGCTCTACACAGATATTTAATATATATATATTATGCTAGGTAGAAAAGTTATACTGTATTAACATTTGAATAATATAGTAAATGTAGTTTTGTAATTAGTAAAATAGAAGCTGTGTATGTGTGTGATATTCTTTTTAGCTCAAGAGAGAGAGATTCCTCAGCACTGAGATAATAGTTACAGGAACTTCCAAATCATCCAGTAAAGAAGAATTTATGGCTTTTTTATCAACAGAACCAAACTTTCTCAAGGGCGTAGATTCTAAGGCACTTTTTTAATTAACAGAAAGCTTTTGTGACAAGAAACAGCTAGAAATGACTTGATTTCAATAAAAATGCATAAAGGGGAGGCTCAAAATGAGAGACCTGGGTCTTTCCTGGGCCCTTCTCCCTCCAGCCTTTGCCTGGAAGGCGGGGGGGCTTGGTAGCCCGGGCTGCCTCTCTTTGTTTTATTGTCTCATGATTTGTCCTGACTCTGAAAACTTTTTTTTGAACCTTTATTATTATTATATTAGTATTACTATTTTTTGGAACCAATTTTTATTCTTTATTAAATTTTCCTAAATTTCTAAAAGCGAGTGATTGGCATTGATCACAATGACCAAGAGGACTGTTTCACTCTATTTTATTGGACCAGTGCATTTGCACTTCCTATTTCCCCCCCTTAAGGAGACCACCATCCATTTCACTGTATGGAGCAAGCAACTGGTAGAAGTCACACACACCTACAGCACAAGGCAGACTTTATTCAAACAGCTTACACATATTTCAGACTGAGGTTTTCCAAAACTTTCTTTTTCTACTTTTTTTTTTTTTTTTAACCCAGCTAGGAAACAACCAACAAAGGTTCCAGTAGGAATTAAAGCAACTTTTATAAATACACCTGACACACAGGTGTCTGCAGCTGGAGCCATCCTGCCAACAGGGGCAGCAGGCACACCAGTGACCCACATCAAGGGTGGGTAACCAAACTTTCAGATCAGCAACAAATCTTTATCCCAAATAAAACAGTGACAAGCACAACAGTGCCAAAGCACCCACATGTGTCTGCTGAGCACAGGCAGCACACAGGAAGAAGGACATCTCCCAGTAGGCTCTAAAGCCAGTGACAATCACCTGCAAAGTGTAGTGAGCAAGCCTGTCTTGAACTAATAGAGCACAGTCACCTGGATTTATTAAGAATATTTCTTCAGAGCAATCCTAAAATACAATGGATTGATGCTTGTGCTATGCCACAGATCAGACAAACCCCTCAGGTTCCATTTGCAGCTGTTTCCTCAGCTGCCAGCAGCCAACTGGGAATTTCTGACACACAGCAGAGGCTGCCCTTGCCCTGCTGTCCCCCCACCACATCCCTCATCTCTAAAATCTCTGCATGTATTCCTGCATCTTTAAAACACAGTTCATACAGCACAACCCCACTAAGCACATCAGGCTCTCCTCCATACTCCTCCATCATCATCTGTCCAGAGAAAAATAAAGAAGCTCAATCCTGCTCCTTGTAACTGTAGGACTGGGAAGGAGTCACAGGGTTAAAGTGAAAAGTTTTGTCATTTGAATTTGAGTGAAGCATGCCTCTGCTAGTCACCAGCTTAAAGACTAACACATTTAAGAGCTGCACAGGGGAAACAAACTGCATTCCTGGGAGAGAAAGAAGAAATGGCTCAGCTGCAGTTCTCAGGAGCAAACTCACAGGTTCTCAGAAAATTCAGCAGCAGATTCACACCACCAGATTTGGTAGGAGAAAGTGAATAAAGAGACGAGGATCAAAACCAAATGCCAAATGGAATTTTCAGTTACTAAAGTCCAGGTACAGACTTGAACTCTGTTTCTGTATGGCCCTGAAGATACTCCCTTGGCCCTTAGCATACATCATGTTTCAGGATTTTTTAATGGCTCACAAAAAGCCATGGAGCTGTCAGCCCCATCCCCTAATCCAGAGCTCATGTGTGTGAGAGTGCAGCAATGGAACCCTGCACCCATCCTTTTGGGAACAGCAATGGGCACAGGAATCCAGCATTCCTCTTCCACTGGCACATCTGCACATTGCTCAGCAAGGGAAAACCTCCCTTTCCAGTTATTTTATTCATGTTATGTTTTCCCTCTTCCCAGATACCAACAATATTTCAACATTTTACAACTGCAAGTCAAATTTACCAGGGGAAGGAAACCAATGCCTGCTTCCCCTGTGCCAAATGTGCAGTCCCCTGGACTGGAGTGTGTTGTCACCAGCCCAGTGTATCTCACAGGGCTTGCCAAACCCCAAACTGGGTGGTGTTCCTGACAGGCTTCCCTAACACCCACCCTCTCCAGGTATCCTTGCTCCCTGCCATTTAATCACTCCTTGCTCTTTTACCACAATCTAGGGAAACTTCTCTCAGGGTTGCTGTTCCCTGAGATTCTCCTCGGGGTTGCTGTTCCCTGAGGCAATCAGGTTTTTCATCTTCTCTTTGCCCTGAGTGTTTCACACTGAAGGCAGAGACAACAAACTGAGTCCCCAGTGCCTGTTCCAAGGTTGTTTATTCTTCATTATCTCAGTTCTGTCTCAGCTCTGCCAGGCCTCCCTGGCAGGGGCATTATCTCAGTTCTGTCTCAGCNTATGCTAAGAGTCCTAATTTCTATATTTATATTCTATAACAGACTAGCTACTATTTATTTTTAAATTCTTAGGATTTGTGATTCTTCATACACTGTGGGCATTCACTGCCATGGCAGGGATCAGAGGCAGTGTCCTCCTGGGCTCTGTATGAGGCTCTGACCCCCCTGTACAGGTCCCAGACCCCCTGTCCGGTCCCCAAAACCCTCCAGGGCTGCCGGAGGGATGTCCTGGACTCTGACAACTTCCACAGCCATTTCCTTCCAGCAGCAAGGCCAGGAAAAACATTTCACTGAACTGTGCAGCCTGCAGCGGCTTCTTGGCTCACAGTTGTAAGAAAAGTTATCACTGGCTCATACAAAGATCTCTAATGCAGTTAAAATATTTCTGGCAGAGAAACAATACAAAAATGAAGTGCTTCAAATGCCTGGCTAAATTTGCTACAATAGTTGAGAAAGGGCTTTCTAAGCAAGTTTATCCATGAGATCACTGCTCTGTAGTGTAGAGCAGCAGCTCAATTAATCACAAAACTATTTGCAAGGACTTGCCAAAGAGAGAGGAGTAACAGGACAGACCCTGCAGAGCAGCTCTCCAGCATAGGCAACACACACACATTCTTCATCCTTCTGCATGAGGAGCTGCTCCAGACTGAACTCTGAATTGAAAACTATTTTTTTTTCTATTTAAAGCAACTAATTGCAAACTGGTTGTGTCCTTTCTCAAGTGGTTGCTGCTTTACTCACTACAGCCCTGTGCTTGCACAGCACTCAGAGTACTCACTCAGTTCTTCCAAATGAAAGATTTCATGTAGGAAAGAACCAAAAGAGGTAATTCAGGTACACAGTGAGTGATTTATCCATGTACCTCCACATAGGCAGCATCCTTCCTCCAGTCAATCAATTTTATTCCTCCTTGGGAAGGATTTGACACAGACATCAAAAGCACAAACAGATTTTCCTTCTCAAAGTAGTCAAAGGTCAAAACACACTCTACAAATTAACATTTTTATTTCTGTTGTGACCCCTGCAAAATAAACTTTCCTTTTACACTAAGGGGGAATTCCCAGTGCTACCAGCTCTTGCTTTATTCCCCCAAACTCCTCATATCCCCCTTGGCCACCCTACTCCCCACTGTGCAAGAATACACTGCCAGGACACTGTCACTTCAGCCAAACCTTCCAATATTTCAATTCCACTGCCAAAAAGCAGAGCCTATATCTTCTGGTATTCAATAGCCTCGCAGTATCAAAGTGTAGATGAGTCACCAGGGCAAGACTGAAAGGAAATGCTTTTTTAAATATTGCCAGTAAAGAAAGATAATGGTTTGTAGGAGAGACAATTTACAGTCTTCAAATCTGAGTCTCCCTTGGTGAGCTCTGCCCTCAAATGGGTGGTGTCAGTTTGATGCATCAGTGCATGGGAGATCAATGCAATCCTAAACTTTTAGCCTTCGAGAAGTTATTTTCCAAATCTGGGATTGTTTAAGCATTATACAGGCTGAAAAAAAAAAAGAATAAATCAAGCCTAACTATTGGAAACACAAGTAATTCATCTGGCAAGCTAGGAACAGAAACAACAGACCATGAATAATTCAAGAGGGGTAAGATCCAAAATATTCTGTTCGGTCTATTACCTGCAGCGGTGATAAAATACTTGATTAAATTGGAGAGCAAAAGTTGTTTAGAGCAATTACTGGATAAATATTTCAGAGCAATTTCTGTTAAACATTTGGATTCCCCCTGCCAGCCTGCACTCCACCCAAGGACACGAGGAGAGGGTTTCTACAAGAACAAGTGGCATTTCCAAGGCAAAGTCCCAGAGGGTGAGGGATGAACATCCAGGCTCACAGAAACCCAGCTCAAATCACATTTTGCAAGTTAATTGCTTCAGGTGTAGCTTCAGAAATTTGTTGAGAAAAACATCAATAATTCTACTTGTGGAAAAAGGATTTTAGGTGCTGCTTTAGGAAAGCATCCTCCTCCTCCTCCACCAGCCCTGCTCTGCTTTAGCTGTTGAATAAAATCAGAGCTTAGGAATCAGATATCACAGACCATTTAACCTGCATTTGCCCACTCTCTTCACCTCATCACTGAGCTATCCAGCCATTCCAGGCAGCACAACAGAACTGCCACCTGATAATGCCAAGGTAAATCACTTCAGCCAGTTATGATCTGTGTTATTTTCATGCAATTTCTTTCACACAGTGATTGGGCACAGGGTTCTCCAAGCACCTTGAAATTCTGGGAAAAAATACTCTGAATTGCCATTTGAACTCTAAGGGGGAATTCCTCAGCACCCAGAGGGAAAAAGAGCAAACTTTGTGCAAAGCAAGGCAGAATCTGGTGTAGGGATCAGCAGGGGAGCCCTGTCCAGATGTGATCATGGCATTATCAAGGCTTTGGGGATTTTCCCTGAAAGCCCTGTACCCTGAGGGATGTCACAGCAACCTTCAGCCTGCATTTGGGAGGGGGAGAGGAATTTGGTCACTAAAGCTGATCCTGGCTCTGACAAAAAGTAACTTTCACTTTATTATTATTATTATTATTATTTCTTCATCCTTGCTTTTCCCCCCAGCTTGAATACTTGGGACATACCTGGAAGAAGGAAAAACTCCAACCCACAGGAACTCAGGTACCTTCAAAGGCAAGAATGACCGTGGTAAAAAGGAAAACACATTTCAGTGTGAAGAGTGGAGACAAGAGGGGACAAAGCTTCAGTGCAGGAGTTGAAGAGTAGCAATTGATGCCTGGGTGAAGGGAGATTCTGAGATTAAACACTCAAAAGCAGAAAGACAAGTTCTATCCACTTTTAACTAAGGAAAAAGTAAATGTTATAGAATTTAATCAACCCTGGCAAAATCTCCTTCCCTATTCTTTCTTGCTGGGTTTAGCAACAGCAAAACAAAAATCAGTTTGGAGAACTTCAAATCCAAGCCATTTGAAGAATATTGAGCTTTAACAAGTCAAGCCACCAGGCAGGAAAATTCACTAAGAACAGTCAACTTTAAATACCTTCACCATTTCCACTTTACTTTCCTGAAATGTCACTCAAATCCAGCAATAGGGTTTCCCTGCACTTAGGTACATCCATCCAGCTCCCATAATCCCAACTCCCAGTTTATCTCAGGAAACACACAGCATGTCAATTGCTGTGTATTTCATATACTTTCTGATTTATTTAAACCAAAGAGAATTGTAAAGAATTGACTTATGACTTATTCTAATTGAAGTTGAAATATAAATCTCCAAGTCAAATGTAGTTACCTTAAGGGTACTTGACAGATCAATACTCTAAACATATTATTCATAGGATTTAGGTTAAGAAATACTGCTGCTAGCCAGCTATTTAATAATAAATAGACATAAAAATTCAGTAAATGTGGGCAAAAAACGCCACAACCAGGTACTTTTGAAGCTTCCAGAAGAAATCTGGAATTATGATCTTTGTGAGTGCCTTCCAAATCAGAACATTCTGTGAAATACTGGAGAGCTGATATCTGACTTCTATGGAAGTGAAAAAGAAGCAAAACCAATTTATGTTTATTTTCCATCAAGAAAAAGGTCTGATAAAGATAACATGCACAAAACAAAGAGGTCTTTAAGCATCCTTATGACAAAATATTCAAAGCCTGACTTCCCATTTTGTCAGTCCACGTTTTCCATTTTGCTTTACCTGCCTTGTGATAAAAAAAAATTAAGATGAATGCCCATCCCTGGTTTTATTTTTGGGCATGGACACAGCCAGGCCCTGGGGAGATCTCATCCCAAATGCTCAAGGGAATTTCTGCCAGCGCTGTCAGCCCTGCTTACCCAGCCCTGCTCACCCACAACTAAGGCCACTCAAAAACCCCAAATTCTTCCCAGTTTGGCACTGAACTGACAAATCCCTCACCAGAGTTCTGGATCCTGAGATGCCACTTGAAAAGCCTCTCTGTAGTTGGAGTGGTCAATGGGTCTGAACATCAGTGAGTGGAGATGAACATGCAAGATTTTGGGCTTTCTTTTGTACAAATGAGTTATTTCACAGCAATTCTAGAAACTGAACCTCGTGTTTTTAACAAGCAAGATTTTAGGCTTTCTTTTGTACAAATTAGTTACTTAATAGCAATTCTAGAAATTGAACCCCATGTTTTTTTCATCTCAGCACAAAACAGCCTCAGAGATACAGAAATTCTTCAATTCCATCTGAAGGCACATGTGTTTCACACCCTATCTATGAACAAGCTGAAATTCCTTGGGGTTTTGTTTTGTTTTTTTTAAAGCAGAGGAGTCTTGCACTGTTGGAAATTTAATATTAATAATTGGAAAATTAATGCAGCTGCCACACTGCAGGACAATGAGGAGGACAAGACTGGCTTGGTGTCTCCTCCCAAAGGCTCAGAGCACTGTACATGAACTGCTGCAGGAAAGCATTTCCTAACCCAGGCTGATTCTCAACAAGTTTATTTTACAGGAGCACTGCCTGCCACAGGGAATAGCAAGGATCAGAACTGGACTTCCACCTGAAGCTGCCTCCATCCCAAGCCCTGCTTTTAGCCCATGCTGCTGCCAGGTTAAGAAACCAGCAACTGCTCCATCACTTGGTGAA
The DNA here is from genome assembly GCA_013400215.1 of Cisticola juncidis. NCBI lineage: Eukaryota > Metazoa > Chordata > Aves > Passeriformes > Cisticolidae > Cisticola > Cisticola juncidis. The sequence continues at coordinate 230,275 of VXBR01011794.1, read as the reverse complement.
ACCACAATGCTTTGCTAATGCTGCTGTGGCAATGCTTTGTGCACTTGCCAAATGTCACAGTCTAAAACCTCAGATTCTGCAACCCCACCAAACTCTGCCTTTGGGAACTGCTCCTCCTTTGGCACCTTTGTTACCACCCCTGCTATTTCAGCATCATTTTGATCTTTACTGGCTCAAGTCTCACACAACCCACAGTCCTTCACCCTTCACACCAATTTCTAAGACACCTTGGGGATCTTAAAAGCGAGTTTGACATAGAATGTCACCCAATGTCACTGCAGCCAATAGGAAATCCAAGGAATCCACACCTCCCCTCCCCTCTTGGGACTGCATTTTGAACAGGACTGAGCTTTGGCACTGCTGTATCCCTGAGTCTCTGCTGCCAGCAGGCTCCATCCATCTCACACTGCTCTCAAGTGTTTGCACAGCACTCTCCCTCCAAGGAAGCTTCCCTGCAGCAGAGGATGCTAACAAAAGCATATTAGATAAACCACAAGGTGCTGCTGCTATAAAAATGTCCCTTAATTTACTATCTTAATTAAGGAGACCCCAGACCAAGTTGCCTCCCAAATCCTGCCCATGGCCTCTGGTTTACTCAAGCTCATTCACTTTTTTTTTTCTGCAGGCTGTTATCAGCTAGATAAGGGAATCAATACAATGTGCTGCCACATAGCTGCTGATTTTCCAGCTTGCAGCTGAAAGACAAGAAATACCCTGTCATCCCTGCTCACATCTGGGGTTGACAACTTCTTTCTAAACAGAAATTACAGCTAGCACTGGTGGAACTTACCCTAATTGAGCCCCTACCACTTGCTGGCAGATTTTTATTTGCATCCATCCTTGCTCCCCTGTGAGAGCCATGTAAGCATCACCAAAAGTGGTGGTTGAAGCTTTTAAGCTATCATTTAATACTCTTTTTTTTTTTTTTAAGAAAAATCAAACCTTCCAATACTGCATTAAGGGTTTGGGAGTATTCTCTTCTCCATGAATCATCTCTCTTCACATGAATCTGCCACCTTTGCTTCCACAGAAGAGTAGCAACTTTTAACTTCCAGGTGGAAGTTACCACAAGGCTGGGTCAGACCTTTTTTTCTCGTTGCTTAGAGAAGACCAATAAACCATAAACATTCAATTCAGTAAAAGCTCCACTGTTAATTCAGGGGGGTGGGAGGGGTTAAACAACCTAGAGACAAGGCAATACATCAGCACATAAGACACACACACAAAAGCTTAGTTTTTTCTCATGAACCCCAATATCACTTTGTAATAAACCCAAGTTGTCAACCAAACTCATCTTTCCTCAGAAACTTGCAGACATTTTCTGTGAATGTCTAATTTAAGTCCTCTCTTAGGCAGAAGGTTTCTCAACATGGCAATGAGCAAAATCAAAATTAAATCCCTCCTAAGCACCACAGCAGCAGAGAAGCAGCACCTTGAGCTTGCTTTGCCCTCCAAGTTTGTGTTTAAAAGCAGCCAGAATTAAGGCCACACCATTTCTCTCCTCCTCCAGTCCAACTCCCTGCTGTTCAATGGGCAGGAAATGCAAAGCACCAGTGTTTCACAGGCAGGCCAAGGAACTCTGCTTTTCAGGTCATCTGCAAGACCACACTTTGCCAGTAGGGAACACACCTCAAATTGATGTGCAGCTCAAAATAACTGCAGTGAGTGGCATCCTTTGAAATCCAATGCTGAGAGAGCCACCAGAGCTGAAGTCATTTGTACCCATCCCCACCACACAGCAAAGCAGCACCAGTCTGCACCCCAAACATTCCCCCCTAAATGTCACCCACTGAACCCTTCAGTGCTGCTCCATTTCCACAGGGGGCTTTACTTTGGGAAACAGAACGTGACAGGTGCCCCCAGCTGCTTTCAGGTGCCAGATTTCTGCAGGAATGGTGTTTAAAGGTCTCAAATTCACACTGTGCTCAAAATAAATGAAGAACATCTCAGGGTGCCTCCACAGGGCTTGCAGGACGAGCCAAGGACGTGTTTCTTCTGCCTCATTTCCTCTCTCAAGTCACGTGCTAAGAAACACCACTAAAGCCAAGCAAGGCAAGAAATTCTGATAAACTTCAACCTGGAAACATCACTGCAAATAAATACAGAACTCTGGCCAGCAGCTTTTCCCTCCAGCTCCAGTACCAGAGCCAGTGGAAAACCACACAGATATTGATGGTGGGAACACTCCAGGGCTGAGTGTGAGCACAGCTGGGCTTGGCAGAGCCACTGAGACCTGGGCTGGTATTCAAAACACCCAGAAATTGAGAAACAGAGAGAAATTGAACTGAAATCTCTGTATATTCTGTACAAGTTAGTTTGAAAACAGTCTCACACTAATTCTGACAAGTAATTGCTCATTGGAGATGCTGTAATTTGCTGCAGGTGATACTGGTTCATTCCTGCAACCTCTTTGACACTCAGATTTGTGTTTCAGGCAGTCTTAAATCACATATAATGATATTTCAACTGCAGGGAACAGGGCTGAAGTCCAGCTCAGCAGAGAGTTATAGAAAAATAATTTAATCTCTGCTACACATCATCAATAATGCACAGCCAGCAGAGAGAGCCATGTTAACATACAGATGGGCAATAGACTAATTAACAGTGACCTTTTTGTCTCCTGCACTGCCTACAGGTCAAAACGTTTGAGTCGCTTTGAAAGGAGAGATAATGTCAAAAATAGCTGTTTGGGGAAATCCCTACCTAATAATGGCTTTAGGCAGCCCAGTCGTTCTGACTCAAACTGAAGAACGCTTGGTGCCTGCTATGAATACAAACGAAGGGATTTCCACGGCAAAGGGAAGCAAATTCTCCCGATTAAACAGCTCCCTTGTCTCTCCCTGCTCCACAGCCCCCAAGCCAACCGAATTGTTTCGGAACTCGCTGGCACCATCCGCTCCAGCTCCTCATCCCACACGCAAATCGCTCTTTTAAGAAAGCAAAGCCACTCGCTAGCAGCGGGCTCTCTGCTACGTCGGAAAATGCCGTCCTCTCTTTTGACGCTATTTTAAAAGCGGGTTGCTTCAGAGACCAAGGGCAGAACCCGACACGTGGAATTAAGTCCCGGCTTTGCGCTGGCACAGCGGCAACCTTGCCGCAGCAGCCTGAAGGTGACGAGCGGAGCGGCGGCAGCGGGAGATGCCCTCGCCCACGCTGGCTCTCCCTTCCGCCAAGCGCCGAGAGCGGGCACAAGGAATCCCAGCTCCGAGCCTCGGCTGCGCTCATCTCCACCGAAAGGCGGCTCTGACATGAAGCGAAAGCGCATCCCCATGGCCGCCCGGGCTCTCCCAGCGCCGGGAATCTCCGCCGCTGCTGCAGGGAACTCCCACGGCGGCTCCGCGCTCCGTGCCCCGCCTGCGGGCCGGGGCTTCCCCCGCTGCAGCCACAGCGGAGCCTCGGGCGGCGCGGAGGCACCGCCGGACCAGCACAGCCCAGGGTTTGTCATCAACCCAGGGTTTGTCATCAACCCCCCGGTTCCCAGCACATGGATTAATAGCTCTTTGCGCTCCTAACTCATCAATTTGCTGTTTGGACATTCGCTCCCACAAAGAATTGCATTGCTCTAAGAGCAAAAGCAAGGAAATCCAGAGAACAGAAGGAAATGAGCAAATAGAAGAGAGTGTTGACAAAGCAGCCGGGCGTTTCGGGACTGCAACAACTCACCCAATCAAAAAGATGCAGAAATTCTTCCCACAGAAGCGGTTTCCATCTTTATATGGCATAGGTGGACTTGGAAAAATTAGCTGAAATTATTAACCCTTCAAGATCCCCTGCACTCACTCATCTTGCTAAACAAGGAGATGTATTTCCTGAAGTGCATGACACAGAGTTGCATTAACACTGAATTATTCCTGCAGACAACATCCTTCCTGCTCCTTATGCTGCGGCCAAATGCTTCTACTCTATCTATTGCTGCAGAATAGAATTATTGTGAAATTCTAAGAATTCATTCATTTTAATCTGGAGTACCTGTCAATGGAACATCATCAACCCACATGTAGTGGCTAAATACTGGAACTAATTAAACATTAAAGACCCAACGCAGGGATGTTTTTCCCTTGTTCCTTGAAAAAAACTGAAATAATCAAGCTTCAAGAGAAATAAGAGTGTGTTTAACTGCATTCAGAAAATGAGATAGATGGGTGGGCAGAGCGCTTAGTTCTGAAACACAAACAGGGATTTTAACCAGAAAAATAAAAAGTAGACAGGGGTAAGAGTTTATGTCTACAGAACAGTATTTTCACAAACACAAAACTGGGAAGTTGAGGTTTCCCACCCCTGCACATCATTCTTTTCTGTAAATTTTTTGAAGCACATTCTTCACATCAGGATTTGGCTCAGTTTCTGAAGCTCAGAGGAACTTGTCATCCTGCCCAAGCTGGCAGTCCCACCACGCCTGGGACCTAAATTACACACTGAATTTTTAGGACTAAAGCTTTTATTGCAGACATTTGAGTGTTCACACTCAAACCACAGAGCTCTGCACCTCTCGAGTGGGTAAAGGGAAGGAAAATGAGAGTGCAACTTTCTCAGCCCTGCTGCAGCCACAGCCCACTGCTACAGGAAGGGGAGGGGTAAAATCATGTTTAAATGAGTGTCAACGTTTGGACTGGGAGTTATTTCAACAAACTCATCTGGAAAATCAGCCCTCAGCTGCTGCCAAAACACAAATGTATACTTTCCCATTTCAACTTGGTTGTTCATTAGACACAGGCATATTCTGCTTAGTGTATTTATCCAATGTCCTGTTAAATGCTTCGTTTTATGAACACCCAGGGAGAACGGTGGGACACTGATAAATGAGTAAAACTGATAAATGGGTAAATGTCAGCCACATTTTGGATACCACATACACAAAAAATTGCTTGGGAAGCAGCAAACAAGACTTCTAATCATTCTTCCCGAGAAATAATGTGTCCCTTCAGTGAAAAATTCATGTTCACAGTATCAATAAGTAAGAAAAATGCATATGCTCCACGATGAGATCATTACTGTCTTTAAACTAGAGGAAAAATAAATACACTCCTGCCCTTGCTTTTCCCTCTTAGGGTTGCTGTTCTCTGAGATTCTCCTCGGGGTTGCTGTTCCCCGAGGTAATCAGGTTTTGCATCTTCTCTTTTGCCCCTAAGTGTTTTACACTAAAGGCAGAGATGACAAGCTGAGTTTGCTAGTCTGTGTTTCCAA
>VXBR01011794.1:213815-225057 GCA_013400215.1 Cisticola juncidis | reverse complement strand
CACTAACATGTCACTTCTACTCTAAACCAATCTCTAAAGTCCAACTCAGGAAAAGATGGGGGACGAGAGCAAGAACAAGGAGCACAGGGGCCACTCCCCAATTCCTCCAGCTTGTCTCTTCAACCCCCTATACTAAAAATCCTAATTTCTATATTTATATTCTATAATAGACTAACTACTATTTATTTTTAAATTCTTAGGATTTGTGATTCTTCATACACTGTGGGCATTCACTGCCATGGCAGGGATCAGAGGCAGTGTCCTCCTGGGCTCTGTGTGAGGCTCTGACCCCCCTGTACAGACCCCAGACCCCCTGTCCTGTCTCCAAACCCTCCAGGGCTGCCAGAGGGATGTCCTGGACTCCGACATTCCCCAAGACTTTGCTATAAAATTTCTCTAAAGACATCAGCTCCCAGGCTGGGGGAGCACATTTCCAACAATGCCTTGTGTGTTCACTGTGTTCAAAATGTTCATCAGTGCCAGAGGGAGATCAACATCATGAAAGGAGAAACAGCATGGATTTGACTCCAGAGGCTGTGGCCGGCAGCAAACCTCCCCAAGAGACACTACACATGAAAAATCTCCCTGAGCAACACCAGATACACACACGGGAATCCCCTCAGCTTGGATTACAAACTGTTCCCAGTGCTCTGGCACGTTCACCACCGAGCTTTAGAGCACGTAAAGAGCAGGGAGAGAGCAGGATGCTCACAGTTCCACTCACACTTGGATAGCAAAGGAGCTGTGCTTTCAGTTTACAGCCAGAAATAAACTGATTTGCAGTCAAAAGGTTTTATTGAAGCTCTCAATTCAGTCCTACCTGGCTGCCTACAAATGAAAACATAGCCCCCCTCTTGCGTGGTAAAAAATGGTGTAGGGAGGAGCAGGAGATTCCCAAGCCTCAGGACACAATGTTTCAGGTTTCAGTTGCGTGAAAAAGGGAAATGCAAGCTCCAGGCTCTAGTAAATAAAATGCTGTCTTCCTCATTTTTTTTACAGGACTGCCTCTGAGGCAGAAATTCATTTAGAGAATCACCTGCTTTTTCAGCTTTTAATTCTGGTACTCATTTCAAAAATCTGTGTTGGTACTGAACAACCTGAACCCCACCAGCTTCACAAACACACAGGCACAGCCCCTGCAGCACCACCCTGTTTATGAACCTCACACAGCTCACTCTGCACCCCCAGAGATGTTTCCAGCTGTCTGCCTGGCACAAAACACTGGATTTCCTATCTGGTCTCAGAGAGAGGACAAAACCCCACCTTCATTATTTGCACTCCACACCACTCCCACTGTAATTGCCTCTGTTAACAATTACATGCACCACAGTTTGGAACTTGGTTTTAACCTCAATTTACAGATTTTCAGGAAGGACATGCAGGTGGGATGGAGAAGAAGAGGTCCCAGGACACCTTCCCTACCTGAGCAGGAGCCCTCCTGCAGCAGGTACCTGCCTCAAAAAGCTGTGCTGCTCCTTTGCATCCCTGGGGATGAGATCAGTGCTGGCCAGCAGCAATGGGAAAGAAGCACTTTCCTTTGCAGAGCTGAACTGATAAAGCCACCAGGGAAAGATTTCAACCACAACAGAGCTAAAAAAAGCACCCCTACCAACCTATGGATTAGAGATCTTGCGTGTTTCTGCTCAGCTCCAAGCTTTGAGACATCTCCTCTTTGTTCCCAGCTCTTATGGCTGTATTTACAGCTTCCCTGTTTGCTGTCCAGAAACTGGAAGTTCTTTATTATTCCATCAGGGCACCTGTATTTCAGCCAAGGAGCAGCCTCAGAATTTATCTCACTCCCTGAATTAACCTCAGTTCCTTAAAGTTGCATGAAAGCAGCATTTCTAATATTACAGCTTTTTTTTTCTATTAAAAAATGTGAAGGCAGACATCTTTTCCACAGCAACCTGACAATGAAGGCTGTGATGAGAAAGTCCCAAGGAATTTCACCAATGCCTTTCCATGGTGTTTGAGACTCTGGACATCCCTAAACAGGACCAGTCCTACTGGGCTCATCTCCAGCAAAACCAGCTGAGGCTTCAGGTATTAAAGTAATTAAAGTTTCCTGAGTCATTTCACAAATCAGAAGTCATTTTACCTTCTCCAGAAAAGCAATACAGAAATACAGAAATACAGAAAATTCTCCAGAAAGGAAATACAGAAATACAGAAAAGTAATACAAACACTTTCATGGGAAGGGGCAGAGGGAATGCAGGTATTTATTTGCATTATACTCAGACACACCTTAATTCACCTGAATGTATTTTAAGTGCCACCTGCTTGTTCTGAGCAGTGAAGAGCAGGAGCAGTTGTTATCTTCCTGTGCAAGTGCAGCTTTTTCAGCCACAACAAGCTTTTTTTTTTTTAACACCAACAAAATTCACAAGTCTATTCCAAAAAACAAGTCCAGATTTTTTTCCTGTCTTTAAAATAATTCCCAGAGAGGTATTTGGTCAAAGGTCGAGTAAGCAGGGCAGCTGGAACAAGATGACCACAGCACATCTCTGAGGATTAAAGACCTTTTCACATCTCCTCAGACAGTGACTAACTCCTGCCTAGAGCTGCAACTATTCTTTCAATCAAATCCAAACCCTGCTACAGCTCTGATGTAAAATTTTCTTGGGTAGGCAGTGAATTTAAAAAAAAAAAAAACGACACCCAAGCTGCTTTTTTAAGAGTTCTTTCCAGCATCTTTTTACTATGGCTTTAAATGGAGTAGCAAAGAAACCAAAATATTTCAATCAATAGCTGTGAGGAAGAATACAGCATTCTGCAACACGGCTACAGGGGAAGAACAAAAGTGTGGATTTCTTTGGAAATATTTACAAGAGATTTCTCTTTCCAAATCTGGAAATCTGCACATGGCAGAGCATTGCAGGCCATGAGACATCCTTGTTAATGAAGCTGTGAGCTCATTAACTCAGAGAACATCACTATAAAGCTTGATTGGACATTTTTGAGCTCACCATTAGGGAGCCTATGTATATCCAAGTGTCTCCTGCAGGAAGCTCTACAATGTCACTTCCCAACACGTGTGCAAGTCAATCCAGAGGCACAAACACAAAGTGATGCCAGCTGCTGCCAGCAGCTCAAAGATCTCAGCCTGAGCAGAGAGCAGAGGTGATTTCACATGCAGAGAACAGGGAGATTTCCTAAGGGGCCTGAAGGGGCTCCAGGAGAGCTGGAGAGGGACTGGGGACAAGGGATGGAGGGACAGGACACAGGGAATGGCTCCCACTGCCAGAGGGCAGGGATGGATGGAATACTGGGAAAAAATTCTGTATTGTGAGGGTGGTGAGGGCCTGGCACAGGGTGCCCAGAGCTTTCCCTGGATCCCTGGAAGCATCCAAGGCTGAGCTTTAGGATTTGCTCTTGTCCACACCACATCACCTTTATCCTTCCCACTGCTGCACTGGCATCCTCCTGGAGCTGTTCCCAGGACCTATCACTGCTGGGATCAAGCCCATGTACCCTGAGACAGGCACAAACAACACACAGCAGTGCCCAAGCAATGGGGTTTCAGATATTTATAAACCACGTTATGCAGAAAGGGAAACACAGGAACACACACTGAATTATCCTGGTGTGGGTTTGTAGACTATTTTAGCAGTATATTTAACTAACACTGTGCATTCACATATCTCAAGGGATGACTTTCAGAAAATCAAGTTCTCTCATACATTTATGTAGGGCAGCCTCACAACATATGCTAGCACATCATTATGCTGGCTACAAAGCAGCCAAAATCTCCAGTTCTCCTACAAAGATCCTGAATTTAAGGCATTGTTTTCCAGCTGGCACAGGAATGGTAAATTGCAGCAGAAAAGGTAAAGCAACATTTTTCACTTCTTCTATTAGCACAAAGGAAATATTCAGCAGAGACAGCATAAAAGGGATTCTGGTGTCATTCACTAGATACTCATTACCCCAATTCCCACAGATTGGGCTGTTATACCTGAGGTAGCAGCAGCCCAGTGCAGTCCCAGCACCTCATTTCTTTCCTCCTTTGGAAGGCTTTTAATGAGGCTACCTGAGCAAGAGGAAAGATTTCAGTGTTAGGTGACCTCTGCAAACCCTGAGGAGATGGTCCTGACTTTGGTGGAGATGCCCTTCAACACCTTCTCAATAATTTCCTTTTTAAAACACACAGAAAACAAGAACACCCACACATTGCATGACTGTGCCCTGAAGCCAAAGGGTTTTAGATTGCTCAGCTTCTTTGAATATTATTTTGGGGGGAGCTAGTGTCTAATCATGCAGCTAAACCTGCCAGCAAGGCTCTGGCTGCTATTATATTTCCACCAGTTATGTATAAAAGGTCTCTGAAAGGACACTGGGAATTAGTTTGTGGCACTAGGTTATGACAAACTTGCTGATGAATTTGAAGAGTGCCTGACTGCCTTTTCAACAGGCACTCCCTACCTTCAGGCTTAGCCCAGGATGGCAAGAACAGGTTAACAATAATCTGTGGTGAGCTTGTTTGCCTGATTCAGTAATACCTGTGACACCCAGCAGATACACAATCTCTTCTGCTTGGGACAGGAAACAGCAGTGGGAAGCACAAAGGTTATTCCCTTGTGCTGCACTCTCTCCTTCTCCCCATCAGCCATGAAAATGAGGATCCACACCTTGACACACACAGAGTGTGCCTGCACTCCAGCCAGGGGGCTGGAGAACTCCCTGGATCCTGCAGTCTGCTCCTGATCCATTGCTGGGGGAGCAAAAGCTCCTTCCCCAATCCCTGTAATGGCCTCGTGTTGAGGCAGTGTCAGCAAACCTGCACCTTTAGTTTCTTAGAGCTCACAAAGCCATCCAAGCCCTTTCCATGGGATATTCCTTGGCTCCCTGGGGTTCAGCTGAACACACAAAGCCAGGATGGAAACTCTCTAGGGCTGTTGAGAAGGGAGCATTCCCAGTTTCCAGTGACTCACCCATCCCTCCTGGAGCTCCCTGCTAGCACAGAAAAGCAGCCACGCTCCTATAAGGTCACAGATATCCCAAGCCAAATTCTGATGCTGGGCAGCTGCCTGCCCAGCCCAATAGCACTTTTTCTTTTAACATATTTAATTTTATCTTCTAATACAGTCACCTCTTTCCCCTGCAAGGGTTCACATGGAGCTGTTTGTATCCCCTCCTTCTGAGTCACAAGATATTTCTCCAGAGCCTGCCTTTTAAAGAGATTTTTTTTTAGTCTATTCAATAAGCACCAGTAGCAAATAACACTGAGAGTAGCAGCATATGGCAAAACATAAAGGTGGCACTTAGCCCATCAGCTTTGTCTCTGATCTAAGCAGCTTACAAAGAAGCAAGCTCTTCCATCTCCTCTCACCATAACCAGGATGGATTGTGAGATCCACCACATTCCAAGGCAGCATTAGTGCCATCCTCACTGGACAGGTCTTTAAGGAGAGTTGTGCCACGCTTTAACCACTTCCCCTGCAGCCACTGAAGTAGGAAGCTCGTGTTTTAAGTGAGAGAAATATTTCTGCCTCTGGTTTGTTTGGAGAAATAAACTGCAACAAAACAGGAGCTTTCCCTTTGGAAACAGCCTTAGCATTGCCTTTTGCACTTGGAGCTCTGGAAGATTACCTTTGCCATGGGGTCTTGTTGCTTTAAGACACAAATTGAAAAACAGGGCTGATTACGCATTTTCTTCAATAAATAATGCAAAAAGCCTACACACTCCTGCAAAGGGAGATTCAAACCCAGGTCAGTTCAGAAAATACCCCACCTGCCACAGACACTACAGAAACAGCTCTCCCAACTCAGCCACCCCTGCTCTGCACAGAGCCCCAGCTAATCCTCTTTTTCCTTATCATCATTACTATCAACATTTATAATTAACAACATGCACAACTCACAATAAAAGTTGTTACTGAGGAGCCCAAGTTTTGGAAAGCAGAGCTCATCAATCCTGCTGTTACCAGGACTGATTGCAGCTTGGGCTTTACTACATCCAGTTCTGCATACTGGTGCCTTGCCTACAAATAAATCCACAGGGAATTATAACTCCTGGCTGGAGGAAGAGGAGGCAGATGATTTTTTCCAGGGGCAGGGGGACAGGACAGACACCTCTGAAGGGCTTCTGAGCCAGTGACACCCAGAGCTGCAGCTGCTGTTTCACACTGGCTGCTCCACGTCCTCAGGGGAGAAGGGATTACTGCAGGATGTTTTCAGAGCTGGATATTAGTCAGCACCAGCATTTCACAGCTCTAACACATGAAATAAATAGCTTGACCTCTGCTCCCTCACCTCACAGCCTGAAGGGCGAGCCCAGCGGCACTGGCATCACTTCCCTTCATGCCATGAGCATGGGAGGGGCACCACATCCCTGCCAAAGGAGCTGGAAAGGCTATTAAAGAGAAACAAAAGATGATAAAACTGCTGGAGCAGTCCACTGAGGCATCTGCTGTTCACTGACCACCTCTTCTTTATTAACTACAGATTGAACACCAAGTGTTTCCTGCGCCAGGATCCAGGAGGAAAGGGCCAAAGCAGAGCAGGCAGGGTTCCAGCAGCACAGACTCCTTGAGAGGTTTCCTCAAGCCACACAGAGCCAAGAAGGTAACACACAAAACCCAGTTTACAGCACAGAGCTCCAGCACTGCCCCCAGTACTGTGTGAAATGGTTTGAGGAGAGACAAACAGACCGCAGGGTTTTGGTCAGGTTACTGACACCACAGCAAGGCTGTGGCCAGAGGGCAGTTTGCTGTTGGGTTCACCAGTTCAATAATTCAGTGACACCTTTTTAACAGGATTCAAGCTTTTGCAGAAGTAATGCTCATTTCTTCCTAATTTCATGGTAGAATCCCCAAGTCCCCACTTTTTCTTTTAAACAGCTCTTTTGAGCCTCAGCTGTTCTTGCTGGATAACAGAAAACATTAAAGAAAAACAATACATGATCAAGAATAAAATTTGCTAAACCCCATGATTTCTAGGGCAACACCATGAAAAACAAGCCACCTCCCTTTTTCCTCTCACACTCCAGCAGTTTTAAATCTCCATTTCAGGCAGGTTTGGTACCTCAACTGATCTGCATTTTCCAGCGCAACAAATTTATTCCAAAACAATTCAGGTACCCAAGATCCTGCTAATTACACCTCCCCCACACACATAAAGAAAGAAAAACACTTTCTTCTTGGCTCTCAGGAGTACCAGATCACAACTCAATTTGTCCCCAGGAGGATTTTTCCAGTGAACTCACATTTCAAAGCAGCAGAGATGAAATAGCAAAACACAGCACAGCAAACCCAACTGAGATCCCAGCTGGGCATTGTACCACCTATTCCATTCTTCTGTGCTCCTCACACAGCACATCAGGAGCCAAAAGCAACCAAACCCACAGCCTGGAGGTGATGCCAGCAGCTGCTGGTGTGGATGGGATGCCTTGGACTCAGCTGGAGAAGTTTTTATACCTTTTTCACTGCAGGCTGTCAAGGGGTTTCTTACCTACAACTCTGCAAGGAGGAGATGAAGCAACTGATGATTTGCAAAACGCTGCAGAGGAACTAAATACAATAAAGTCTCCATTTGCTACACAGTTAGGTGTCACAACAGAGTATTAGCTCACAGCACATGGTTTACTTGTTCCTCAGCATCCTGCACAACAACTCAGGGTTTCAGGGTGCCATTTACTATTCCACTTACTCCATGTAGTCCTTGCAAATCTGTCCCACTGATTTTTTTCTAATTATACAAACAGAAAGTAAGTTTGCAGACAATATGTTGGCTACAAAATACTTCTTTGCAAGTACCACTTCTGATAAATCTACACCAGCAGTGGTGTGGGCACAGGTCAGTGACTCTCCCTGGGCTGGCCCTGCTGAGGGACCTCCAGGGCTGTGTCCACTTCTGTCCCTCCCTGGAGGGGCTGGAGCGTGTCCAGGGCAGGGAAGGAGCTGGGGAAGGGTCTGGAGCCCCAGCAGAGGCTGAGGGAGCTGGGAAAGGGCTGAGCCTGGAGAAAAGGAGGCTCAGGGGGACCTTGTGGCTCTGCACAGCTCCTGACAGGAGGGGACAGCCAGAGGGGGTCAGGCTGTGCTCCCAGGGAACAGGGACAGGACAAGGGCAAAGGGCCTCAGGCTGGGCCAGGGGAGGCTCAGCTTGGCCAGCAGCAGGAATTTGTGCATGGAAAGGGTGCTCAGGCCTTGGCAGGGGCTGCCCAGGGAGGGTTGCAGTGCCCATGGCTGGAGGTGGCACTGAGTGCCCTGAGCTGGGGACAAGGCGGGCATCAGGCACAGCCTGGGCTTCATGATACTACAGGACTTTTCCAGCCTCAATGACCCTATAAAAACATTTTGATTCCTACAGCATCTTATAACAATATTTTTGTTTCAAACAGCTGCAAACATATTTTTTTTCATAGGGGTAGGACATTAAATGCTTTATTTTAGAACGCATTGCACTAAATTCTCTACCGTGCATTCAGCAATTCAACAGTATTTTAATTTTTTGTCCACAACTGCTGATACAGGCACAGAGGAGTGCCCAGGCAATAGTATCTACTACAACTTGCACAGCTCGTGGCACTCCCAGAACCATGACAAACCTGCACCATTCCTGCCAGCACAGTGCATTATTCATCAGATCTTTTTATAGGTACGCCCGCCCAACAACCCAAATCTCTTGCTCTCAACACTTCTCTCTGGATCTTTTGCTGAATGATTTCAAGCCAGCTTTTACAAAATTGGGAAGCTTGGCTAAAAGCACCTATTACATGCAGCACTGTGTAAGAATGCAAAAGCCACAAGGAAGTGCAGTAAAATCACAGAAAATCAGTAAAAGCACCAAGAAAGCGGTTTAAGAGATGGAAAAGCATTCTCCAGACAGGCACCAAAGCACACACAGGTGAGGAATCAGTTCCCCAAAACTCCTCTAGAACATTCTGTACACATTTAAAGGTGGTAGAGGCTCAATTCCTCTGCAAAGCCTCGAACTTTCCACTGATTCCACCCAGCAATAAACATGAATAAACAAGGTTAATATTGCCTCTCCTCTCATCCCCACCCTTTCCCTGCAGGAAGAAGACAAGAATACAAAAGATAGCAGGTCTCCCATGTCAGTCAGAAGTGAAGTGTAGAGACTGAAATTACAGTTATCACCTCTAAAATGTAATCATAATTATAACCAGGTCATCATAATCACCTGAGCAAAAAAAATTTCATAGCAGGTGCACTGGGCAAAGCTCAAGGAATGCAAAAACCTTTCCCACCCTTTCCATCTGGGCATGGAAGGCCCAAGTGATTTCAGCATGCTGTTAGGTCACAAAGTGAAAAACTAAGCCATAGTTGGAGAAACCTCTTATGCACACTCAGTAGGAAAAAGGTATGAGGTGAACAAAATTCCTTTCTCTCTCTCTAGGAGAGGAGAACAAAGTTCCTCACCTTGGTCACACATCAGGAATAAATGTTCTCTGCTTTCTGGTGTGAAAAAGTCACATTGTGTGGCTCTATGCAGATATTTACTATATGGAATATGCTAGGTGGAAAAGTTATGCTGGATTAACATTTGAATAATATAGTGAATGGAGTTTTGTAATTAACAATAAGTGCTAGTAATTAAAATAGAGGCTGTGTGTGGGTGATATTCTTTTAGCTCAAGAAAGAGAGAAGAAATTCTTCACAGAGATAACAGTTTGCAGGAACTCCTAAATCTTCTACTGAAGAATTATTGATGGCTTCCTGATCAACAGAAAAGAAACCTTTCCCAAGCTCCGACAGACTCGCTGGTGTCTAGGAATTAACAACGCTTTTGTGACAAGAAACAGAAGAAATTACTTGTTTTAAATAAAAATGCATATTCATAAAGACCATCCTAAAAAGAAAGAAATTTCTCCCTACCCTTTGCCTTCCCCAGACCAGCCTTTGTCTGGGACAGGGGGGGCCACAGCCTGGGCTGCCTTTCTTTGTTTTTTATTGTCTCATTATTTGTCCTGACTCTGAAAATTTGTTTAATTATTATTATTATATTTGTATTACTATTTTTTTTGTAACCAATTTTTATTCCTTATTAAATTTTCCTAAATTTCTAAAAGTGAGTGATTGGTGTTTATCACACTGGGAAAGCCTGTCCAAGCCCTCATCACCTCCCTCAACAACCCAAGCTTTTTCCAACTTACTATTTAAGCTGGGAACACAACCATATTGGGGGGGAGGAACAAGCAACAAAAGCAGCAGAGAGTAGTGCTTGAAAAAGCTGCCAACCCTCCTGAACACACCAGCAGTTCCACGGAGGGGAAGGAAACAGAAATGTTCTCTGTGGCAAAGATAAACACTCCCCCAGAATGTAATCAGGGCAGTAATGGCACAGGGAAACAGAAGATGCAAGGAGTGGTTACAGACTAAACAGGGAGTTCCAATGAGGCACTACAGGTACAATACCCCAAGGTTAAGTTCAAGGATCTCTGGATTAAGGTGTTTGCCAAGCAGCCACACAAATAAAAAGACTGAAGGGATTATAGAGCTCTGTCAGAGTCCAGGACATCCCTCTGGCAGCCCTGGAGGGTTTGGAGACCGGACAGGGGGTCTGGGATCTGTACAGGGGGCTCAGAGCCTCACACAGAGCCCAGGAGGACACTGCCTCTGATCCCTGCCATGGCAGTGAATACTCACATGCAAGAAGAATCACAAATCCCAGGAATTTAAAAATAAATAGTAGCTAGTTTGTTATAGAATATAAATATAGAAATTAGGATTCTTAGCATATGGGGCTGAAGGGACAAGCTGGAGGAATTGGGGAGTGGCCCCTGTGCTCCTTGTTCTTGCTCTCGTCCCCCATCTTTTCCTGAGTTGGACTTTAGAGATTGGTTTAGAGTAGAACTGACATGTTAGTGTAGGTAGTAGCTATTGGCAAAATTTTGTAAATAAAAAATCCATCTTGGACAGTGGTTGGGTGGGAGATCCCGCACTGAAGGTTTGGGGATCTCTGACCCGCCCAGTCCCCGCGTGTCCTGCTCTGCTGGGGACGCCCTGCAGAGCTGGACAAGAACTGAGAGATAATTTAGAATAAACAGCCTTGAGAACACTGCTGGACTCAGCTTGTCATCTCTGGCTTTGGTGTGAAACACCCAGGGCAAAGAGAAGACTGAAAACCTGATTACTCTGGGGAACAGCAACCCCGAGAAGAATTTCAGGGAAAAACAACCCAAAGCCACACTCATGTCATGATCATGAGCTCAAACTGCTTTGCCACAGGCCTTCACAAGGCCCTGCAAAGTTCAGAGCTGCCAAGCAAAAAAAAAAAAAAA
>VXBR01011794.1:184920-200389 GCA_013400215.1 Cisticola juncidis | reverse complement strand
CTTTTGTGACAAGAAACAGAAGAAATTACTTGTTTTA
Source organism: Cisticola juncidis (assembly GCA_013400215.1). Lineage (NCBI taxonomy): Eukaryota > Metazoa > Chordata > Aves > Passeriformes > Cisticolidae > Cisticola > Cisticola juncidis. The sequence continues at coordinate 200,352 of VXBR01011794.1, read as the reverse complement.
AATAAAAATGCATATTCATAAAGACCATCCTAAAAAGAAAGAAATTTCTCCCTACCCTTGGCCTTCCCCTGACCAGCCTTTGTCTGGGACATGGGGGGGCCACAGCCTGGGCTGCCTTTCTTTGTTTTTTATTGTCTCATGATTTGTCCTGACTCTAAAAATTTGTTTAACTTTTATTATTATTATATTTGTATTACTATTTTTTTATAACCGATTTTTATTCCTTATTAAATTTTCATAAATTCTAAAAGGTGAGTGATTGGTGTTTATTACAATGATCTAATTGTTCAGTCTAAAAATTCCCAATGGAAAAAGCCACACAGGTGTCCTCAGACACCAAAGCACTGCCAACCAAATCACCACCACCTAGCCCTGAACACCACTTTTAACCTATCCCCTGTGATTAGTTAACCATTTTTTGGCCCATCAGAAGCTGATTAGCCCCAGCTAAAAATCTTAATTGGATACAATTTCAGCTAAGAAGCTGCCCATGGTAATTTTTCAAACCACAATACCACGCCCTGGTACTTGGATTTATCCCAGAGCCTTTTAAACTTGGAATCATCTGTCTGAATTTGAGTTTTCATTCCCCCTGACCCTCACATGGTCACACTGCCACCAAAATCATTCAGCTGCTGTGTCCCATGGTCAGGCAATTTTGCTATTTCTTCAACAATAGGGAGGGCTCCTCAGCAGTTCTTGTTAAGGTGATTAAATCTGTATGTAAATTCATTAATTCTTGCTATACAAAATTAACATTCAGTGTAAGACAAGCTCATAGAGAACCTGGATTTTCATACTTTTGCTGATAGATATTCCTGCTGCCCTACTCCTGATTGGTAAATATTCTAAGGCCCCACACAGACTAGCATGGGGAAAAAAAAAAGATACATATAACTTCAAGTTTAGTCAGCTTGAATTTTTGTCATGAGAAAAGTAATCTGACATTTCTATGAAAGCCTTACACAAAACATCTGCTAATGACAACTGTTTAGACTTCTGTCTCTAGGGAAAGCCAGATAATCCTGCCCACATGATTTCCTTAAAAAGGTGACAGCGGAATTTTAAAATTGACCTCTTTGTTAGCTTGAAAACCAAGAATAAAACTGACTTTGTATATAAAAAAGAGAATTTTTATCACCATATCCAGCATCCTACCACACACAATCCAAGCAGCAGACAAATATTTGCGTGCCTTGACCTTTATTTACTTTATCCAACCACTTGCATAATTTAAAAAAAAAAACCAACTTAAAAATTTCTTTGTCCCTTGCCCTACCAATATAAAAGGCTCATTCAGATCTAAGTACACACATAACCAAGACATCAAGCTGGTTGTAAAGCTTCCCATTTTTTTCTCCTGAATTGAGACACATTTTAAAGTACAAACAAGGGTAAGAGACATGGAAAACATCCCTGACATAGTTTTCAACTTTGTTAGATATTCTCATTGAGATGTGGGAAAAGGCTGGAGAAGAAAACAAGGCTTGTAAGGCAAAAACCTCAACTCCCCCAGGTCTGTCCTGGTGCTAAGTGATTCATTCTCTCTCCATAAAAGTTTACTTGCCCCAGCTGCTGAGCATTCATCACACACACCCCAAGCTCTGGCCCAACACGTGAAGATGGGAAATGCCAGATAATTACAACACAACACATGAAGTAACTTGGGAAGGCCAATTCCAGCACAGCCCCTGTGGGAGTCCAGGACATCCCTGTGGCCACCCTGGAGGGTTTGCAGACCGGACAGGGGGTCTGGGATCTGTACAGGGGGGTCAGAGCCTCACACAGAGCCCAGGAGGACACTGCCTCTGATCCCTGCCATGGCAGTGAATACTCACATGCAGGAAGAATCACAAACCCTAAGAATTTAAAAATAAGTAGGAGCTAGTTTGTTATAGAATATAAATATAGAAATTAGGATTCTTAGCATATGGGGCTGAAGGGACAAGCTGGAGGAATTGGGGAGTGGCCCCTGTGCTCCTTGTTCTTGCTCTCGTCCCCCAGCTTTTCCTGAGTTGGACTTTAGAGATTGCTTTAGAGTAGAACTGACATGTTAGTGTAGGTAGTGGGCATTGGTAAAATTTTGTAAATAAAAAATCCATCTTGGACAGTGGTTGGGTGGGAGATCCCGCACTGAAGGTTTGGGGATCTCTGACCCGCCCAGTCCCCGCGTGTCCTGCTCTGCTGGGGATGCCCTGCAGAGCTGGACAAGAACTGAGGGATAATTTAGAATAAACAGCCTTGATAACACTGCTGGACTCAGCTTGTCATCTCTGGCTTTGGTGTGAAACACCCAGGGCAAAGAGAAGACTGAAAACCTGATTACCTTGGGGAACAGCAACCCCAGGGAAATCCCCAGGGAACAGCAACCCTGGGGGAGACCCCACTGCCTCGGGGAACAGAAACCCCGAGGAGAATCTCAGGGAAAAACGACCCTGAGATGCCCGAAAACCCTGCAGGCAGAAATAAGAGGGATCCCTCACCACACGCTGCAAGTTGAGGAAACCAAGAACTGAGGCAGCAGCAGGAGAAAAAGGGATGCTCTCCCTGCCTTGGACTCCATCCCCACTCTCACCTGGGCCCCAGGGCAGCTGCTCCTCACCCCCCTCATGGGCACAAAGCCTCCACAAAGCCTCTCCAGCCCCCAGGGTCAGGTGGGAATCATCCCCTCAAAGCCACCAGGGTGGGGCTGTCATCCACTGCCCGGCTGCTTCTGACCTGGGCACTGAGCAAAGCTGCTGAGGGGACACAAAAATAGAGCCATTATGCTCCCCCTTGATAATTCTTTTTAAAACCAAGTCCCTTGATACAGGCTGGGAGAGCTGGGGCTGTTCAGCCTGGAGAGGAAGCTCCAAGGAAACCTGGAGTTCCTTCCAGTGCCTTAAAATGAGGTTAAAAAAGGAGGGAGAGTGACTATCTACAACTATATGGAGTAGGAGGACAAGGGGGAATGGCTTCAAACTGCCAGAGGGGAGATTCAGATGGGATATTGGGAAGGAATTGTTCCTTGTGAAGGTGGTGAGGCCCTGGCACAGGATGTTTAGAGAAGCTGGGGCTGCCCCAACCCTGGAAGTGTCCAAGGCCAGGTTGGATGGGGCTTGGAGCAACCTGGGCTAGTGGACTTTGTCCCTGCCCATACATGAGGATGGACTGGGATGGGTTTTAAGGTCCCTCCCAACCCAGACCATTCTGGGATTCTGTGATAGCAAAGCTGTTGATTTAATCTCTCTCCTAATATTTGTGGATTTTTGCCTTAAAACATGAAAACTTGGTAAATAAATGTTTTCTAGACAGCATATGGAGAAAATGCCCAGCTAAATTCTGCAGTGGTAGGAGAGGCCCACGATAACAGAGGAGACATAAAGTGCCCTCCTTGGAGGTGCTGGAAAAGAGGGATCTCTTCCCCAGCCATAAGCAGCTCTGCCCTTCAAGCTCCCTGCTCTTTCCTCCAGCACACACAAATTCCCTCCTTCGCAACCGCCCCGGCACCGCTCCCTCGCATACAAATCAAGCTCCGGCCCCAGTGCTCCAAAGCACAGCCCCAAGTGCAGGTTTGACACCACAGAGACACTTCCTAAAGTTCAGGAATGCAATAGTACATTGAAATAGGTCGTTATTTTTTATGGCTGTGCTGCAGAAGTAGAATTTTTATGGCTGGTATTAGCAGTTGAAGGAAAACTGCTGTGAAAACACAATTGTATATTAAGTGTTATGTATCTTTACAGAATAAATGTAACACTAATTACATCTTTTTCCCATTTAGTGGCATTAAATCACAATCCATTCCTGCTTATCCCCCAGGAAGCCACATGAGCTGCATTAAGACACCCAGTTCCCAACCAGCCCAGTGTCCATCTGTATGCAGGATCCCAGAGTCAGGGATGCTCAGCAGCTAAACTTCCTTCTTCACAGCTCACACTTGCAACAGGAACTCCTCTGCAATCCCAAACAGAGTTTCCAAATGGGATGAAATAGCAAGTTTAATGTCAGAGGCCAAAAGGCTTCCAAGAGGTCCAAACAGCCCTTTTCTTTGGAAGGGACTCACTATCACCACTCAAAGGGCAGCAATTCTCAGGAACTAAATATTTATTCACAAAAAACCTGAGAGAATCCCCACAGCCGCCTCAGCCTTCCCTGGAAAGCTCTTCTGCAGCCAGACAAGAAAGGATTCATAAAGGCAAATCATCTGCTCACACAGGAACTGCAAAAATTCCTTCCTCTGCCAGTGGCACTTTGGAGTTCCCCTGCAGCTCCTGCTTCCCAATGCAGGCTGACTCCTCCTAGAGAACAACCACTGCTCCTTCTGCACACCTCTGCTGACAGAGGGACATGAAAACACCAGGATTTGCCATACTCCAACCCAAACATTCACTTTTGCAACAGCTAACAGATATAAATCAGAGCATCCTACAACTGCATCTGCAGAATTGGGGAGGTTGTGCATCGTCCAGTGTTTCCAGTTTTGTGACAGATGCCTGGCAAAGCAGCTCTTTGCCAAAAAAACACATTTAAGGAAACCAAGTCAGGGCAAAAAAAAAAAAAAAATCATGGTGGCCCTAAAACTCAACAAGTACAAGTGATTTTCCACTGTGTTGACTGTGAAATAATCAGCAAAATGTAAAGCAACTCTGAATTTAGAAAACTACAAGAAAGCCGGAAATATTTTGACGCTGAAGCTCTGCTCAGTTCACTGCCTGGGATTTGTTAGCAGTATCCATTTAAAACTGCACTCTGCCAGATTACTGTCTCACTGACAGTAATTCCAGATTATTTTCCTAAACTGGGATAATCTTAACAAGCACAGCAAAGAGAAGATGTTTGTCTGGAAATCACTTATCTTCAAAGCTGCCTTTTAAAAATCAACCTATTTTGAGTCAAAACTACCCCCAGAATAACGGAGGTTTTGGGTTTCCCCAAAACCTCTCTGTGGGAGTGCAGGGATTAAGAGTGGAAGCAAAAAAATCATCATCAGTCAAAGGTCTGAAGGAGATGATTCAATCAGTTATACTCTAAAACATGGTTATTTACTTTTTGCTATTTCACTTGCATTGTCTTACAGTTCTTTGCTAACTATTGATCCAAAAATTCATTGGTATAAATGTCAAACTGTCCAGAGAGGGATTAATGGCTCATGCTGGATGAAGCAGATGTTTTACACTTCTATATATTCTGCTTGGGTTTCGGCCTTAGAAACCAAACTTGGTGCAAAATGGAAGAAAAGGGAGAGGACAGGGAGAAAGTCATTTACCACTGGAGGCTCTGGAGTGCTAAACCAGCTCATCACATAATATTAATCTTGCCAGCCCCTAGTACTTAGCCCTACTAAGAAAAAGCAAGAAACAAGCAGCTGCAGCAGCCAAGTGGCACACATTTTATTCAACTTTATTATTCTAAATCCTACCTGAATATTACTTAAAAGCTTTTCTATAAAGGAAATACTTTACAAACAGCAGCTCGACAAAAAGCAGATGATTTGCACTCTCACAGGAGGCCATCCTGAGGGCCAGCATTTCAACCTCCTCTCTCCTGGACACAGGGTTAATATACTGTGTTCAACCTCTGAGCTTCACAGCTCCACACTAATTACTGCAAAGAGGGAAAGAAAATTAATGGCTGGTCAGAGCTGTGGGCAGAAATGAAGCAAGGATCTAGTCAGAGCCTGGTTACTCTTCTCCTATCAGATTATCTACCTGGAAAAGCTCCATCACAATTAAAACTGCAAACAGCAGTTATACATGTTAAAAGTTAAGATTTTTTATTAAGATTTTTTATTATTTTTATTTTATTTTATTGTGCTCCTTCAGTCTCTTGTGAAAAAGTGCAGTTAATATCCCCAAAATGACTTGGTATTCTTGTTCTCACAGCAAGGATGAGGGGAAAAAACTCTGTTGCAAGATAAAAGCCTTGGCACAGGGTAAAAAACCGAGTTTATCATTATGGGAATGTTATTAAACAAGGAGGGGAAGTAACCTTGCAGCAACAGCATTAGAAAGACCAAGAGATGAGCAACAACAGCAACTTTGCACCAAAATTCCCAGAATATAAATCAGGAATACAGGAGAAGTCACTGCAGTGCCTTCAAATCCCTGTACTTATTACAATAATAGTGAGAGATGGCAAAGTGGAATATGAACAGGTGACAATAAGAGCATCCTACTTTTCCTATTTTTCATCTACTTTCTTCCCATCCCCACTATTTTTGACTGCAACTGTCCTTTCCCTTGGTTTTGGGAAATCAGCACCTTCCCAGGGAGTCACTGGGATTTATTCACATGGATCAGCAAGTTACTGAGTTGATTTTGAATATCACACAACTTGAATTTCATTAACTGATTTCAAAACCAGGAAGTTATTACACTTAAAATGTCTTTTCAGCTTGGGGAATGCTTTTCAGACCTACAAGGAAATGGGCAGATATTTTTCACAGCAAGATCTGTAAGGCTTTTGCACTCAGGTAATATGCAATAAATCAAAATTTCTCTACCAAGAACCTGCATGTATTTCTCTCATGTTTATGTACGAGCTCTTCATGCATCTCAAACAGCCAAGAGCAGAAGTTGAGAGACTCAGCAAAGCATCAGAGCAGTAGGAGGAAGATACAGGAACAGCAACAACAACAAAATAAGTCTTTTCTTCTTTTTTTTTATATTTCTATATTTGTTATATTCCTTCAGAAACCAGACTGAGGCAGCTTTGGCCATGGGAAAAGCCTCACATAAGTCAGTGATCACCAGGACTGAAAATTAATATTAAGGTTCACGTAGTACAGAGAGGAAATCAGAGCTGGAAAACTGCAGCTGTAAACACAACCCATAAATTTCAAGTTTAATCACTTAGGATTAAATAAGTTTCATGCATATTACTGCCAGTGGTCAGCCAAGCTGTTCTCTAGCAGCTCAGTTATTTACAGCTATTAAATAACTGTATTAAAGTGTTTCAGAGAATGCTTTTTCCAAGGGAAATCATGGCCAAAATAATACACATTTTAAATTACCCTGTGTTCACAAAGAGCAAAAAAGGGAAATACACTTGAGAAATAAATTAGCCTAACCTAAAAACAACTCTTGGGTTGCTAGTTGGTATTATAAAAATGGAAAGCATGTCAACAGAAGGCTGAAACCTTTACTATTATTTTTAATTAGTTTTCTTTAGAAAAAGCTTGGAGGAGGCAGAGTAAGAGAGATGGAAACAGTCAGAGGAGGGGGTTTTGGGGATGTTCACTGGAAAGGAGGGAAGGGCTGGCTTAACTTTTTGGCCAAGGAAATTGAGAAAACACGGACTTGACCTCCAGCCTGTGGGGTGTCCACATTCTCTGTGGGGTGGCATGACCAGGGCAGGAACTCAGCTTTTGGCCAGCTTATTTCACATTCCCAAGGCTGTAAGGAAGCTCAGGAAGCTTGGAAGTGTTTCTGAGCCAGAATCCAGCATGGGCAGCTCCTGAAGGAGGCATCAGAGCTCCTGCAGTGCAATCACAGCGTGCACCAGCTCCAGGGAACAGGGAGATGCTCCTGTGATCCTCTTGTCACTGTGCATTCCATCCCCGTGCAAATCCACACAGAAATTATGTAAATACTGCCCTCAAAACTGCTGGGCTACTTTTGACATTGTAATTCCAAGAACAAACAGCCCTCTCTGGTGCACTCCATTATATAAAATGTCAGGCTAATCATAGCAGTTCAGCTTTATGAGTGTTGCCAAATGTCCTAAACGGGAGTAAAAACCGGAGTTACAGTGTTGAGGATGAGTCAGTCACACACCTACCCCTCTACAAAAGGACAATTGAAGAAATTAATTACATCTGACTGACCACAACAACAAACAATTCCTCAGGAACACAGAGTGCTTGCTTTAAATCCCAAAAGCCACGCTGCTCTAGGCATAGGTGCTCTTTGTTTCCACTGAAACTGAAATAATTCAGGGACTAACCTCGAAGAGTACGACTGGATCAAACTGGAGTCTGATTATTGCTCAGAAAAAAAAAAACCCAAATTTTTTTTTCTGAGCCATCAGGAACAGTTTTGTACTTCCATGAAGAAGTAGGTCATGAAAGCAGCAGCTCCAGCAAAGTCCCCGGCCCAGATCCAGAGCCCTGTGTGCTGCACACAAACTGGAGCTGTGTGTGTGCTTGCACTGGGAGAGGGGAGGGCATCCTGCAGGGGATGCAATGTGTGTACCACTGGCTGCAAATGGAAAAAAACCACAATTCAGCACAAGCAAAGGAGCTGTGTGCAGAGAAAAACTGAATGGTGTGCAGGGACAGTCACCAGAAACAATGCACCTTTGGGGAAAGATGAAAAAACCCCAGCATCTGTTAAAATATTATTTACAAAACAATTCATTTCACAAGTGCCTGCATAGTATCAATGCTCTTCTCAAAATCCTGACTTCCTTGCCAGCTCCAAAACCCATATCTGTGTGGTGTCATATCCTGCCCTGCTCAATCTAGCTCAATAATGAGGCATTCTGTGAAACTGTTTGTTTAAAATTACTCTCTCGAGCACTAAATGCCAAAAGGAAATAGGGAAATGGTCACTCCCACACACACCAGTGAGCGTGGCTGATTCAAAACCAACATTTGTTTTCCATGAGAACACGTGTGAATCTGAGTCACGCTCTTTGCCTTTGGACAAAATCATCCTTCAAATAAAATTCATCTTAGCACCCTTCAACTTTTGTGGTCAGAGAAATCCACGCCTTTCTGGCTTCAGAGCAAAGATGTGTTTTGGAGCATCAGCTCCTCGTTACTTAGCAATCAGACTCACATCACCCAGCCCAGCAAGGAGGAACAGATGTCTCAGCACTTGCAGTGGTTTCTCTCCCTTGCAATACCACGGTCTCCAGGCTCTAAAACAACAAAGTCCTGTGTGATGCAGGGCACTGACCACAGCCTCAACAAAAGCCAAACTCACAAGTTTTCTAGGCAGTTCATAACACACAAGGACAGCTCATCTTGAGCTTCTCATCTTGAGAAGGGAAATTTTTATTTAATATATTCCCTTCATTCAGAAGGGAATATCTGGAGCTTGTTTCACAATCAGCAATACACACTGCTCATGAAACAATTCCTCTCTCTTACCAGAGACACTGAATCCCTTGAATCCCCTACACGGAAATCCAAGGGAAGGATCCCACTCTCCACTTAAATACAACACCCCCAAACTTGGAAGAAACCACAGAGCGCTGTATGAGTGCAATTATCCAATCTACTCAATATTTAGACAAGGAAATTTCTGTTGTCACTGCCTAAGGAACAAGTCCCAGGATAACAGGAATAGCCTTGCAGGAGGCTCCCACAGGAGCCCTTTGTGCTGCCCTCATGCATCACAAACATGCCAGGTTCCAGCACCTGACCAGACCTTCAATTCACCCTCTCCCCCTCTGCAGGAAGCCAAGAGGATCTCCCAAGTCACATGATAAATCAGGGCATTTTCATTCCAAAAAAGGAATCATATTTTTCTCCCCCTGGGAAATCTCTGCAGTGTTTCAGTTCACTGTTATTTCAGGGAGAAAATAATTTTTGCTGCTTGCCTTCCCTCCCATCTCCCCCCACTCTCCCCTCCCAGGAATCTTTGTGATGTTTGGGACAGGTTTCCAATTAATTTAAATGACTATTAAAAGGTTGCTGCTGCACTGCAAATTTACGGTGTGTGAGTTTTGTCTAGAAGAAGAAAACACGAGCAGGATGTGGGATATCAAATTATTCCCAGAGGCAAACATGAATAATGACAGAACAGTATTCATGCAGTAAAATCTGTATAGAAAAACCCATCATCCGGACCCCAGATATTTCCTTCTAACACACAAGTTGAAAAAAAAATCCAACATCACTCCTGTGCTATCTTAGGCAGCTCATTTTCTTTTAATATCTTAATTTGTCAGAGTAGTACTTAAAATTGTCATTTTTGGAGTTGCTTTGCCAGGCAGGAAACTCATTCTCACTTAAGTCCAAACATCGAAGAAAAATGAGGAGGCTAAATTATGAGGATGTATTTTTAAAGAATGGTTAAAGTAGAATGAATAACTATTTCCTCTTACAATAATCTGTCACAACTAATTTCCTTCCTACTCTGATTCCATCTCCCAACCTGCACCCTGGCCAGCAAACATTTTTTTGCTGCTCCTTCTACAGGTTTCAGCTGTGAATCCAAAAGAGCTCAGCATCATCAGGAGCCAGTTTGGGCAGAGGAAAACAAGGGTTTGAGACAAGACTGACAATCACCCAGAGCTGGTTTTTATGGTGGTTGCTCCCTAGTAGATCCTACACTAGTTACATATCTGAGTTGTAATTATTCCAACAGGCAGTGTCAGAGATTGAGAGTTTCCACATTGCATGGCAGTCCTTTCCTCCTGGAGAAGCCAACAAAACCAAATTGCTGAAATGAGCTCTACATTTCCTAATTCCTTAAGAGCTGCCAAGAATGCAGAAAAAGATAGTGGACATGTTCTGTGTTTTACATGAGGCAAAAGCCATATCCCACAGGCTTGTCCTGCTGGAAACTAATTCCTCATCCCACTCAAGTGCAGCACATTTTCATCTTCATTAAGATGATATCTCATTCTGATGACCAATTGAGACCTTAATAACAGGGGGAAAACCCTTTGCTGAATCTTTAATAGCAGAAGCACAAGTCGTTTCATTTTCAGCATTAAATACTCAAGGACAAAATAGCCCTTAAAGCTTGATTATTGTAGCTAGCACTGAGAAAGTGAAAGGATGAGGAAATCCTCACCAGCAATATCACAGGTGGTCTCTCACCCTGAGAGCAGTTCAGAAATAAGAAGGATGCCCCTGTGGTGAGCACAGAGAACACAGCTTCATCTAGTTTCAACAAATTTAAATTTTTTCTAGTACAGTTCCTCATCCTACCAGACGCCACAGAAGTAAAAAACAGCAGTTTAGATTTTAGGAAGAGTGGCTGACCACCAACTGACACTGCAATAAATGAATAATTATTTTCAAAAAAACCCAAGCCACACAAATATAAAACAATTTGTACATTTCCACAGACCTATAATGAGGAGAATAATTTAAATTGCATATTTGAGTCAGCTCAATACTATTTTATAGAATGGCAAACTGGTGACTCATTGCACAAATCTGAAATTAAGTCATAAAAGTCATGTTTCACCCTCCAGACTGGGTGGAGCCTAACCTCCAGAAAGTTTCATCCTTAAGATAAATCTTAAACAGCTTTAGAAAAAGAACAACTTTTTTCCTTCTTATCTTTCCAAGACTGGGGTCTGGTCAGGAGAGCTATACCCCTCCTGAGCATAGCTGAGAAGAATTCCCCTTGTGGAGAAAGAACTGCCCTGAAATTTTTATATTAGTGACAGCATCAACTTGATCATGACTGTAACTTCCTTTCCCACCCCGGACCCTAGATTCAAAGTCTTTATTATTCCCATGGGCTAAATAATAAATAAAAAGCAGTATGATCATCAAAAAAACCTAAACCAACATCTAGTCCTTGTATTGTGCTCCTCTTTCACAAAGAGAGAACCCTGAAAGTGTGTTCACTGATTTTAGCCACTTTCATACATCCAAATATATTTGCTGATCAACCCCTTCAAAGCTTTAGTTCATGAAGGGAAAAAAAAAAAAAAAAAAGGATTTTCGATCATTCCTTGGAAAATCACAATCAGCAGAATGCCAGGTCAGGAAAACAGCAGTACAATTAATTAAACAAGTCTGCCAACTCCCATCCTCAGCAAAAACACACCCCACAGTCTTGCAAGCCTCACCATCCCTGCAGCCACCCAGTGTCACTGCCTGAGCCCAGGGGTGCCAAGCTGCCCCTTGCTTTTTGAACACAATTTGCTTCAGCAGCTGGGCACCAATGGGGCAATGAGCTGCAGCTTTTGTGACTGCCAGGGCTTGAGGTGGCCCTGCAGGAAATCCTGACCACACTACTGAGCTACAGCTTCTCTGGAAGTCAATGCTGCACAGGAAAAAAGCCCACTAAATACACATTAAAGGGCAGGCACAGCAGGATGTCCCCTGCATCCTCCTCTTGAGGCTTACCCCATCTCTCCTTGGCACAGAGCAAGATCTTTGCAGGATACACTCTCCATCCTCAAACCTGCACCAAAATCCCACCTGGCTTGGAGCATGGAGCAGCAGAGGAAACCCTGGTCCTCATCCAGAGCAGACAGAAAACCTGCAGATTGTCTACCTACTCAAAATCTGCCTGCAGCTCAGCTGAGTTCAGTTTTTCCTTTTCAGGCTTAGAAGAAGGCACTCCGAGTCAATATTCCTGATTTGCCCTGAACTGCCAGCACAGGAACGGCACACACGGCCAAGGCTTGATTTTCTGTAGGTATTTTTGCAGCACCTAACTACATTCCAATCCAACTCAACCCCTGGCTACAGGCACCAGGAAACGCAGGAGCCTCTAATCTCTGCAGGAAGAAAGCCATGAGGATTAGCCATTCAACACACAAAAGCAGAGCGTTTTATTTAAGTATTTTGTCTACCTCCACATCATTGAAAACCATTTATAGCTCACTTCTTTGTGGAGCTTTTCCAAGCCTGCTTCCCAGCCCTTGAGAAGCTGATCCTCAACTTCCACAGCACCTGGAACAAGCAGGAGACAGGAAAGGCCTTCCCTTGTTCCATTAGGAAGTTTCCCCTGAGGAATAGCCCCGCTTTAATTCTCTCTCCACGCTCCTCAGAGGAGTGAGAGGTCTGTCTAACAGGATGTGTGGTCCCCCACACATTCCCCCTCACATTACAATCCCCCAGCCCACTCCAAATCCATTTGGGAACTCTGCCCTCTCCTCCTCTGCAAGGCTTCCTCCACCCTCACCTGTGTGTAGCTGAACAGGGAGACTGGGAAGAGATGCAGCCTCTGATACTTCTGCTCCAAGTTCATTTATTCACACTTCCAATGCTATTGATGCCCAAGCCACACTCGCCTCCTCACCCTGCCCAGCCATCCTGGAATGTACACCACCACACTCAGAAGGAAAATCTACAAATATCACTAAAAAACTTCCTTCTTCTTGCTTACCCCTACTCCAAGATCAGTGAAGGAACTTGTCATTAGAGTTTCTTGCATCTCCCTCCCCACACCTTTCACTCCTTGTAATCCTGTTAGAACACAAAGCCTCGTGGTCTTCTCCCTAAGGGATCATTCCTGTGGGAACATCCCCATGCTGAGCCCACCGAGCCTTCCCAGCTCCCTCAGGTTTCAGAACTCTCAAGCAAGCTGTTCAAGAAGCTGCTTCACTCATCCCTATGTCCCCAAGCATTAATGTGCTCCCAACTACCCCTTCATAATCGAAGGATTTGTTCACATGCAGGGATCTCCTTGCCCTCTCTCCCATTTGGTGTTATTGAAACTTCATCCTTTGTACTTGGCCCATCTGGAGGAGCTTTTTGGTTGTTTTACAGCACTGTCCTCTCACAGGAATTTGGTCTACTGGTGCAGTTTCTTCCAGCATTATTTATATTGCTTTTGAAAGAACTCATCCATAAGACCATTTAGCATTTCCACCCTGTTTCAAAGAAAGCCCATTTAATTTATCACCTCTGTAAGAAACCAGCCACCCTGAGAAGTATCCAAGTAGAATTGATGGCACTGAAAACAACACTGCACAGACACACGTGATGTAATCACTCTATTAATTACACCCACATTATAAAAATTCTTCCAGTATCTTTCCTAATATAATCAATGGTCTCAGGAAGCTAGTACATCCCAGACCCATGAGAAAGCAGGATCAATTCTTCATCAGTCATAAGAGATTGATGTGAGCCTAACCTGCCCTAACCACCTCTGATAACAAAGACTGAACACCTTCCCAGGAAGTAATGCAGCATTTCACTGCTTTTACTGTCACTAAAGATTGCCAGCACCCAACCAAACCCTTCTGCTCACACTGGGAGCCCATTACTTCACCCACCTGACACGGTTTTGTCTGGTTTTCTGCTTCCTCTTTGCAGCAACACTTCCTCTCAATTTCCTCTTTATTATGAAGAGCTCCAGTTCCTTTAATTTCTCCTCAGAGATCATTTATTGCAGGATTCAGGTGCTCTCTGGTCCCTGCTCTCTCTCAGTGGTCTGCACAGTTTCTCAAGTGCAGCGTGAGGGAAAGGATAATTCATCTCTGCTGTGAGGGGATAAACAGGCACATCACAGATGCTGCCAAAAGGAACTGCCGGGATCCTGGATCCCGAGCTGCTGGCACCCGATCTCAGGGATTCAACCAAACTGAGCTGCGCACAGCCTCCCTGTTGAAAAAACCCCAAAAACTAATGACTGCAACACCAGGCTGCCAAAAATCAAACAGCACAGCCCAACTAAAGCCAGGAGGGCTTTCTGATCACCAGTCCCCAGGACACCAGCAAAATTCTCCTCCTTTCCCAAGTGCCAGAAGGAGATGGCTCTGAAATAGGATTTTAACATGCCCCCACCTCAGTCACATCCACTCGGAATGCTGGGCAAACACGGTTTTTTAATGTGTTCTTTTTAATATAGATATAATTTTCTCACACATTTACTGCTACACTTAGCCCAAGGAGCGAAACCAAGCACGAATCTGAGTCTCTCTGTTAAACCAATCGCAAAGGTCAATTTTAATTCAGAGAAATACAAATTATTTGCCAGGGCCACGCGACTAAAGGAGACAGCTCAAATATTAATTACGGACGCCGGAAAGGCCATTCCACACCTGAGCAGGTGCCGGGATTAACCCTGCAGTCAACAGGGCGGCACAAGCGCCAGTGCACACGTGGGAACGACCGCGCCGCGAATGCGGGACTGCCGGGACAGAGACACCCGACACCGGCGGAACCTCCGGCATCCCCGCGCTGCCAAAACAGCGGCAGCGGCGTCGGAACGAGCGGCACCCTGAACGCACCAGGCGCAAACAACTCTTCAAACAGCACCTGAGGGACCTCAGCTGTATCCGCTGCTCCCGGGGAGCCCAGAGCCCGCGCCGTCACCTCATTAATGCACAATTTGGGTGGCTCCGGCGAGTTCCGCGCTGACTTGTTTGGAGCAAAGCAAGGGAGCGACAGGTGCACATCTCCGACAGCTCTTCTAAAGGCAGCAATAAAACGGATTGGGGCAGAAGCCAGAAGGATACACCAAGGATCAACTAAGGGAACAGGCTACACACTACTCCCTTAGTTTAAAAAGAAAAAAATAGGGGAAAATCCTTCCCGGTATTTTTAGCAAATCTTTCGAGCTCCAAGACGCAACCTGCCGCCTTTACAGTTTTTTTCCGCCCTGAGACACATAGGAAGCTGCGCGCTGCCAGCCCCCTCTTTTCCTAGCAAAGCCACCAAGGAAAAGGGAGCGAACAGAGCCCGACTAGCACCGCTCCCCTCCCTCTCCCAGCCGCCGCACCGACCGGGACTCGGGGAGCCCCCCGAGCGCCTCTCCCTTGGCTGACCTTGAGGGGGGGCGGGAAGAGAAGGGAGGGACA
>VXBR01011794.1:93030-179987 GCA_013400215.1 Cisticola juncidis | reverse complement strand
TTCTGAACAAAGAGGTTTCTGAAGCCCCACACACGCACGGACCCCCCGAACCCGCAGCGACCCCCGCGCCCCTCACGGCGCTCCGCGGGGCCCAGGCCACGCCCACCACCAATAGACCACGCCCACCACCAATAGACCGCGCCCGTGTACATACAGACCACGCCTACTTCTCACAGANAGGTCCGGGCTGAGTGGAGCCCAGGACACGGAACTGGGTGGGGGGGTCTCGGGGCACGGGGCTGGGGGAAGTTTAAGGCTCCGAACATGGGGTTTACTTAGGCCACAGGGGCTGAGGGGAGTCCTGGGAGTTGAGGAGGGGTACCCGGGCTCCGGGAATGGAAGCGGGGCTAGGAGGAGTGGCAGGCCCCGGGAATGAGGGACTTCAAGGCCCCGGGATGGAGGGGTCCCAGGCCCCAGGGCTGAGACAGAGCCGCTGCCCGGGAAAGCCAAGTTTTGTCGCACACACGGGGCTGGGGATGCCGTGTTCTTCTGGCTTCTCCATGGCCCAGTCCCGCAGTAACACTGTACCTTCGCCTCTAGAAAATAACCCCGGGGGTGTAGGGCTCCATCGCGGCGCCCAGAGCCAGGAGGGATCCCGGCGGTGTCGTGTGCCCTGCAGGGAGTGTTGTGGGCACTTTCACTCCGTGCGAGGAGTTGGGCTTGGGTGAGTTTTCCTGCTGGCTGTGGGATCGCCGGCACTGCCCGTGTGTGTGAGTTATCGCCGTGTGTTAGCGCCCATGGCAAACCCTACTTTCTCTTGACAGAGGTTCGTTAAAGCTGTAACTCTGCTGAATGGCCCCAGCTGCGTTTGATGTGCAGTTTGTGTCGGAAAACCTTTAGGGTGAATTTGAGTTAATAAAGTGCTCCGAGCACAGAAATGCCTGATGTTTATCACAACGTGATTTATGTGTTCTGTGCTTGCCTGTGGTTTAATGAGCTGCTTGGGAAAGATGGTAAATCTGACTGTGTTTTGTGTGGTCTAGTGGGATGGGCAGGTCCAACCAGGCAGGATTTTTGGAGGTTTCTCCTTTAGAATCCCCATTGCCAGCTCAGGCTTGACTGAAAGGCCTGGCTTATCTTTAATTCCTTTATTCAGCTGTTGACTATTTTCCTCCTCCTGGCTTTTTTTGGCTCAGTCTGAGATGCATTTCCTGAGGTCAATACATGAGCACCGCAGGGCATGACTGCCAGGAGGGAAATTTTATGCCGCACGAGGTTTTGATCTTTATTATGTTTCTTTCTCATTTTTAGAACACAGCCTAGCTGAGAAATACTTCCCTGTGTTCTCTGTGACCTTTTGACCTGCAAACTGGGAGCAAATACACTACAGGTGAGGATGGTGTTGCTGTGTGCTGGGCGGTGCAGCTCACTGCTCTCGGGTGCTTTAATTGCTGAACTAATAATTTGGCTGATTGTTATCCTTAGTATACCCTGTGTGCAATTATTCTTGTCCTGGAGCATTCTCTCAGGGCTTTTCTTAAAGCTGTAGGAGAATGAGTTGCCTTTTTTTGCAGTGTGCTAAGTTGTGCTGACTTTCCTTGTGCAAGTGCTTGGGCACAGCAAGCCCTGGAAGAAGTTTTTCTGCCTGTAGCTTTCTGGCAACTTCAGCTGTGCCACTTTCATAAAATTTTAAAAAATCCCAACACCGAAAAACCCTCAAGTGCTCACTAAAAATGTATTTGAAGATTGGGAGGTATAAATAAAACCCCAACAAAAATACAACCAAAGCTAATAAAAGGAACTTAAACTATGTATTTGTCCATCTAGAGCAACAGAGCATTTAATAGCTTCCCACAGTCAGAGGGCAAGGTTAGATGGGATATTGGGAAGGAATCCTTCCCTGTGAGGGTGGGGAAGCCCTGGCACAGGGTGCCCAGAGAAGCTGTGGCTCTTCCTGGATCCCTGGAAGTGTCCAAGACCAGTCTGAATGGAGCTTGGAGCACGCTGGGGTAGTGGAAGGTGTTTACAGTGAATCTTAAGCTCATTTTCTTTATTTCCTTGTGCAAGTGGCTTATTCTCCCAATGACCCATTTCCTGCAGAAGTTTTAGTGATATTCCCTAATATCCTTCCTGAATCAAGGAAGCTGAAGCCCCATGCCCTGGAGGGAAAAGAATGATGTGCCTTGATTCCATCATTGCTGCCTGCCTGGTGGGGGCCCTCTGGAGTGCCCTGTGTGTCACTGGTGGCTGTGTCACTCCTCCTGGGCTCCTGGGTAAGCTCGAGCTTGGGGAGAGATGATCCCGTTGTCCTCAGGCTGCAGGACTTGCAAATCATTTGAAGTCTGGGCAGGGCTTTGAAGCAGTGTCTCAGAAATGTTATATTTAATGTTAGATTTTTCAGGTGATAGTTAAGGGAGCCATCGACATGTTTAGATCTGGAATGTGAAAATAATAATTTCTATTTTCTTGAGGAAAATAAGTTCTGTAGCAATCACAGTAAGTTTATTATAAAACCACATTGTTTCATGCTGGTCCAGTTGCTGCAGTAACACTTTCTGAAGTGAGCTGGAAGATGGAAATATTTGATTTTTTTCTTCCCAAGTTCCCAGTTGACATATTAGGGCCCAATATTTTAACACAGCTCAGTGCAGTAGGGCTGAGAAGCTTGGGTACAACAGTAAAAATAACCTTAATTATATTAATTCCAGGTGTTGTGTTTTCCTGTTAAGACTTTGAAGGGGTGTCAGTGAAAAAGTGTCTTGGTATAGGTGTGACTTCAGATGGGATGATGTTGTTTGGGATAATTTAGCAGGAAACAGTTACCCAGGGTCTTAGGGTGTTGTACACCTTTGAGATGAATATTGCTTTTCTTTTTTTAAACTGAATTGTTCTAAGAAAAGTGTGGTGCAAATGATGTGGTTCCCTCTTAGACACAGAACTGTGGAAAGGCCATTAACAGTCATCCAGTGCCACCCCTGCCATGGCAGGGACACTTCCACTGTCCCAGGTTGCTCCAAGCCCCATCCAGGGGGTCTTGGGCACTGCCAGGGATCCAGGGGCAGCCACAGCTGCTCTGGGCACCCTGTGCCAGGGCCTGCCCACCCTGCCAGGGAACAATTCCTGCCCAATATCCCACCCATCCCTGCCCTCTGGCAGTGGGAACCCATTCTCCCTTGTCCTTTTGCTCTGTGTCCTTGTCCAAAATAATTCTCCAGCTCTTTTGTTGGTACTGCAAGGCTGAGGATGAATATTTATCTTTAGGGTGATACATTTGACACTTCAAGTATAAAATACACTCATAGCAGAAAGTGAGTAGAGCCTGAGGCACTTTGTCTCCCTAAGCACACACCATCCAAAACCTGTGGCAGCCTCACCTCTAAGGTTTAGATTTAAGATACTTTAAAAGAGGAAAAATAGACTGTTAGATCATGAATTGTTTTACTGCGGCTTCTGTGGACTTACCCGAAAAGTCCTTGGGTAGTAAATTCTGGGTTATGTTTGTCTACTGCCCTGTCTGTGAGTACAGTGACTTGGTTTTCCCCAGAGAAACCTGCTATGGAGTTTGCTTCCATGCATTCTGGTTTTAACCTCTCTTGAGAGCAGCTTTTAATTGTAGTCCCACCATGTGAAGAGCTCCTTCATGTGGGGCAGGACAAGGTTGGAAGAACCAAAGCACCTATGGCTGTAACCGGGAATTTTGTGCCAGGACTGGCACAAGGTTTGGGTTGGGGATTTTTTTTCTGGATCTCCAAGGTCTCTCAAGCTAAAATTCTTAGTTATTTCTATTTAGCTCTGTGAAGTGAAATCTGTGATCCTCATGTAGACAACAAGAAAAAAGGTCATGGTTTGAGACAACCAAAGTTGCAGCTGACCTGTGCTTGAAACATGAGCCCTGAGAATCTGTGCTCCAGAATTTGTAGCCTGTCTGTGACGCAGACAAAGCTGCTGTGCTGACACAGACCAGCCAGCCCCTGTGTCTGTATGCACCAGCTGTGTTCTGGACCACCACTTCAATTTGTGTTTTCATCTGTTTGGTGCAAGCTTCCAGCTCTGGCATTTGTGCCTCGGGAGCTGGAAGAGCAGTGGGATTTTTGTCACAGAAGTCTCAGTTGTGATCCAGACAGATACCTAAGGTGTGCTGCCTGCCTGCCCACCTTGGATGGAGCCAAGGTTGCTTTTTCCTGCTGGAACCGAGCTCCTCAGGCTGTGTTCTAAAAGCACAAGGCACTAGCCTGGCTCATCCACGTTGTTTTCTCCTCCCTGAAGTTCAAGCTAATCCAACAATGTTGCTGGAAAAGCAACTGCAGTGATTCAGACCTGCTTTTCCTTTTTTGGGGGAAAGCAATGCTGCCCTCCTCTCCTGACTTCCCAAACAATCTCCATCTGGTAAATGAAACAGGTGCTGTGATTTTTTTTGTTTGTTTCATTAAGTTTTTATTTAAAATTTCTTTGTATAGAAAAAAAGCCACCAAAGCATGACTCTTTGGCCAGGAAGAAGAGTTTTCTTGATGAGGACTGGCTGTAAGTGATGTTTCTGTTCAAAAGGCAACTTCAGCCAAGGAGAAATTAGCACATTGTGATATTCAGGTTCTTAGGCGGTTCACAAATCTCTTTCCTCCTTGTCACTGAGGAGTTCAGACTTCTCCATATCAAATTCTGAGACAATCCACTGTCTGTCTCCCTTCAAAAGAACTTTGTCTCTTTCTGGAGCTGGAATTGTATCTGCAGATAACTCAAATCTGCCAAACTGTCACCTTGTCAGCCTTGAGAGGCTCTTGCTCTGTTCTGAATTTCTCTCTTCCAGATAGGAGTTAACACTCATTTTCTTGGAGCCAAATGAGCCATAAACATTTCTTAAATTTGACTACTCTGAAATATTTTTTTGTGTGCTTTGAGCTACATGCAGGTGGGTGACTTGGCTGGAGCTTCAAGGAGAGTCTCTCTACTCTGTGGAAAAGTTGGGAATTCTCAGGGAAACCTCACCCTGTGGACACAGATTGTGCAAGGCAGGTTAAATGAGTCAGGCCATTAAGCAGATGCATTCCTGCTGGCTGTAACTTTTTATAGGAAAAGGCAGGTATGTTATGTTTTCTACCCCTCTGCCAACAGTTCTCTGATGATCCTTTGCTCCTCAAATCAGCGTGGAAATACCTGTGCTCTGGTGCCCCTGCTCGTGTGGCTGGTTTGCAAAGGCAGCCTAATTATTTGAGAACAGCAACTGGAAAAAGAAGATTTCACCTTGCTGATTGGGGTAGAAGTAACTGGTGAAGCAGGGTTGTTATTGTTAATAAGGGGTAGAAGCTTTTTGGGTTTTTGTTTTTACAGCTCTTCTAAGTTACCTCTGACATCTGTGGAGGTGTTTTGAGGGAGTTTTTCGTGGCTGGGGTTTACTGAAATGTTTTTTAGGTAGAAAAGCTCAAGTAATGTGCTGCATTTTGAGTGCAGGAAGGGAAGGGAATGCTTTGACCAAGAAAAAGCAGCATTTGGCATTTGTTTCTGTGGAAGTTTATAGCTGCCTCTTAGAAACCTACAGTGCATTGCTGGAGTCTGACAGTCTGAAGTAGCAAGGAAATGTTGTATCCTTGCTGGAGGTGCTATTTTCAGTGCTGTTGCAACAGATGGGACTGGTTTACTCTGTTTGGGTACACTCATTTTTCATTTGTGTCTCCAAAGCTGTGCTTCATGGTGGCTGCATCCATCCTCTCTCTCAGATCCTCTGGTGGCTCAGCTCACAGCTTAAATTTGGGGTTGCTGTTGAGTTTGCCAGGTTTCTTCTGCCAGTTTAGTGGCACCAAAGTCTTTCCCCAGGATGTAAACACTCCTGTCTCCCTTTCAAGAGAAGCCCAAGCCAGCTACTGTCCTACATCCTTATAAATAATCCAGTTGCAATTTCTAAAAAGGCTTTATTAAATCTAAATCTAAAAGCTTGTGTGTTTGCAATGCATCATCTTCTCTCTTAGCCCTGAAAATTCAGCTGCAGAATAATGCAGCTCACGAGGGGAGGGATGTCATTGATGTGACACTGATATCACTGAGGGGAGGCTGAGCCATGGCTGGGTGTTCTTACAGAGCTAGAGCTGGAGATTGGTCATTTCCAGGGCTGAGGATTTTAGGAAGAGGTGAAACTTCACTGCAATGACAGTTAAAAAAGAAATTGCCAGGCTATGGCTTAGGTTTCTGCATTGATTGATATTTGGTAGATTCCACATCAACTTGAATCGTGCTCTGAAACAAATGTGGTTCCTCTCCAGCAAAATTAATGTGATCAAATATTGCCCCAATCTCCTACCTGAGGAGAAATTACTTTTGCTGCTAGATTTCATTTTCCCAAAACTGATTTATGTGTCTGGGTAGGCTAATAACTTCAGTAAAGTGTGAAATCCTTTATCTCAAAATTGCACTTGGTAAGCTGAAAATTTTGAGGGAAAAAGAATAGGAGCTGTTGGGTCTGTCTTGGAAATGGGGCAAGGAGTGGATGCAGATGTTTCATTAGCTGGAATACACCCCTGGCACCCTTTTTGGAGTTATTCTTATACAAATTCCATGGAACGTTAGGTTTGTGTTGGAAAGGACCTTAAAGCCCATCCAGTGCCACCCCCTGCCATGGGCAGGGACACCTTCCTCTATCTCAGGGTGCTCCAAACCCCCTCCAGCCTGGCCTTGGACACTGCCAGGGATCCAGGGACAGCCACAGCTTCTCTGGGAAGTAATAATTGATTTTGGTGGAGGCAGGTTGAAGCTAGGAGGTTTTCTTTCCCCCTGGTTTATGAATCTTGGTGTTAATGGTGAAATTTCTCTCCTGATTGCTTCACCCTTTCCTTTGCATGTTGACTTTTCCTTTCCATTGGATTTGTTGTGCTTTTCCCCCCCATTTTAATTTTTCCTTCCCCTCTTCCCAATCCTCCTGAGAAGATGGAGACAGAAGAGCTGGGAGCTGTTACCCTCAGTCTTCTGCTCTGGCTTCAGTGAGCAGGGCTGAGGGATAATTGACAGTCAGGGGCTGAAATGGGAATAGGTGAGGAATTTTCCTACAGCATCTGTTGGTCAGGTTGTCTTGATGTGCTCTGGCAATGTCAAACTTGGCTTTTTGATAAACACACATCTCTAGAAAGCTCTTGAGTTCTTAGTGACTCCTTCTCAGCCAGTCTCTGCAGCAGTTTTTATGCCTAAATAGTGCCTCCTAAACTCAGGGTTTTTTTCAGATCTTCCTGCACAGCAGTATATTTAAATTTGCAACTGACATTCTGCAGTAATTCATGGATTTACCATGTCCCAGTAAAATCATTCAAATAAGTGCCTGTGACCCCTTCTCTGATGAAAAATTAAACACCCACTGGCTTATTTAATTACTGTTCTCCCTCTCACGTGCTTGTGCTGCCAAAGCCGTTTTTGACATCAAAATGCTGCTTCAAGTGTTTTATCTGCTCTGGATCCTCAAAAGCTCTGCAGAAAGTTCAGTCCTGGGGAGTACCCAAGTGTGGCAAGTCCCTTTTCCCCAGGCTGAGCTGCTCAGTGCTTTCAGTCTTGGAATCATGAGCTAATTAGGGGGCTGCAAAAATAGGAGGAAGTCTTTTTGTTCTCTACTTTTGGTATCCGAAAGAGGATGCAAGAGTTGGGATCTTCCAATTCTTATCTGCACTGAAAAAATCCAGGGCTTTGGAAAGACCAGGGGCAGAGGTGGACAGCTTGTTTCCATTTCCTTGGAGAACAGAATAGCAGACAGAGGGTCATTGTTTGGGGAACCAAATACCCACATGGAGCAGAACTGATGTAGCTGTTGAAATAATGTTGCATTTCTGCTTTTCACGTGACCTGGATGGGCTGAGGTTGAATGGAGCCTGTTTTGTCCTGGGTTTGGGAATGGTGTTTTCCTTGTGGGTTTGAGTCTCTCCTTTGACTCTTATGCTTAAAAGAAAAATCTATGGATTGTGGCATAAGTAAAAGTAGATGGGTCATTCTGCTCTGGAAAGAAGCCCCAACTATTTAATTTGTTCAAGGATATTAATTCAACCTCTGAAAGTAACTGTAGAGCTGTTCTGAGCAAGAATTCAAGGTAAGGTTGGCTTATCTCTTGGAAACATAAATATAATCTATAGATTCCTTGTAGCTGTAGTAGCTGTAGTGCTAGAACATCATAACTCCAAAATGAAAATAAGCAAACATAAATTTAAGTGTTTGTGGGTTTGTTTTTTTTTTCCCTCTGGGCTGCTTTGTTGTATCCTATAAAAATAATCTTTTTTTATAGTAAATCATTCAGGAATTGGAATTATTTCTTCTTGTAAGCTGTAATCACATCAGTTAATGGGAGTTTTATACTCGATCTCAGTTTTATTCCTTGCCCTATTGCAAACTGTGATGTTGAGCTTTTTGTTGCTGCACAGGGCAAGATGCTTATTTTTAATCTTTCTAAAAGTGAGCATCTGCTTTCTCAAGTGATCTTGACTTCCATGCCGGGAGTTTTAAACAAAATACACAAATATCATGACACACTTGATTTAAAAAAAGAAAATTGTGAGAGATTGTAGAAATTGCAGATGGAAAATTCAGCTTCCAAAGGAATTTTTTAAATTGCTCTGAGATAAGAATGCTCTTTATTTGGGGGCTGTTGTGAGAACTGGCTGCTTTCTGCTACCAAGTGAACACTCAGGGTAAACATCCCAGCAGAATCAAGGCTGGAGATTGCTTGGACAAAGCAGATAATTTACTGTTTCTTAAGGCTCAGGCAGAGTAAACATTTCTGCAGTACTAAAGCCAACAATCAGAAATGTTGTAAAAAATCTCTTCCAGCTCTCAAGTAAACGCTGTGGGGCTTAATTTTCATTTTGGTTGATTAAATGATACTGGCAATACTGCCCTTATCCAGTACATGTCAGGAATATAAAGCTGTAATTAGGATGGGGAACCCTAGAAAGGGCAAGGATAGCTTCCTGGAGAAAGTAACACATGCAGATTTTCCTTTGCATATGGAACAGAAATTCATCCCTGGAGGCAAAATGAGAACATCAGGTTTGCGTAGAGTGGAAATATTTTAAATTTGAAATCAGAGTTGTTTTTCATAAGCATCTCATCGTTGTTCAGAGCTGGAGAGAACTGGAGAATCAGTGCCATTAGCTGGCTGCATTCCATTAACACTTGAATTTTAAACCTGTTTATTTGAAAAGGAATAAAAAAAGCCATAATACCAATTTTAATAGCAGGTGAATATCAAATGGATGCTATTTGGATGGATTCGATGTGAGCACTGAAATTCGGGGTGTTTGCCCATAAACCAGAGTTGGGGGTGGATGGGCAACCTGTGGCTTTGCCACCTCCACCATCTCTCGTGCTCCATCTCACCTCCCTTGTCCCAAGACTGGGTAAAAGTCTTAATCTGATAGGAAAAAAACCACTGATAAGGGATTTGTTAATGATTTTTCTTTACTTGATTGTGCCATGAAGTCTTCAGAGGCTTTTCCACCACCTCTTGCCTTAAAAGATACTGAGCTCCAACCCTCAGAATGATCTGCTGAATATTTGATGTGTCTTCCCTCCCTCTTCTGCATCACTCTTATGGAATCCTGACCTGCAGCAAGTGGCACTGACATCCACATTTAAGCAGGAATGGCCTAACAGCACACAAGAGAGATGTTTGCACAGACAGCTCCCAGGATCCTCATTTCTGAAAGTTAATGGTTCAGCAGAACAGTGTGGGGGCATCCTGTGTTGCAGAAGCAAAGAGAAAACTGTAGATGTGGCTTTATTTTTGTATTCTGTGGTTATTCACTGCCTTGGAATATGTGAGTAGAAAGGCAAGAATGGGGAATAAAAGGGAAAATTAGGCTGCTGCTCCTCTGCTCTGTGTTTTTTAGGGAATTCCTTTACCATTCTGTTCCCAATTGTAAGGCTGACCTTGTGATTGAAAAAATTGCATTTGCCTCAGAAATAAAACCTTTATTTCACAAGAACACACAGCAAATTTTTTTCTCAAAGGCAGCATTTACCCTTCACCTTGAATCCTGTGAGCCACCAAAATGGCTTTGCCTCCTGCAGCTGGTGTGTGATGAGGTGGTGTTTCTGTGGCTCCTTTTTCTCTGTTGTAATTATGTTTAGATTTGTAGCTCTGCTTTCCCATTTGTCTCTGCTCCCTTGTGCATGTAATGGGGTATGGATTGTATTTTATAAGTTTTGACACTTTGAAACTTGCCCTGTACTTACAGTTGAATATAAATGTTTTTGCTCCAGGCTAGCTAAAAAAAGGGATTTAAGAACAGTAGGGTTTTCTTGGGAAAATTTAAATGCCTGGGTTGGGTTTTGTTTGATAGGTTTGTTTGTTATTTGGCTAAATTTGCCTTTTAAAATCCAGCTGTGACTTTGCTTCTGGCCAAATGCCTCTTACCTGCCTTATCAAGTCTACCTGCCATCTCTCATGTCTTGGGAATTGAGAGATGGGCTGCAAATATTTCATGGAATCATGAAATGGTTTGGGTTGGTAGGGACCTTAAAGATCATCCCTGCAGGGCAAGGACAACTTCACTAAACCAGGTTGCTCCAAGGCTCATCCAGCCTGGCCTTGAACGTTTCAGGGATGTGGAGTCCACAGCCTCTGGAGGAAGGTGAGATTCCCTCTTGATGAGGGCTTTGGGGAAAGTCTGAGGAATTGGAATAACACTGATAAGCAGTTGGATGTGACAGCCAGGTATGTGCCAACAGCTAACACTCACAGCTATTTAATCTGTTTATTAGGCCAACAGCTAACACTCACAGGTATTTAATCTGTTTATTAGGCAGATGATGTGCCTCTTTCAGAACAGGTAATTCTCAAGGTTGCTTTTCCCTGAGATTCTCCTCGGGGTTGCTGTTCCCCGAGGAAATCAGGTTTTTTGNCAAAATGCACTTTTTATTGACAGAATTTTACCAATGCCCACTACCTATGCTAACATGGCATTTCTACTCTAAACCAATCTCTAAAATCCAACTCAGCAAAAGATGGGGGACGAGAGCAAGAACAAGGAGCACAGGGGCCACTCCCCAATTCCTCCAGCTTGTCTCTTCAATCCCAGATACTAAAAATCCCAGATTCTACATTTACATTCTATGATAAACTAAATACTACTTATTTTGAATTCTCTCAGCTTGTGATTCTTCATACACTGTGGGCATTCACTGCCATGGCAGGGATCAGAGGCAGTGTCCTCCTGGGCTCTGTGTGAGGCTCTGACCCCCCTGTACAGGTCCCAGACCCCCTGTCCGGTCTCCAAACCCTCCAGGGTGGCCAGAGGGATGTTCTAGACTCCAACACGTAATAAACACCGAGGAGTTATTCTGTGAAACTCTCCCTGGTTTAGGATGGGCAGCACTCGGGAATTTCGTTGTTTCCCTAAAGCAGCGTTCTCCCCCGGCAGGATGCTCCGGCTGCGGTTCCTGCCCGTGGCCGCGGGGCTGGCGGCGGTGTCGCGGCGTTACCACGGGACGGCCCCGCGCCCCGGCGCCCGGCGTAGGCTGGTGGTGGCGGCTTTCCTCGGGACCTCTGCGGCCACAGCGACTGCCAGATTCCTTTGGCAGAGGTAATACACGCATATCTCATTTATTTCTGCCCCTGGCGCTCCTGCTTGTCCTGCTGCACGGGAGGGATGGCTGTGGATGATTGCCCGAGGAGCTGCTTTGCTGCTGGGAGTGCTCAGGGATGCCACAGAGCTTGGGGCTGAGGCGTTGTCTCACACGGGCTCTTTGATGTGGTTTCCTGCCTGCTTTCCTCCCTGCGTGGTGGTTTGTGGTGTTGTGAAGAGACAAACCTTCGTTTTCACAGCTTCTGATTGAAACAGCACATTTGGGCAGGGTTTGCTCCTCTGTTTGTTTGTGTGGTCTGCTGGCTGCTTCGTGTATAAAATGCAGCAGAGGAGTAGAAGGGGACAGTCTGTCTTTTTGTGGGAAGGTAGCAGCACACAGGGTTTATGTGGATTTTAAGGGACACCTCATGGGTTCTGAGGCTCAAAGCTTGTTCCTGTACCTGGGGAGAAAAGGGGATGTCAGGGCTTTCCTGAGGTGACTCACTGAAACCTGGGCCTGAGCCATGTCTGAAGTAAAACAGGGACTCCCTTCTCCTCCATCATGTGAGAGCAGGGTGGCACCAGCAGTGTCACTCATGCACATGACTGCAATTAGAGTCTAAAAATAAAGTACTTGCTGAAAGCCTGTGTTCTTTTCATTCTAATACTCAGGTGATTTGTTGCTGGCTTTCTGCTCACCTGTGGCTAGAAGGGTTTTAATGCAGTGGGAGAAAGGTGATGGGAATTGTTCTGGCTGTTCCTTAGAGCTGTCAAAGCTGCCTCTCTGCTAGCAGGAGTTGCTGAATGGAGGGAGAACACTGTGATCCAGCAGAGTCGTTTTGTGCTGCACTCTGCTAATGATCTGCACTGATGCAGGCAGTGCCTCTGAGGGAATGGCCAGGATAACGCCCCTTCTCCAGCAGGGAGGCCAGTGGGGTTTTTCCACTTCAAACCTTATCCTCAACATGAGCAGAAAGTCAGGAGGACATCGTGTCCTATGGAAAGCTGTCCCAGAGACATGGAGTTAACATCTCCTTCTGCAGCAGGTTCCTCTGCTTTTAAAACCAGCTAAATTTTCAGGTGCTGGTGTTGCTTTGATCAGGAGGTTGGTGCTTGTGCTGTGTGGAGTTCTGGGTCACAGATGGATTTCAGGGAGGGATTTTTGGCTCCTGGAGTACTTTGCTGTTCTTTGGAGGCCCTTGGGCACCTTCCTCAGCTGAGAGCACTGATAGAAATCAGTCAGAGACACACAGCTCTCATCAATCTGCAGAAGCTGACTTGCTGTTATTACTTGTTTTGTCTTTCCTTGTTCTGTCTCCTTCATCTTTTATAAATTTATAAAGCACTAAATAGAATTGTACAGACTTTCAAGTATTCCTTTCCTATCTGAGCCATGAAATAAATCTTCAATGTCAGCAACTGTATAATAAAAGTGCACCCAAGCTTGCGATATTAATTTAATTACTTGGCATAAAGCTGCTGAATAAAACAAGGAACAAAACTGATATGTTTGATGTAGAAAATTCTTCATACTGACATCTGTGGAAGTTTCAAATGGACTTTCAATTGGGCGTTTTAACCTTGTTTAAAGAAATAAGGGATGAAGTGTTAATTTCC
This sequence comes from Cisticola juncidis, assembly GCA_013400215.1. Classification (NCBI taxonomy): domain Eukaryota; kingdom Metazoa; phylum Chordata; class Aves; order Passeriformes; family Cisticolidae; genus Cisticola; species Cisticola juncidis. The sequence continues at coordinate 166,905 of VXBR01011794.1, read as the reverse complement.
TTTGTCTTTCCAAAAATGGAAATTAGATGATCAGTAGAGTTTAAGTGTGAGAGTGGGTTGAGTACAGAGTGTTTGTAATGACATCCTCAGTTACTCAGGAGGTGTGTCCTGAGTTAGTACAGGAGTAGCAATTAGTTCTAAGATAAATATGTAAATATTTCTTTACAGTTAAGGCATTGAAGAGGTAACAGAACAGATCAAGAAGCAGTTGGAAGTTTCTTGGGCTAGACAAATAGAAGATGATGGTGGTGTGAAGAGAGACAGGAATTCTCAAGTGGAGACTGTCAGGTGCAGTTTGAAACTAGTTTCAGGTGGATTCTGTAGGATGTGCTGTGAGCAGCAGCACAAGCCAGTGCTGGGGGGGTGAGGAAGCTCACACAAAGGTAGAGAAGAAATCAAGGAATGAAAAGATACAAATGGAAAAATCCTATGGTTGTATGACTGAATTGTGTCTTGCTAAGATGGGAGGTGGGTTGGTGGGATCTTTGGGCCATTGCAGGTAAGTGTTGTTGCCTTCCCTGCCCACTGCCTGCTTTTGGGGAATGGATCTCCCCTAAATTATTACACAGCAGGAGTAGCTCACGCTGCTCCATTTTCCTGTGCTGAGGAATACTTGAGCAGTGCAAATAGCTGAGCTTAGAAAACTAATGAAGTTTACCCTTTCTCAGCAATAACTTAAACTCTGAGGATTTCCAGCTGGCAAGAGAAGCAATTAAGTATCTGGGCACTGGCATAATGAATTGAATTAATTGAAATTAATCTTGGTGCAGTCATTGGCTACTCAGAACGAGGCACTAATATATGAGAAGTACTAAACCTCACAGTTAGTGTCTAGCTTAATGTTTGTAAAAAAAATATTCTGTGACTGATCCTGGTGTAGAACTTGTAATCTCTAGTTCCTGATACCCATTTGGAATGTTGGGGAGTGGCTGCAGATCTGTTCTTCATGTCACAACCCTTCCTGGATGAATCTGTGGGCATAAGCACTCAGATTGGCATTTTGGTGCTGAAGCTTGTTAATCAATTTAGCACTGAGGAAATAAGGGAGCAGAGGTACCTTTGGGGGCACAGAGGGACCTCTGTAAGCAGAGTCTTACCAGTGCTCTTCCTGACAGACTGAAAATACTTAGTTAATGATCCATTTCTTACCCTCCTGTAAGGGTGGGTAAGATTAGTGGTAAGATAAAGGGCAAGATACCTGTGCTGCTCTGGAAATTGCTGCCTCCACCTCTGGGATCCTTAACATAAGAAAGACATGGACCTTGTTGGAGTGAGTCCAGAGAGCCCACGGAGCTGCTCCCAGGGCCAGAGCCAGGCTGGGAGAGCTGGGGGTGCTCACCTGCAGCAAAGAGGGATTGGGGCAGGGAACTTGGAGCTCTTTCCAGTGCCTTAAAGGGGGTCCAGGAGAGCTGGAGAGGGACTTGGAGGGACAAGACACAGGGAATGGCTTTCCACTGCCAGAGGACGGGATTATTTTAGATATTGGGAAGGAATTGTTCTCTGTGAGAATGGTGAGGGTTTGGCACAGGGTGCCCAGAGCAGCTGTGGGTGTCCCTGGATCCCTGGGAGTGTCCAAGGCCAGGCTGGACAGGGCTTGGAGCAGCCTGGGATAGTGGGAGGTGTCCCTGCCCATGGCAGGGGTGGCACTGGACGAGCTTTAAGGTTCCTTCCAAATCAAACTGTTTTGGGATTCCATAACTCTGCTTAAGAATGCATTGATTTTTTTTTTTCCTCCAGTGTCCTGGGGGCTTTAGAGTAATTTGCTTAGAATACATTTTTAATGGGAGAATTGCTGGAAATATCTTATGCCAGCCGAAACAGAGACTTTAAAAATTTCTCTTGTAGTAAAACAAAGGAAACCACATAAATCATAGTCAAGAGGGGAGAAACCTGGTTTATAGCTATAGATGTGTCAGGTACAACTTAACCTAATGTATGGGTGAAAAGATGAAAAAATGTAGGTATTACCTATGTGAGTTTATTTTTAGAACTCTCATGTGTTTACATGTTGGAGGATGAAACGAGCTGATCTTTAAGGTCCCTTCCAACCCAAACCATTTTGTGATTCTATGTTTTTTTTAATTCTTTGTGAGAGGTGACACATTCAAGATACTGTCCTTGGGATTGCTATACTGAGGGTTTTTTCCTAAGACTTCAAGACACATTGGTCTGGGAGTGACATCTTGAAAGAACATTGTGTTCTCTCTGGTGGCTTTTGGCTGAATACTGTTTCCTTGGTTTTTTTTTTCCATGGACGTTGAGGAAGGAAAGGACCAGATCCTGGGGACACAGCCCTTATAGGCCACTGTGGTGAGCTCTGTTTGGAAATGAAAACAGCATCACCTGGATTAAGAAACAGCAGATTCATGGCTCAGAAGGATATTGGGATAATGTCAGGACACCGCAGGACATTGGGATAATGTCAGAACTTCACTACCTTTGTGAAGTTCTTGCCACAAATTCATTGTGGCAATTTCTGTCAGTGTTCAGTATGTGAGAGGTGAGGAGGGAAACAAAGTAGTAAAGAGCCCTGTGAGTGTGATAACACCTGAAAAATTGGGTTGTGGCTCTTCATCCTCTCTGGTGAATTTGTTATTAAAGTTTCAGGTAACTAATTTAGTTGCTTAATATGGTTGAGCTGAGGATGAGACAGAGCTCCTTTCTGAAAGTTCTCCTGATCCCTGGAGATTGACTGTTTTTATGAATGTCATGTCCAAACTTGCTTCTGCATTACAGCATGAAAGCCCTGAAGTCTTAAATGGCTTTTAAACCTCACTGGGATGACTCCAGATGTTTACATGCAGGAAGAATGGCAACTCTTAGTCAGTGGAGGAACACGTGTGTCAGGCAGGATTCCTCCCTCCTGCCACTGGCTTGGTGGGAGCATCTTTGCTGACTCCTGAGTGCCCAACTCCTTGTTAGATCTCTTACATTTCCTTCTGAGACTGAACAGCAACTGATAGCTGACTATTTTGCTACTGCCTTCAGGATTAGAATAACTGAGCACTGTTATCTCTGGCACAAAGCTTTGGGATTTTTTCACCCTGTTCTGCTTCTGTCATTCAAAGAAGAAAAATACTTTCAAGTGAGGGGTTGTGATTCATTGGAAGACCTGCAGCTTGGAGTGTTGTGCCCATGGCCAGTGTGAGTCCCAGCATCCTTCCTGCATGTAAATCCTATGGTTGCATGTGTTTGGCTATCTTAAACAGTGATTCCCCAAGAGGGAATTTATCATTGCAGGCCTCAGGTAGCTCAGTGTTTTTGGGGAGGCTGAGGAATCTAATCTTACACTTGATTGTTGGCTTTCTCCAAGGATTCAAAGGAGATAGTACTTAGTGGTGGGAAATAGTCTTTGATTCAAATTCAGTTCACTGGAGAGAAAAAAGTCTGAAGAGGTCAGAATAATTGAAGCATGGCAGGCACACTCCATGGAGAAAGGCTGCTGGCTGGACTTGGCACACAGTGAAGGGAGGCTTTGTGTTTTCATTTCCCTTTTGTGCAGAAGCTGCAGCACCAGGAATTCCATTGGAAAGTCAGCCTCAGCAAACAGGAGAGAGTCTTTGCTTACTGAGGGAAGTCCAGCAGGGTGGATATTTCTGGAGCTGTGGGCTTTTTTTTCGCTAGCCATACTCTGACATCTGCACTGAAAGACTTTTTATGTGGGCTGAGTATGGAAGTTGCAGTTGTTGGAAGCCAAGGATTTCAGCAGAGGGTGGTAAAATACACAGAGAAGGTGCAGGTAGAAAGCTGCTCCTTTGGTTAATTCAGTGAGTAGTTTGGCCAGGGGCCTGGAGGTGAGGCATAGCTGTTAAAAGCTTGCTTGAGAAGTAGCACACAAACTGCCTTTCTCCTCAGAGCTCATTTTCCTGGATGCTGGGATGGTGATCTGACTGTGGAGCAGAGTTAATTACCTGGATAAACCAGAGGGAGGAAAAAGCCTCTGTATTCAAACAGCCTCTGTCTGTATTGCTGGAGCAACTGACTTGACAGCCTGATGGATTGAAGGAATGCGTTGGATGTGCTGAAAATGTTTGATTTTTCAATTTCATCTATCCCTTCCCTGGTCTGCTGGCTGTCAGTCAAGCATTACAGGAGCAAATCTTTCCTGATACAGCTGCTCTCCAGCATGTGTCCTATGGAATAGCTGGGTTGTGGAGATAAGCAATTGATTTCCTATTGCTTTTCTATCCCCTTTTCCCAAGAGATTCCCTCAGAGATACTTAAAATGGGTGTCCTGCCTGCACAAGGGCTTTCCATGTCAGTGCTGCTGGTGTAGCCTCAGCTGGCCTTTTCCAGCCAAACCCACAGCTCCTGAAGGGTGTGCCAGTGCTGATTAAACTTTCAGGAAAGGCTTCAGGACAGGTGCCAGCATGGACTTCATGCTCCAGGAGAGATCAGCTGCCAGACTGTTCCAGGGAAAGTATTTCCCTCTCTTGAGATACTTGTGGAGGACCCAGGTTTGGTTCCTGTCTCTGAAAGTTTGGTTCAGTGGAGGTTGTGAAGATGGTGCTGTTCTGTAAGACTCACAAATATATATTGGCAAATTGAGACTTGGGGCCTTTGCAGAACAGGAAGTGTGTAAAACTCCATTTTAATGAGAAAAGGCAGGATTAATACTGCTCTTCACTGAGCACTTGTGTATTTTATTACACCAGACCCCTGTAATGGAGCTGTGTTCTGTCCCACTGTGGACCTCTGAACCCCTACCTGAGCTGATCCCTTCCAACCCAAACCATTCCATAAATATCAAGGTGATTTCTTCCAACCAGTACTGTGGACGTTAGCAGTTCTTCAGCCCATTCCCATCTGTCTTGTACCACAGCTGCCAGTGAATTATTGGCTGCTAATAAGGAGAGAGTTGTCTTTTATTATGGTAGCATTTAAATTAACTGATGGAGCACCTACCCTCATTTCTTCTTGGAAGCTGCTGTGCTGAGATTGCTGCAGGCTGTGGAAGGTGCCCCTGCCCATGGCAGAGGGGGTTGGAAAGAGAGGATCTTTAAGGCCCCTTCCAACCCAACCATTCCAGGATTCTGTGATTCCTGGGGAGACACACACAGACTCTCTTCTGTTAACATTACATACCACATCTGTGTTTTCCAGGAAACTGGTAGGATGAAGTATGTGTAGCCATTTGTTTAGAGCTTGGGAGACTTCAAAAATCTTGGTTTGTTTTCGTTTTTCTCCCAAGGCAGCCTTTTTAAAACAAACTCACACAGTTCTAAATGACCACGTTCATAGTTCCAGGCAGGCCAAGGAGCAGCACCTGTGTGTAAGCTCTATACCCAGTGATTATTCCAAAATAAATCACCAGGAAGGCAAAGTAAAGGCAGATTTACTTAAATTATGGGCAGGCTGGGATGTTTCCCTGAGCTGTTTGAGTCCTTTAGAAAGAAATAATTTTGTTAAACTGTTGGTTTTGTTGCTTGTGAAATGTTAACAGATCCTCAGAGATTATAATTTCACTGATGTTAATGTGGTCTGAGCTCTGTCTGATTCTAAACTGCTTTACATGTAAAGCATGGGAGAGCCAGAGCATTGTTTGGCTTAGGGATTTATCCTGCTTTTTATTTAATCATCCCATTGCCAGTTGCATTTCTGCGAGTTGCTCCTGACTCTGAGTGAAGTGTTGAGTCTTGGTCTATGAACAGAGTTGCCTGAAGATCTTTGTATTTGAACAGCAAGGGAAAAGAGGTCCTGTGCTCTGCCACAGTTTTATTTCCACCTTGAGGACGAACAACACCAGTTTTGTTGTCACAAATCTTGCAGCACTGGTGTTTAGAAGAGTCAGTGGTGGAGGAAAGGGATAAAACAGTCTGTCAGCTGCTGGAGATACAGAATAAATCACTGAGCTGAAACAAAAAGGTTGTTCATCCTGAATCCTGCAGTGCTGATGGTAAAACACGTTTCTGTGTTTTATACACTTAATATATCTTTTTGGGGAAGCAGAGGTGGAATTCAGTGCTAGAGGAGGTATGATATGCCCTTCTCCCAGTGCTTGTTGCATGTCTGGTTTTTGGGAGAAGGCCTCATAATTCATGGAGTGATTTGAACTGAGAAAACTTACTGTGACCATTAACTAGGTTTTGCTGTGGGGTGGAAATTTGATTACAACAGGGGGAGAAGGCACACTGAATTCCAAGGGGACTGCTCACTGCTTTTGCTTTGCAGCAGCCAATGCTGCACTCAGGTGGAGCCTGGCAAGACCATTTTGTGGCAACCTGAGCACCCCTCACGTCCTAAACGGGTGTTTTCTTTTCCCTGTACAGGGCCTACGCAGAAGACTCTGTCAGACACGGCCCGAGGGCAGAGCCCAGGGAGAAGGTGAAGCACGAGGAGGAGGAGGAGAGCAGCAGCAGCGAGGGCAGGAGGACAGTGGCCTCTGGCAATGAGGAGGCACCGCAGGAAGGGAAGAAGAAGAAACGTTCTGGGTTCAGGGACCGCAAGGTACCAAACCTGGGCATCTCCCAAGAGAGAAACCCACTCTCTACCTGTCTTTACTTCCTGAGGAACCTTCCTATTTTGGGAACTTACTTTCTCAGCATGCTGCCATGAGTTTCTGTAGGTTGAAAATTGCATATTTGGAAAGCACAGTACACTGATCCTCTGAAATGGAGACCTCTTTTCCCACCTCCATTTGGATGTCCAAGAAAATCAAGGCTCCTCCTCTGCTGGCTATTAGGATGGTGCATACAAAGCAGGGAATTGATGCCAAAGCTTTTAAACCATCTGGGATGTTCAGCATGTGTGTCTCTGAGTCTGTCCTTTTGCCTGTGAATATATACAGTGCATGTAGAAATAAAAAGAGGATGAATGTGGAAGGGAGTGTTATAGGAAAGGTGCACTTTAATTCTTTGTTTAATTATTCTGTGCAAATGTACTTGTTGAAATACAGCCTCAGTCCCCCTTCTTGGTTTGTCCTGGCTCTCTCTTCTGGCTATTTCATTTTCAGCTCAGACACATTTTCAAGGGGAGGAAGGCTTGAGTAATAAACTATTGCTGGCTTGTGACCTGCCTTCGCTCTTGGGGAGCTGCAGGACCTTTGGGCTCCTCAGAACTGACAACTGGTTTGGCACTATCTGAAACCACTGTTATTAGAGGATATGTAATTTGATCTGACAGAGTCCTGTAACTGGCAGCTTGCAGACAGCAGTATTTCACTTTTTAAGCCCATCTGGATGTCAGTTTTATAAGGCTGTATGGGATGATGTAGTATCTTTGCAGTACCAAGGAGGAGAAAGGAATTGTGAGCAGCATCTACTCCCATTTTGTTATGATTTGCTTCTCATATTTATTTTTAAGCCTTTATTCTGGAGGTTGCATCTCATTAGCTGTTAAATTGTGGGTAGTCATATATAGTGGCTTAACAGCTTCTCATGAAAAATTAAGAGCTGTTTCCTTTAAAGCTGCTGAATCATTTTGGTTCTTGCTCAGAAAAGATTACACAACTTGAGATTTCAAATGCATTCCTGATACTTGGGGCTCCAGACTCTCTCCTGTAGTGACATGTTGGTGGCAGCTCAGTGAAGCCACAAAGATACTGGGATATTCAGAGTTGTCCAGGAATGTGGGTTCTTGGAAGCTGCTAATTTTCATGGCAGCTGGGTGTCAGGTGCTCTGACAACTTCAGCTCTTGCCAGTACCACTCAAGAAAAGCAGGTTATTGTTTTTTTCCAGTGTCAGCAGATGGAGGCAGGTTGCAAAGAGCAAACCACAGTCCACCTCCATCCACACTCTTACTTTTGAATACAGTGAGTATAAAGATTGATTTATTTTTTTCACATGGCTGCTGGCTGGGGAAGTCAGAGGAAGGTTTTTTACAGGCAAGGACTTTTGTTCCAGTTGTTAGAGATGTGTTGGCCAGCTCTTTCCTTCCCAAACTAGGCAGGGAGGAATATGGCCATGATTTCCAAATAAGACAGAAGCCAGGTGTGCCCAAAGGGTGGGAATAGTGTGTGGCCTGAATCCCTTCTCATCCCAGTGTGCCTCCCTCTGACAGCAGGAACTCAGGAGCAGCAATTTCCTCGGGGACAGCCCTGTTTAAGACAGCCCTCATCATCTTTGTGCCAACACAAGCCTTTTCTCTGCAGCCTGAGACAGAATGTACCTTGTGTGGCCTGAATGCCAATGTTGCAAAAGCTCCTTTCAAGGCAGGATGTGCCAGGTATTGTCCCAGGTGCCTGCTCCGTGTTTGAGCAGCAGTTGCTGCAGTGAGTCACCTCCGGAGCTGTGTTTGAATGTGCCCAGCTCAGATGGCAGGGGAAGGTGTGCCCTGCTCCCCACTGAAAATCAGGGCTGCTCCCAGGATGTGCTGCTCCCCTAATTGTGTAGCACCTCAGGGATTTTTAACTCTTCTACGTGTTTAAGAAAACCCTAACAAAACCACCATCCACGGTAAAAACTCTTCACAGCTCTTCCCGTAATTAATTGAAAATAGTGTGGGATTTTCCTAGCGAAAAAATTAAGCCTAATTGGAAGTGTTAAACACTTGTTTGTTATCCTAATGTTCCTTTTAATGACGGTGATGATTAGTGGTGAAGCAATAAATTAAGTTTGACATTGCTGTTTTAAGTAGTGATGCAGTGAGAGGAGGAAGCTGAAGCCTAAACCAGTCTCAGGTGTTGGGACTGTGTGTGGATGGATCCCACGTGTTGTCTGTGCAGTGTGGGTCCTGGGTATGAAGGGCAGAAAAAGAAAAAATTACTTGAGTGCCTCAGTATAATTTGAAGGCTAATGAGCTGTAATAGAGCATGGGGGCGGGCTGATGTGTTAATTAACTTGCTCAAAGTGTTTGCATGCAGCAGCAGGGCTGACTTATCAGGATGTTTGGGTCCTGCAGGTATCTTGCCTTGGGATGTTCCTCGTGCTGAGCCTTCATTTGGGTGCGTGGCACAGGAGGAAGTGCAGGCAGAAAATGAGTCCTAATTAATTTACCCTGCTAAGATGTGTGCTGTTGCATAGTCAGGGAGGCCCTTTGGAGGCCCTCTGTGCCTTGAGATGTTAATTTAGAGCTTTATTTTTATGTCAGCATAGGATTTAGGATTTTTTTTTCTTTTAACCTGAGGCTTAGCATAAACATTGACAGTCTCAACAGCACCTTCACTCTTGTAGAGCAACAGGGATTACTTACTTGTCTTTCTCCTCCAGTACATGCTCTACTAAGAAATGCAAAAAAGGGATTTTTCCCTTTGGATCATATCATCTTTCTGGAGGTGCCTGATTACGTGAGGCTGCATTTCTGGGGACAGGATGAGAACTTTGACTGGTCTCCCTTGCATCAAGGACTGGTTTGTATTAGGGAAAGGTAAGAGGTCAGGAGAGGAGACACTCCCCTGGCATGAATTTCAGTCCAGGTTGCTTTGAAGCAGTGCAAAAACCCCTCACGAATACACCTAAACACACGGGCTCTTAACTCCACATTTGTGTCAGGGGATCAGGCCACCCCTGTTATCACCCACTTGATGTTCAGCACCCAGTCATGAGTAAGTGAGGTTTTCCCCATTTGCAGCATCTTGGCTGCTCCCTCCTTGACCTGGCTTCGTGTTGCACCAGCCTTGCTGTCAGAGGCATGGGCTGCAGCATTTGTCATTTTTTGCCAGCTGATTAGCTCATCACCAAGAATGATGTAATTGTGAGTTCAGCTGCAGGCAAAAGGGAAGAAGCATGGCTGCATTTGCTCCCTTCTTGTAGGGAAGCTTGTGGAAGAGGTGAGATTTCAGGGGTGATGAAAGCAGCCTGTGAGATGCTAAAAAGCAGTTTAGACTCTACTTTTTTGGTCTGCATTGTGCATTTTTGTGCTGTAAGCTGAGACAGGAGATGTGGTTTTGAGCTCATGTTATTAGTAAGCTGTTGTTGCTGTGGAGGTAATACTCTAAATATTCTAAACATGAGGAGAAAAGCACCTAAAAGCAACAAGCCTGACAGTAGCAGCTTAGCAGGGGCTTAAAATGGATGCAGAGGGAAGAGCCATAGTGGATATGAAGTGGGGTAAAATGAAACATGGTTTTACTGGCAGAAATGTCAGGGCTCCTGTCTCTGGTGCAGCAGTGGGGTTGCTGAGTTGTGCCCAGCTGGGTTGGCATTTGTTAGTGCCTTGCAAGAAATTTTTCCACAGGCTTGGAAAGTTTGGTTAATGAGTTTTTATAGCTAGAAACAGGTTGTGTTGAAGGGTTGCCATGGATGGAGGGAGCTGGTCATGGTCTGTATCTGCTCTTGGCACCAGTCTGGGGTTTCATACTGCCCTTGGGTTTATTTGTCTTCCTTGAAGGTAAAATACTGAGCTGTTTCTGGCTGGTTAAGCTGGGTGGGGTGTTATTCATGAGATCAGGTCAGGCAGGAGTGAGCTATGGGCCTGCACCTATTGTGTATTCCACAAGTGAAAAGATGACTTTGTCCTAAGGAGCTGCCTCCTGCCAGGTGGGAGCAGTAGACAAAGCCAGAAAGAGGTGGAAAAGTGGGTGTCATCTTTTACTGGGACTTGGAGCTTGGCAATAAAGCAATTGTCCTCATTCCAATGCCTTTAGCTGTGGAGAACTTTGTGGACTGAAGCAATAAAAGTGGGATTAGTTTTGTTGATTAGAAGTGCAAAGGGCCTAGGGACAAAAACTTTCTCCTGCAGGAGGGAGGGAACTGCCTGTAGTGGTTGCTGCAAGGACAGGTGAATTCTGGAAAAGCTGTGGTGGTGCAGAGACAGCTTTAGGTATTTCATTCTAGGTAATGTCATCTGTGGTTGCATTGCTGGAGATTTGAGCTGGGGGAAATAAAGAGGAGAGAGGCTTTGCTTTACCAAAGCCTGGTTTGGGGGATGCAAAACTTGTGGCTTTCTTTTTTTATCCTAGAAATAAGAAAAACTAGAGAGGGTGTTTTCTGTCTGATAAACATCAAGCTGAGGAAGTTGTTCAGGAATTTAAGGACAAGGCTGAACCAGGACCAAAGCCAGGAATAATCTACATCTGCCTTGACAGTACCCTTGATCTTGCCTGTTCTCTTGCAGCACATCAGGAGTTGGGATTTTTCCTCCTGTGGCTCTTGGCCAGCTGCAGGTTTCAAATACATTCTGGACTGTTAAACACGGCATATAATGCAGGAATGAGAAGCTGAAGTAAGGAGGAAAGTTTTCTGTGCTAATACATGATGAAGTGTAGGTGTCTGTTCCTTTTTCCACCCTTGTGGCCTTGTGTTGGGATTTAGTTTAGAAAAGCTGTCTGTTGTCTTTGATTAATTCCAGCTGTTTGGGGGGAAACTGATTCTACATACAAAAAAAAAAATCGCTGCTGACAGAGTTAGGAAGAAGCAGATTGGTGAGGAGGACTGAGTTTCTGGGGAATTCTGCCAAAGTGATAGAAAAGAGGAAAAAATGAACTTGGGTGACTGAGCAACCAGCTGCAACTCCAAGTGATTTTTTTTTTCCAGGACTGTGCCTGAAAGTAAAGGTTTCTCCCAGTCTTCCAAGACTTTTTCCTTTTATATATTAATCACAAATCAAACCCTTCAACGCTGTGGTTAAAATGTTGGCCTGCTTTAGATTCACAAATGTCATGCCAGTGCATTTTCTTATGCTCATGTTTTTAAAGCACTTCAGGGATTTTGTAAATTTGGTTTTCCTCTGCCACCATGAAGAGTCTAAATTTATTCCTAATAAAGATTTTTAGTGTTTGTTCTTAATCCTGGGACATCAGCAGCCGATATGTTCAACTTTCCTGGGTGTTCAAAGGGTTTTTGAAAGGAATAATGCTCAAAGAGTCAAGAGTTGTGTTGCTGCACGCAACTTGTTCTGTAGCAAATCTCCTTGAGGACCAAGAGTCAGTGTGGGGCAGGAACAGTGCACATCTCATGCTGGGTAAACTTCCCTTCCAGGTGATGGAATATGAGAACAGGATCAGAGCCTACTCCACTCCAGACAAAATCTTCAGGTACTTTGCCACGCTGAAGGTGATCAACGAGCACGGCGAGTCCGAGGTGTTCATGACCCCGCAGGATTTCGTGAGATCCATCACCCCCAACGAGAAACAGCCAGAGAGTGAGTGGGGTGTGGGTGCTCATCAGGGGAGCTGATACTCCCCAGTCTCTGCCTACCTGGTCTCAAGCCCAAAATTAGCCTGGGCCCTTTCATGTTTCCCGAAATGCTGTTGCAGTGTAGCAGATCTGGCTGGTGTGAGCCCCTGAAGAGCACATGGGATGCCTTTCTCCTATATTTAATAGGGAAAGATTCCCTTTAACTGAAACACTTCCTAAACCTTCGAAAGGAGGTTGCTTTGGCAAGGAAAACATCAGCAATAAAGGTTGGAATCGATGATCTGAGAGCTCTTTTCCAACCTAAATGGTTCTAAAGGGGTTGAGGCAGCCCCATGTGTAGGGTTCACCTCTGCCATCCTCAAATTCCCTGTGGGTTGCAGACACACATCCTTTGAGGTACCTGGTGGGAGAGAGACACCTTGCTCTTGTGTGGAAAGCTGTGTCCTGAATATTTGGTGTTGGTGGGGTGGCAGAAGGTTTTTATCTGCATTCCATTTTAGAGATTCATTTCTGGGGGGAGACGTGGGAGACTGTATTTCTTGGTCTCCCACATTGTATCTCAAAGAATGAAATCGGCTTTTGTCAAATTAAAATTCCCTTGTCTCTGCAGACACTAATGAAGAACTTCAGCCCCTGAATGTTAACTTTCTGAGTGTGGAGTTTATGTCCAAATTGGTCAACTGTTTTGATATCTTAGATGACAGCTGCTAAACTGCTGTACCCTTGTGCTTAGAAAATAACAAAATGAAGTGTGTGCAGGAGGGAAACAAAAATAATCCTGGCATTAGTGTTTAAAGCACGTAGGTGAATTGATATTTAGTAGTTTCCATGTGAATTCATGGTTCTAGGTTACCATCTTGTCTATCACAAACTGGTACTTGAAAAAGCAGTAGCACCCATCTGGAAGCTTAAAAACGAAAAACATCCTGTGTTTCATTTCAACACATCTGATTATTTTATTTCTTCCACGTGCTTGGTGCATTTTAGGGTGTGTACAGCAAATAGGTGGAAGAATGCTCAGCAAACACCTCGCTCAGAGACAAGCAGAGGTGACTACTGGGAAATGATAATTTCCCAGTATAATAATAATAATAATAATAATAATAATAATAGCCACTCACTTCCCATTGTATTCCCGTTGTTATCCTGGCTGTTGAAATGGCCCCATAAAGCTGTGGTGCCTGCAAATGCTGCCAGTCAGTGACACTCAGCAGCTTGTAAGGGAAGAAACTGGGCTTGGGTGCTCTTGGCAAGTGGAATGAGACGGAAGCTGAGCCTTGGCTGCCCATCAGCAGGCAGAGCAGGAAGACAGGCATCTTGGATTTTTTTGAGTTGAAAAATTTGTCTTGAGGACTCTCACTGTTGTGGTTTTGCTTCTAGATGGAGCTGCTCTAGGGTGGTTGTTTCTATCAGCTCTGTGCATCATCACAATCACAGTGAATGGGGTTTTTTAATACGTAATGAACAGTAGAAGAGTAAAACACTTATTGCTACAATGAAGTCAAATCAGCCATAACCTTGTTCTCAAGTGTTTTTAAAGCTGTTAGTAAAAAAATAAAAGGAAGATGGGTCTGGTTTTCAGACCAGAAACTGAAAACAAAGAGTGCTACCTGCTGGCCAGATGAGTTCTGTACTTCACACCCTGCTAGTGCTTTTGACTCATGGGATAATTCAGGTTACAGGTTAATTGGGAAATGCTGGGGCTGCTTTCTTCCTCAGTCACGACTTGGGTGTGCCTCCCCAGCAGGGCTGGAGGCTCCTGCCTCCAACCCACGGCATTCCTTGGGCTTGTGGTGGAGCCTGGTGTGTTCCTGGGAAACCTCTTCAGCATAATCCTTCAGTGTGCTCAAGCTGCTGGTTGTAATTTCAGGGAGTAACTTCTTGTAAATGCCTCTGCTGTTTATGGACAGAAAACACTGTGGGATATAAGTGATCTGGAGTAATGAAGTAGCTGAGTCCCTGTTGTATTTTTTAAAAACTGCTCATCTACTGTGAATCTATCGTGTGCCTGATTCATTTTTATGGATTACGTAGGGGAAGGTTTGCTTTATTGTCAGTGAAGTGTCAGCTTAATTCTAGCCTGCATTTTGCTAGCTTGGGGAAAATGAATGCCAATTCCTCAGCTCCTGTAGATTGCTTTCTCTGGTTCAGTCAAACTTCCTGCCACAGCATTCCCAAGTAGGCAAGCTGTGCTTAAAGAATGACACAAGCTTGCTGAGCTTGGAATGGTTTGTCAGAAGAGGCCAAAGAATGGCATTGAACTTGAAAGCTGCTTTAAAAAAATAATTTCTTTCTGTGCTCTCTGGAAAGTTTAAGTGCCAGGAGAAGCGTGGGTGGTGATTTCTGCTCCCTGCAGTCCTGTACTATTTTTTTCCTCCCACATCCTCTTGTACCTGAGAGGTAAGTTTGCTCCAAGGGTGGATGGGAAGGGGTGGCTATTTCCTGCCTGGTGCTTCCTTGGAAGCCCAGTCCCAAACCAGCTGAAAATACTGTCTCTGGTGAAAAGTGCAAGGGTTCCCTCCATTTCTCCAAGTCTATCTGGGTCCATTCTGCCTTAATTGTTTTCCTGAAGAAATTTAGTATCTTGGAGCATCCTGGTCTAAGCAGGAGCTGTGTCATGCTCAGCCAGTATCGGTTTTCCTATGGCCTTTGCAATAAGGACTGAAAGAAGTGAAAAATACTTCTTGTATCTTGTCCCAGTCTGCTGTAGTGATGGCAGGTTCTTCCCAAAGCAGTCCTGCTCTTCCATCCCTGTGTTAACCTCACTGCTTATCCCTGACTTCTGCCATAGGAAAGACACATTCCAAGTTTCACCACATAATGAACAGCAACTCCAATATCTGAACTCTTGGAAGGCTTTTTGCTTGGGTTGGTTTGTTTGTTTGAGTGCAAGAGACCCCAAACCTGCTGCTGAAGCCCAGGCAGCAGCAGCAGCTGTGGCCCTGCAGGCCCTGTGCACGAGATGGTGACAGAGGAGAGGAGCAGTGAAGGACAGAGCTGATTCCTGCATCAGAGTGTGCAGCTTGCTCCTCCTGTTAGGAATGGTTTGTTTTCCATGTCTGAGCTGCATGAAAAGCTAAGCACAAGCTGGCCTCTGGGCTGGTACCATGCATGAGAGATTATTTGTCATTTTGATTAAAGTTTATGAAATATGGATCTGATCTTCTGTAGAACCAGCAACCAGGAGTGAGACAAGCACTCATGTAATGAGGAGGGGAGAACTGCCTGGGTTGGTACAGAGCCCTAAAGTTACAGAAAGTGGTCAGCAGGGATATTTAAGACCTAGAAGGGAGCCAGAGATCGTGGGATTCGAGTCCTTCTGGGAATTCACTCTCTCTTCTTGCCCAGTAAGTCTGCTGAGGAGCTCTTCAGAGAAAGGATGTGAGTGAGAGGTAACTCTCTTGTCTCCTGAACGATGTGGGGCTCTTTTTCTATGGAAATCCAGAATGCCTGGGCAAGAATCATCCTTGAGCCTGTCATGCCTGACATGAGACCCCAGGCAAAGAGCCAAGGAGGAGCGAGAGCTGCATTTACCTGTCTGCTGATGTGCTGGAAGTGACATAAATGAGGGCTTCCCCTGCAGGTGCCAGGTTGGTGTGGCTGACCAGATGGGTTAGGAATGCTCACAGGAAGGCTGACTGAAAAAGCATGCTCATGGTTGGAGCAGGAGGAGCTAGATGAGAACCAAGTCCCTTGATCTGTCCTTCCTGGAACAAAACAGTCCTGGACTTGAACCTGAGCCCGAGGCTGTTGTCCCCTAAGAAATCTGGGGCATCTCATTGTTTGCTTACAGATTACATTTTAGATTCAGAGGGGAAATACTCTTGTTGGAGTCCAGGACATCCCTGTGGCCACCCTGGAGGGTTTGGAGACCGGACAGGGGGTTTTGGGACCTGTACAGGGGAGCCAGTCAGACTCACACAGAGCCCAGGAGGACACTGCCTCTGATCCCTGGCCATGGGAGTGAATACTCACATGCAGGAAGAATCACAAACCCTAAGAATTTAAAAATAAGTAGTAGCTAGTTTGTTATAGAATATAAATATAGAAATTAGGATTCTTAGCATATGGGGCTGAAAAGACAAGCTGGAGGAATTGGGGAGTGGCCCCTGTGCTCCTTGTTCTTGCTCTTGTCCCCCATCTTTTTGATTGGTTTAGAGTAGAACTGACATGTTAGTGTAGGTAGTGGGCATTGGTAAAATTTTGTAAATAAAAAATCCATCTTGGACAGTGGTTGGGTGGGAGATCCCGCACTGAAGGTTTGGGGATCTCTGACCCGCCCAGTCCCCGCGTGTCCTGCTCTGCTGGGGACACCCTGCAGAGCTGGACAAGAACTGAGAGATAATTTAGAATAAACAGCCTTGATAACACTGCTGGACTCAGCTTGTCTGCTCTGGCTTCGGTGTGAAACACCCAGGGCAAAGAGAAGACTGAAAACCTGATTACCTTGGGGAACAGCAACCCCAGGGAAATCCCCAGGGAACAGCAACCCTGGGGGAGACCCTGATACCCCGGGGAACAGAAACCCCGAGGAGAATCTCAGGGAAAAGCAATCCTGAGATACTCTGAATACAACAATCAGTAGCTGGATTGCAGCTCTGGAGGGGAAAGCTTGCTCCAACATTTTCTCCTTCCATAATGTGGCATATCACAAGCACAGTTAGCAGGCTCTTCAGTCTTCATAATCAGCCCTTTTATTCATCTGCTGGCAAAAAGAGTCCATGTTATAGATTAAGCAGTGGGGGTAAAAGCAGACCATAAGTGAATGTTACCCAAATAAAGGGAAAAATCAGACAAGGATATCAAGACTGGAAGGAATTTAACAGGTTTTTCTATCAGTGAGAAGCTGCTGGTATCCCAGAGGAAATCATGGTGGTTTCTAATTGATCTCAACTGTGTTCTTGGCATAATATAAATGTCCTTCTCCTGGAAGCTCTTTTTTTGAACATTTTTTAGAACTGCAGTCTATAACCTACTGCCTGTGGATTTATTTTTACAAGATAACATGAAGAGCTTTGTAATTGTCTGCATATTTGTCAAGTGTGGCAATTATCTGGCTTTCAGAAAATCCTTGGAAACTATGTTTTTGTTAATCAATAGGAATATAATAAGCATTTGATTTTAGATTTGGCTATTGCTGAACAAGACTAAGAAGTTATTCTGTGTTTTTTCCTTTACATAATTCATTCCTTCTCCATGAAAATATCTTCCCAGCCCAAAATGAGAGAAGTAAATGCAGGGAGTACAGTTCTGCCAGTTGAACACCCTCTTTTCCCCATTGTGGCAGGCAGTGAGTGTTAAAGTAATTTTTGCTTTATATTGAATCATTTTTATTTTTAGAGTGCTGTGAAAGTACCATCACATGAATAAAAGTGATAGTCTATATCCCTGATATTGGTTAATAAATGGTGTCAGTCTACTCTGAAATAACATTTCTGCTGGTGCTACGTGCTTAGATGCTCTGTGGCAGTGCTGCTGTTTGTTTGGGGCCCTGATAGATGGCATCAGAATTTGCAGGAGTAATAAACAGTGGTAGTTAAACTTTCCAGGGAAGCTGATTTGGAAATCATTGCAGGTCACTGAGATGCTGCTGAGTGAGTGGCTGGTGCAGAGCCCTTGGCTGCAGGAGCAAAAGGGATGTGTAGGGAGAGGTGAGGGGTTGTGCAGGGTCTCAGGTAAATGTGTGTTCTGGGGCAGGGCATGGTGGAAACGCTGGGTTTGCTCAGCAGAAAATGAGCAAAGCTTTGGGTGATCTCTGCAATCCAGACCAGCCATGGGCTGTGTCCTAGCAAAGCTTGAACCAGGGATCTTCCTGAAATGACTCCTGGATTTCATTGCTGCCTCTCTTGAAGAAATCCTTTCAACCACTTCTGGGAGAAGGCTTTTTCAGTCCCTGCTCCTCAGTGAAAGGTGGAAAAGCTCTTTTTTCCTGGTTTAACATGCCTATTAGCCTGTGTTCCTGCAGCTTGGTAGCAATAGCCCAGCCAGGGGCTGTTTGTCTTGGGAGTGGGGCACTTAGAGACAATCCTGTGGTGGCTTTAACATCACACTCTGCCTTTTGAAAAACAGAGGTGTAATAGCTGCCATTCTTCCCTTCCCTTGTTCAGCTGGGATTGTCCTCATCCATGCAGTGTTCCCAGCCTACACAAATGCTGAATTCCTATTGCAGCATCTTGGAGGAAAAGCTTCTCAGGGTTTTTTATGTCATTTAAAGAAGGACCCCAGGCATCAGGCAACAGACCCTCTTTGTTGGTTATCCTTTTGTCAGCTTTAAAGGCTTGTGGAAAAACTGGCAGCTAAGTCCTTAAAAAAGAAAATAAAACTGTACTGGGCAGAAGGAGTATAAAGTGCATGTATTGAACATAAATGGCTCTTTTCAGCTTTTGAATTGGCTTCTTCTCTCTGGACCTTTGTGAAGGAAATCTCACAGAGGAATTTGAGTGTGCAGCTTAATTAATGCAGCAGAGGAGAGGGAACATTTTGCATAGCTGGGAGGATATGAAACACTGGTGGAAAGCAGTGCTTGTGTGTGCAGTGCAATTGTGGAATCATCTGGGTTGGAAAAGATTTTAACATTCAGATCAATCATTGGCCTAGCACTGCCAAGGCCAAGACTAAACTGTGTCCCCAGGTGCCACATCTACATGGCTTTTAAATCCCTCCAGGGATGGTGACATCACCACTGCCCCTGGGCAGCCTGTGCCAGTGCTTGACCACTCCTTTGGTGAAAGAATTTTTCCTAAAATCCAATCTAAACCTCCCCTGGCCCAGCCTGAGGCCCTTTGCCCTTGTCCTGTCCCTGTTCCCTGGGAGCACAGCCCGACCCCCCCTGGCTGTCCCCTCCTGTCAGGAGCTGTGCAGAGCCACAAGGTCCCCCCTGAGCCTCCTTTCTCCAGGCTCAGCCCTTTCCCAGCTCCCTCAGCCTCTGCTGGGGCTCCAGCCCCTTCCCCAGCTCCCTTCCCTGCCCTGGACACGCTCCAGCCCCTCCAGGGAGGGACAGAACTGGACACAGCCCTCGGGGTCCCTCAGCAGGGCCAGCCCAGGACACAGTCCCTGCCCTGGGCCTGTGCCCACACCACTGCTGGGATAGCCCAGGAGCCATTATTGCCATATTTTTTTATTACATAAATATTTATTATAATTATTTAGAACTAGATGGTATTTATATATATAAAATGCCAATTATCAGCTGATCTTTGCTCCCTGCTCTCTACACAATCATCTATTCATTTTGGCTCTCTATTGAAACCTGTTTGCTTTCCCAGTGTCCAGTTGCATGGGGTGCCATTAAGACATACTTTCACTTGCTATTTTTAACCCATGTCCTTTTTTTGGCTTTCCATGAGTACACATATAATGTCAGGCTGTCAGGGATCTGTCTTTCAGCAGCATTTCCTGGCATGGGAAAAGGAGGTGTTCCTGAGAAATGACTTTATTATGACACATGGACATAAGCTCAGCTTTAGTTACCATCCAGATGGTGACACATAAAGTGTCTGTAGTAAAGTAATCACATTTATCAGACAAATCCTGCCTCTAAATGCACCAGTACTTACTGCATTTATACCCACAGCTTGGAGGAGGACAACATTCAGAAGATTAAAGTCTGCAAATGTGTATGAATGTGCAATTTGCATTGTTATCAGGCCCATGAAATACTGAGAAGGTGCTTTCTGTTTGGAATTTTCACAAGTGTAGAAAGCCCTGTGACAATTGCCTTGACCTCTGAAATTAGTGGCAGAGGAGTTGTGGCTGCTTTGGGTCACAAAGAGCAAGGGGGTCACCCTGGAGCAATGAATAATTCCATTTTCTGCACAATACCATGGAACTTTCCATTAGACAAGGAAGGGTTTCATTATCTTCTTTCAAAAGCAGGTGATGCAGCAGGCATGGGGAAGGCTTTATTTTGGTTTTTCCATCTTACTTTCTAATTTAAATTGAAATGAGAATGTGCTAATTACCATAAACAGTGGCAGTAAATGCAAGGGACGTCGCTCTCTGGAAGGTTTTATTTTTCAGAGCACCAAAAATCAGCCTGTGCTCTCCTGAGTTTTACTGGAAATGCTGGGCTTGAGTTCTGCTTAAGCTCTTCTCAGGATTTGCATTGCAAAGCTCAGATAATTAATCTTCCTGAATTTTTTTTTGTTATCTTGCTTATAGATGCAGTCACCAGTGTTAGATGCAGCCTGCTGGGCATTGTGGGTTAGATGGGAGCTTTGTGCCTTAACTCAGCTAAGGCTGGGATATTCTTTTCCCCTCTTCAAATGAGCATTTTGTGAAGGTATCAGAGACTTCATTGGTATAAACAATCCCTCTCCCTGCCTTTCTCCCATCCAGCTTGAGTATTCCACTTTTTACAAATGCATCTACACTTTATGTCCTTTAAAATCTATTTATTTATACTTTGGATTTGTTTGGGGATATCCCAGTTAACTATGGGAACAATTCTTTGTTTTCCCATTTGTGGTCCATTCAAAAGGTGTTATTAAAACCACCAAGAGTCACAGGTGAAGTGTTTGCCTGGTAACAGTGCAGGGATCTCCATTGGGGAGGGTATTTCAGCCTCTTGAGAGGTGCTGGTTGCTGAACTCTCATGGGCCATGCTAGAAAGAGGTTTTCTTCTCTGATTCCATGAGTTTGTTGGGGTTTTGTGTTCAAAATACAAACTATAGGATGTACAAAACCAAATAAAATTTTCCTCCTGCCCTTATGTTTTCTACACATGTTACTCAGACTGTGCATTTTACTTTCCAGTCCTCTCAAACAGAAAACACAAATATTTAATTTTACACCATAAAAGCTTTCTTTTATGTAAGTATTTTTTTCTCTTGCAGACCTGGGCCTGGACCAGTTCATAGTGAAACGCTATGATGGAAAGGTGAGCACATTAGACTATTAAATGTATTTTATTTAATGGCTTTTTTGACCTAGAATCCTTCAGTTATTGCCTGTGTGAGGGTGTAAGTTAAATGAAGTGTGTGAAGTGTTCTCTTCTGAGCATTTTGTTTTTCAGTAGCATTGCAGTGCTTTTTCTGTAATGACAGAAAGATTGTTTCAATAAAGGGACCTTATTTTAATGTTTATAGACAAAACATTACCACTTCTATGTTCTGGTGGGCTGGGAAATCATGGGTTGTAATCACATTTCTCTGCTGCTTCTTTCTGACTGTGTGAGAGCTCCACAAGTTCAACCATTTCAGGGCAAACTCACTGGACTTTCCCCTTCCAGTCTCTTCTTGAGATGCCTAAAGGAAGGAGATGCTCTTGTGGTTTTTTTCTGCATCCCACCCATCTATTTCCCCCTATCAAACAACCTTTCTCTGTTCCCCTTTTGAGCCCCAGGTTCTTCCTGCAGCACTGCACAACTGTTCTGGGTGTTTGTGCTGCCATGAGAGGTGTTGGTAAAATCTTCAGCAAATTCTGATCTACTTTTGTCTCCCTGTGAAAGCGGAGCCTTGTAACATCCCACCTGTTATTCTGGATATCACAGACCTAGTTCTCCACACTGTAAATCCCACTGGGGTGGTAAAGGCAGCTCTGCCCCAAGCCTGGCAGCTCAGAGGGACTCCTTGATGCAGATAACTGCAGGTTAGTTAATTTTCCATCATATCACCAGTGGCTCATCATGGTCCTCCAGCTTTTAGCAGCATTTTCACCTGCACCATCTGAAAATAAAGCTTTGGAAGGGACATCAGCATCTTACCCCTCTTGCTGCAGAGTGCACCTGACACACATCATCAGGCATTTCCAGAAAGCCTCAACACTGGGGAAAAAGGGGGAATTTAATGCTTGATATAAACACAGTGTGGGCTGAACATGTGCAATTCCCTGGTTTGTGTTTAGCAGGGACGGGTAACAACAGGAAGATCAAATCTTGGGGGTCCCTGTCATGAGCACTGGACCAGTGCTGGTTACCCAGGCAGCAGAACAGGGCTTTGCTGGGAAACAGACAACAGGGAGGTGGATTTTGGCACTTAGTTTTGATACACAAAGCTCCAGAGCGTGTCTTGAACACCTGTTTTCTTTCCCCCCTGCCACAAACGTGATGTCTGCTTTTTGTGATTAAAAAAAAACCAACCCAACCAAAGGAAGGACGTATATTCTTTGCAAAATACCCAGTGTTTCTCCCTCTGGTTTCATGACAGTCTGTTTTGCATTAGCTCACTTTCATCATTTTCTCTTGTCAAGCTATCACCCTCATCCCTTAGGCTTTACATAAACAAGATTTGTTTGTAGGGAAGAAGTGCTGAATCCCACACTATTTTTTGCTAATCGCTCCTCTGTTCCCGAGCACTCTGCAGGCAATTCCCAGCACACTGGATAAAAGATCCAAAGGCAAATCCTTTGAACTCAACTTTCTGTTCCTTTGCCCCTCAACACCGAGGGCTCTGACCTGTAGTAGACTGAAATAGCTTTTTATATAACTTAGAGATGTTGCTGCTGCACTTGGATGTCTCCCTGCTGTAGTTTGATTGCCTGAAAGTGAGGCAGCAGATTTAGGGGACTGCAATGGACTTTGCTTTATTATTATCTTCTCCTGGGACCTGTTTTTTCCACAGCCTAATAACACCCTGGAAGCAGTGTACTCTGAAAATGAAGAAATAGAGGTTCTTGTTTGCTTGGCTTGGGACTGGTTACATCTGGCTGTGGCTATTAGGGCAGTGGTAATGTCCAGGTGAGAGGATAATTTGAGGAGAGGATAAAATGAGCTGGCCTTGGCTCTCCCTCGGTAATGAAGGAAGCTGACCGTAGATTGATCTGACAGCAACTTGTTCTCATTTTGCTGCTTGCTTTGGGTTTCAGTTAAAAAAAAATAACACTGCTTTTACTCAGCCAAGCACAACTGAGGTGCTGCAGAGCTGACCTAGCACATTCTGAGCTTCACTTGCATAGTGATAAAACCCTTTTGCATCTCTTTTTCCGTGCCTGATTTCAGCCACACATTCCTCTTGGATTATCAAAGCAGCCTCTACCTGGAGGGGATTTGCCTTTGTGTGCTGAAAGAGCTGCTGAGCTCGAGCAGAAGGGTGAGAGGGTCATCCCCTAAGCATCCTTGTGGATATTACACAGAGGTAATGGGAATTGTGGTACTCAAAAATAGCCTGGTCACTAGAAAGTTCTCATTTTTTAAGGAGAAAGGAGTTTGAAAAATCAGACATAAGCAGGCTGTGCTGCTCAAAAGCACTGACAATCCACAGGCCAGATGCTGGCTGAAGAATGGGAAAGAGGATTGATTTTAGTTCCAAAGATAGGTGCAAGCAGTAGCTTAGAAGGAGATTCAGATAAAAGGTCTGTGCAATTAGTTGCATTTTAATTACATATTCCAGGACAGTGTTTGTATCATCTGTGTGAATTTTGAGCACGTGTGTTTGAGATCCAGATGCTGCAGCATTAGTGAGATGATGTTTGAGTTGCTCCTTTCACAGAAACCATTTTATTTAGGCAAAACTGCCATCAAAACAACTCATTGGCCGTTGTGGGGTGATCAGGACTGATCTTGCCAAAGCATTTTGGGGAGTGATGTGCCTCTGTATTGTGCTTTTGTTGGGTTTCTGAGCCATCTTGCTGTGCAAGTGACTGAATGCCACGGTGAGAAGATAATATCTACCTTTTCCCCCTCTTCCTGCCCCTCCTTCTTCCTACTGATAATTTATAGAGTTACTGGACAGGGAGGGAGATGTTACTGCCTTATTAATGGCAACAGTGCTTCTGTAATTTGAGCCTAAATGCTTTTTCTTCACTCATGCAAGACCAAACACCCTGGAGACAGTCACCCAGCACAAACCTTTGGTCAGATGTGTGTGCCAGCATGGGCTCCTGCTTTTGGGCTGGGCATGGACAGGGAGGCCTGTGGCTCCATTTTTGTGTAAGAGCAGTGGTTGCTTCCCTAGGGAAGCAAGCTCAGCAAAGTAGGGGGAAAGAGGCATTGATTACTTTTCATTCAGAGTAGGAGAGAGGTATTAATCAGTTTGCAGACATTTCATATGGAGCCTGAGCAAAAAGCTGATGTGAGAACAGTCTCAGGGTGCTGTGGTGTGGAGGTGCCCAGACCATGGTTGTCTGTCTGCTGTGTTTCCACTGTCTCTTCCCTCTTGCATTTGGCAGTGGGAAAGCAAATGCATTTTTAACCCATCTGTAGGAGAAATAACTCATGTTTTAGTGATGAATATGCTTTCACTAAGTAGTAGAGATTTCTTAGCACGTCTAACCTGGCATAAGCTTCATTAATGTTACGTAAGTTGTCGTGCAGATTTTGTCAAAAATTTTCTTTTTTCGTGCTCTGTTTATTGATGGGATTTTTTTGGCTTATGCATTAATGATTGACAAGCTTCACCTCTCAAAGAAACAATGCTGTTCATGTTATTGCCCTGAACTGTGAGCTGCATATCCACCTTGTCACCACCCTGGTGAGCCAGCACGGGAGCTCCCAGCAGGACATCCTGGTGGAAAGGTGAAGCTGGAGTGCTTTTAAGTGACCTCTGGTATATTTAGGAAATAAAAGCCCCACTCTAGATGGCTTATTAGTTTAATTAGGGTACACTTGACTTGCTCTTTTTCTTCCTGGAGGGAGAATTCTTTGCTACTGCTCAATAAGAGCAAGAGCCTTCGAGCTACCAGCAATAGCTTCCCCTCCTGCAATAAGTAATTAGGGAGGCTTTCAGTGCCCTCTAATTAAATTCATGACTAAAGTATTTCCTGCCAGCGTTTATGTTTACTTCTCTAGATGTTTGGGGATGCCATAAAGTAATGCCAGGTAAGGTGAAGGACAAGGAAAACACTTCAACTGGTGCCTCTAAGGGCCAGTAGAACATCTCTGGAATTCAATTCCACTGGATAGAGCAGGGTCATGCCATGGACCAATGCCATGAGTATCTTCAGCTGCCCTGACCTGAAGGTGTCTGTCCATTAAAGAGCACTTGCTGGGAGTGAGCTCAGGAGGCAGATTTCTTTCCAGATGATTTAAAGAGAGTATCTCAGGAGCAGAAGAGCTTGAAAAAATGTACTTGGGGAGCATCCCCAAGCAGAAGACTGGAGGTAGATGGACCATCTGGTGGATTGAAGGATCTTGCTCACAGGTTTGAAAAAGTGGGAAGGAGCCTTGATTTATTAGCTGGAATTTCTGGGATCCTTTGCTTTGTGGATGAACTTTGCCTGGAGCATGATGCTCCCACCAGAGTGTGATAAGCTGCCATAGACCCAAACTTGCAGCAAGTGAGACAAGCCTGAAGTCCTGCTGTCAGTCAGAAGCTGGGTCAGAGGTCTGAGCTCCCTGGAGGTTTAAGTGCCTCTGAAACTTTAATTGCAAAGGATGCAACTCCAAATCTTGCCTTATCAAAAGCCAGTATCACAATTCAGTAAAGAGCAGCATGAAGTGCAGCTGCACTTGGAAGACACTTGGTATGTTCCCCAGGTTAAAAGCAATGAAAACAGGTGAGGAGTCTTTTAAATCCAACTGTGTGAGGTCTTGCCAGCATCTGTTATTGACAGTTTGAAATGAATGTGTCCCCAGCTGGAGCTGGTGAGGCTGGGTTATGGCTTGCATGGAGACACCTTGAAATGCTTCACCATTCTGGTCCATAATCCATGGGGAATGTCACTGTCCAACTTCAGATTCCCTGCTTTTAAATTCCTCCACGCTCTGATCTCAGCACAGGTGGAATTTGCATAATAGCCAGGAGGCACTTCTTACATGGATAATAACCTCACACTCATCTGTGTGAACATTCCTCTGCCATCCCTAAGTGTTGTAAGGAAGTGGTGAGACAAAATCCTTGCCTGTGGCTTTGTGGAAGGAAGCAGAGATGCAGTTTATTGCAGATAACCAGCAGAGCTGAGCTGAGAAGGTTTTTATCTTGTTGGCTTTCTTTGCTGACACCCTGTCCACGTTGGTTGGTTTCTTTGTTTGTTGACTTTCCCCTCCCAGCCAAACTTGACCCTCCTCTCTGTTTCACCTCTGATGTTTCTCTGTTTGCTGGGACCTGCGTGGACACTGAACTGTGCAAATTCTTTTCTTGGTTTGTTTTTAAATAAAACTGGATTTAATAAAAGAAAATTCTTAATTGCTTCTAACACAGTGCACAAACATCCCCGTGGACACCTGGGCTGGTTTAGGTACAGAACAAATGTCTTCCTTCCCTACCTCCTCCACCAAACATTTGTGGTGCATTTTGGCTTTGACAAAGCTCTAATTCTTGTTACCTTTTTGTGTCCCTAATTCTGCTGCTTGTTTCCACAGGGCTCCTACTAAAATCCTCTGGTTGCTCTTTGTTCTCTTTTGTTCTGGTTTCCAGGTACCCAGCGGGCGTTTCTTCCAGCTGCTAATATCTCTGATACTTGTCTTGATTCTAATTCTGTTCTGTGGCTTTTTTTGGTGTAACCAAGCATTCCCTCATTTTCTTCCCTTTTCTAACCCTCTCCCCTCCCACCAGGATTTCTGGCAGGTACAAAGCAAACAGCATGTGCTTTGATTAGTTTGTGCTTCAGACCTCATAACACGCACTTCTCATGTGAAAGGGACAGTGTACGCTCACCTCTTCTCCCTGCTCCTCTAATGAATACTCCTGAGTGCTCTCCTTGATCCTCAGCCTGAAGGATTTATTTCAGAACACCTGAGTTTGGCTTGTGGAGAGAACAATCCTCAGGGTAACCATTAATACCTGGCTCTATTAACAGGAACTGCTTTGAACAAAGCTCAGATTTGTGTCTCCCTGTCCTCCTGGTTTCACAGTGTCCTCTGAGGCTTCTGTCTTATTTTGCAGCTTGATGAGACCCTGATAGAGCTGGCTCTGTCAGAAAATAGTGTTTTCCCCTTGAGGCTTCAAAGTTAGTTTGATTCCTTGGCCAAATGCTTTAGGGAAATGTCATCTGTTTGAAGGTGTGTGGGTTTAGGAAAGGTTAGACTTGGAAACTTGAGTTTTTCGAGTTAAAGAATTAGGTAGAGTGAACTGTATTAAAGAATATGTTAGGTAGAAGATACTTAGTGTTGTAGTTCTTAAAATGTTTTATAGGAAAAAGAACTAGAAACCCAAGGGGAGTTCATTCAGTGTTAGTAAGTAAAGAGGAAAATATCTCTATGCAATTTGAGTTTGCCCTGTAGCTTTGTGACCTTAATGAAATCCACAGGGAAAATTAGGGAAAAATAAACAATTCGGTAATAAGCCCTCAGTGGGTGCATGCAGTCTTTTCATCAAAAATGGATTCTGCAGTATTTCTGCCTTTAATTTCTTTTATAGTTTTGCTCATGTTAGCTTAATGCTTAATACTCGAGGGACATAAAACAAAGCTCTCAGAGCTCTGTCCTTGAGTGACAGGGCGCTAGGAGGGAGAAGGGGTGTGTATGGGAGAATGGCAAGGAATGTTAGGAGATCTTGAACTCACTTGGCAACAAAAGGAGGTAAAATCTGGATGGGAGAACCAGGTGAAGAAAAAAAAATACAAAGACTGAGAGAGAGGAAGAGAATTGGCAAGATATTGGTGGGTAAGTACCAAGTGTACAGCCCCAACCTCATCAACTGAGCCAATGTTCAATAATCACTTTTTATAGAGAATTATTATTTTGTTCCTCGTGTTCTTTCACACTGGGATTTCTGTCTGAGAGAAGGAGCAGTGCATTATCAACACAATGAGTTCATCTTGGTAGTGCAGGCTGAGATGAGGGAGAGCAGCATCCCAATTTCCATCAGAGACCTAAACAGCCATTTAAATTCAAAGATGGCAAAACTCAGCTCATTTTAGAAGCTTGATGTGGGCCATCAAGGACCCTAATTTCAATCCTCCCCATTAAATTTCAATGCAAAATGCCCCAGTGGTGCTGCAGACTGTGATTTGATTACCCTGCAGAGGGCTGAGGGGAGCACAAGTGTAGACTGTCCCTTTTCCAAGGCATTTCCTATTTGCTTTTCCTGCAGGGGTTCCTCCCTTGCATGAGTGGCTCCGCTGCCTGACGAGGGTTGGGGAAAGTCTATGTCCTTGATTTTCTGGGTTGTACAGAATGCTGGCCTTGCATTTCAGGTGCCCTTTGTTTGAAAGGTGGTTTGAGTATTTACAGCCTTGCTGGAAGGGAGGGAATGCAGATTTCTCTTTCCAGTCACAGGAGTCTGCCTGCAGAAAGAATTGCTGCCCAGGTTTCCGTTCTCTGGATGTGCTCAAATTTAGAGAGAATGTGCAGACACCCTCACCCATGTCCAGCTCTGTGTTTTTGTGCCACTCTGTAGATACACAGATAAAATACCCCCCCAAAATCAAACATTTTTAAAACCTCTTGATTAAAATATACTTTTGAAGAGCATTTCTGCCAGTTATGCAGTATTATCTGCCAACAGTAAATTTAAAGCATTTTCATAGGTCAGCACTCAGCCACCACAATTTGCCAGAACCTGTTTGTGTTTGCCTGTGTTGGTGTGCAGACTTCATAGTAAATTCTCATTCCTAGTGGCTGCAGATCATGTGAGCTTTTGAAACTCATGTGAGTTTCAAAAGGTCCTTGTACTGTTTCCATCACAGCCTCAAACACTTCTTTCTTATTTAATGATATAGAAAAAGTGATATAAAAAAGCCAGGCAGTGCATTTAAAATTACTTATTTTGCATCCACATTATGGAACTGACTTTAAAAATTCCTACATCCCTCAATTTTCCCCTAAGTCAAATTTTTGTGTGTGTTTCATATTGCAGAGGGACCTCCCTGCTCTCTTTTTCCTTAAAGGACTTCTGAACATTTGGGCTGTAAGGCTTGATTTTCAAATCTGATCCTGAAAGCCTTTTTATTTCTTTATTCAATTTTCTTTAAGTGAGGTGCCTGAAATCTCTAGATACGTGGCTTTGACTCTTTAAAGTCTGAATCTTTTAAAAAAGAGCAAAATTTTAAATCCTCCTTTTTTCAGTTCAGTGTTTTGATGCAGAGTTGAGAGCATTCATATTTTTAATTACAACAGCAAGCCAGTTTGCACTGGAATTTTTTGAGAGTTTTCCCCTGTCTGTTACCAAGTCCCTTAGTATATATTTCCCTAGATTTTCAACAGCCCTGCTTTTGAAAAGCTGCAATAATCCATGCCTGTCCTGCTGACAAATAGGACTTCTTTTCCTACATGCCTACAGTTAACCATGAAAAAAAATACATTAATAGCTGTCTTATTTTAATATTTTCCATAACTGAAGGTGGTCAGTTGGGACTGAAAGAGAATTGCTTTGTATCCAGGTGACTTCACTCTGCACTCATGGGTTTGTATTTGCTCACACAATATTGGTCACCTGAAAGTGTTTATGTTCAAAAGGAACAAAGGGAGTAACAGTGATGTTAGACAATAAAAAATGGTTTATTCTTCATCTAAAAATCCCTTGCTAATTGGCAGGATTGCTTCCTGGTTCTGGAGCAATAGCCATTATCTCTCATGGATATTTGTTTTATTGTTGTTTTGGAAGGTGTAAGTGGTCACATAGAGCTGATAAATTCCTGAAGCTTTGGTTCATGTAAGTGCAAATGTGGTGCTGAAATGTAAGTTACAGGAAGAAACATGCCCATAATGCACGTCCCTCCTTCAGATGGACACCCAAACTGGCAGCTCTGAGCCATTTCCCAACAAAGTGTTCTTCCCAAATTAAATTTCTGGAGTGCCAGATGAAGTGGAGCTGCTGGGATTTAGTTGGCCAGGCTTTTCCAGACCTGCATTAGGAATGGAAGCACCAGCACCGTGTGTCCATCTCTGCCCCTGCAGAGAAGGCATCCTCCATGTGCAAAAATAGACCTTTGCTTTTCAGATTTACACAATTCAGCATTGCCACGTTACACTCCTCACTCAGCCCTGGGGAAACAATTTTAAAATCCAAAATAAAGGTAATATTTGGGGAGGAACATAAGGATTCCATGGGCTTTTTCCACCAATCCTTTGTTACTTAAAGGCTGTACCATGTCTTTAACATAAGGGAGACTCCAGCAGCAGATGAGTTTTGGGGTGGAATTTGTGAAGTTTGTGATGTGTCTTTAGGTGCTTTGCAGCCAGCCTGTACATAAATAAACTGCATAAATAAATAATTGACTGCATGCAGCACACACTGTTTTCCTCTAGCACGTGGGTTTGGGGAAGCTTGGTCACTGCATTGGTCTGTTCAAGCACATCTTGGTGCTGACTGAGCTTGGAGCCTGAGCTGGGAAGGCAAACCAAGCTCTGGACCTTGAATTTGAGTTTGTTTTTTGACCTGTTGTCTGTAAGAGAATCTGCCTGTACACCTGTCACAAGTTTTGTTCCACTGAGACTGGACTGGTGGCTTCTCACTGAACTTACACAGCTGTGCTTGTGCCAAAAGCAGTGAGATACTTGGATTTATTTTTTATTTTACATGTCAATTTGGATGTCTGCTCATCATTGTGCTTGTTAAATATGTATCTGCTGCTTGATTTAAAAATACATCATAATTTGAAGTATTCCCCATGGCTTGCTCGTGAATGTTCTGGTTTAAATGGGTTTTTTTAGGGTGTGCTGAATAAACCAAATACTCTGGTTTTGGGAGTGGATTTAACATGGAAAATACTTTATGTGGAAGATATTTGTTTTAACTGGGCACTTTGAAAATCATCTTGTGCTCAGATACAAAAGGATGTGGATAATTAATTTGTGGAGATGACTTGTCTCTAACAGAAGGTGGAGGTTTGGAAAGAGATTTTTCCCTGGGTGTTCTGATAGCATGAATTACTTTTCTGGCTGAATGGGAGTGTGCTGGAAGGAAGGTGGGATGTGGAAAAGGAGGTTTGAAGTGTTAGTGAGGACTGACTTTGGGTCAGTCACCTTGAGGGATGACAACAGCCCAGACTGTGCTTTTTGAAGTAGGTAGATGGATTTGGTTTATATTATTTCTCCTGGAGGTTATATATAATTCCTTGCAATAATGTTTCATGGTGGGGAACAGCTCCTGGGAGAAGGATGCTTTGAGCCTTTCCCACAGTGGGGTGAGCTTCCCACAAAGTCATGGAAAGCAGACACATGCAAAGTCAAACACAGCTTCTCACTGGGACAGGAGGATGAATGGGAGAGCTGGGAACCTGAAAATCTGATTGATCAGGTCAGTTATTATTTTCTCTTAAAATCAGTGGGAGAAATTGCCTTTTCTACATGCTACAGGCAGCTGAGCACTATAGTTACAGCTTGTGTTCAGTTAGTGACAAATAGATGCTGGTTTTATTATAAATAAATAACTTTTTTTTACTATGTTTGCTCAAAGTAAGGTGCAAATGGGTAAATGCTTCTCCTTCCCATATGTCTTTATATTTCAGAGATCAACTAACTTAATACCTTTTTTATTGTTAGTCTGTGAATGTGTGTTCCTCTTATGAGGAATATTTTGAGCTGTTTGATGCTGGCTATGAATTTTAAGTGCAGAAGAGAAGCCCATAAAAATTAATAAAGCACCTTCTGGAACTTTTTCACGGGATTCTTTGAGCAAAATGCTAATAGCTAATTTATGATCAATGTTGCCCAAGAGAGGCAATCAGAGGGAGATGCAATAAATCACAGGAGCAGGTGAGATGCTGCTGGCAACACCTCCAGCAGCAGTCACAGGCAGCTGCTTTCTCCCCAAATCCTGCTTCTGGTTCAAAGGAAAGCCAGATGTTTGTTCTTCTCATCAATGTAGTTTTTTGCTTTGGATCCTTCTCAATGGGAATGGAACCAAAGCATTTTTTGAGGAAATGATCTTTCAGCCTGGTACCCCATAAGCATAAATGGCTGTTAGCTTACACCAAATGAAGCTGTTACATGCTGTCTGCTGGTAGTGACTCACCTCTAGTTAAATCCCTGGTGCTCTCCAGGTGGTAAAGGCAGAGTTATTGGGAACAATTTTATGTGATCAATAGAGCTGAACTATTTTTCCCTGGAAACTGTGTTTTTTTGGTGATCTATATGATTATTTTTGTCTCTTTTCTTGTGGTTTTCAAGCCAGATACAGGTTAAATTTTCATCTAAATTATTAGCTGAGCTCATCCCCACTCTGCAATCACATACAATGGTGAGTTCTCTCTCAAAAATAGAAAAAAACACCCCAAAAACCTGAGGTGGATGAGAGACATCAGCTGCAGACAGTGGAGAAGCTATGAGCTAACACTTGCTGGGATATCTCTATAGGCTTCCAGTCACAGCAACCACCTGGTTGCTCCAAACTTTCCTTGCTCTTGGCAAGCCTAACCGTTCAACTTGATGTGATGTTTTGCCTGCTTGTTTTATTGTTGGTTAACCAGTTTTCTTTCCTTTATCTTGTATATGATGGGATCTCCGCTAGACAGAGGTAATGGTGGGGGTCAGCTGTGTAGCCAGACCCTGGTGTGGTGGTGTTTGTGATGGTTTTTCCTCAAACCATTCCTAAATCCAGCCTTGCTGTCACCGTGCCTGCGTGTGCTTGCATGGCCTGGTTTCCATGGAATAACCTCACCCACCCCTACTCTCCTCTGGATTAATTGAATTCTCTGTGTGTGTGTGCCTCCTCCTACTCTGTCCTTAAAGTGGGTCACCAGTGTGGATTCCCTAACAGTTTTATGGATCCTTTTCAGCCTTTGGGGGTTCTGCAGATCAAAGGGACTCGGATTTTTAGCTTAGTAAGATATTGTGAGCTGATAAATGGAAAAGAACTGGAGCAAGAGGAGGTTGAGTTTGGTTTGAGGACTGATCCTCCCTGTGAGCTCACACACACTCACTCAAAGGTTTGGAGAACTTTGATCAGATTCACGTCAAATAGTCCTTTCTACAACAGAATCTAACTAAAGAGCTGTCAGTGAAATACAATTTCCTCTTTGAATCCTGTATTAAAGGCTGATTTTTTTACCACTGATCTCAAAGATTTTAAGCAAAATGGCCATACTTTCATTTATGTGTATTTCAGCTGGGCTGAACCAACAAACAAATCCCATGCAATTCCTTCTCCCTCATTTGAGATGGGGAAGCACCTGTCTGTGCAGGACTTTTCTGAGCAGATCCAAAGGCTGGAAAAGGTCCACTGGATATGGATGGAGACAGTAGGGGTATGTGTGTCCATCTGGCTTGTTGGTGCTAAGGATATGAATCAAGCCTTCCATTTCTCTGTTTAATCTGGTGTGTCCTCTCTCTGGGGTGTGGCTCGGGTGGATGAGCAGAAATTGTCCCAGGAGAGGGAGAAGTTTGCTGACGAGGACAGCATTTTCTACGCGCTCGGAGAATGCGGACTCATTTCTTTTTCCGACTACATCTTCCTCACCACGGTCCTTTCCAGTAAGTACAGCAGGGATTTTCCCTGCAATTCCTTTTTTTGGGGGGGGTTTTCAGGGCTCACAAGCAATAGTTTGTTGATGCACATTTCCCTAAAAGGCCTTCTTGATTGCCTGCAACTCGAGCTGAGTGATTGCTGTTGCTTCGTCTGGTTTAGCATGAGCTTGCAGTGCTTTGGGAAGACAAGGAGATCGATGACTTGTGAAGATTTATTTCTCATTTTGAAATGTGACAAAGTTTTTTTTAATGAGTCACTTGACCTACTGTTCAGATCTGTAAATGGTGACATGTTCTTGAGCTGTGTTCATTTGATATTCTTGGATTTGGATGAATGCAGATCTCCAGCTTTTCATTGATTTCACGCCTCTCCAAAGTCCCTTTTCCAGCTGTATTTTCACTTGGGTGAGCTGGGTTTGTGAGTTATGTAATCCAAGGAGGAGAGAAGTTAAGCTGTTTACATTTCAACAAGTATCATTAGATACCTTCTGTCTTTTCACCCTGCTGCACTTGACTTGCATTTGTGATATTTCCAAGATCAGCTAATCTGTTCCAGCAAAGTCATCTGCACTCTGAGTGCCAGCACTCAAAAGTTTGCTTTGCTGGCAAGAACCAGTGAAACTGAAGCCTCTGATAATGTCAGATGGCATTTCTAGACTTTCCTCACGTGGAAGTCAAGCTCAAAAACTCATTTACAGAGCTTCTCTGACTGCTTGGAAGGTGCTGTGTCATAAACAGGAAAGTCAATGGCAGTTTCTCATCCCCATTAGAAAATGGATGGTAAGGGGGAATAGGCCACTGTCCAAATGAACTCGAGACATTTTATTTTCAGATTTAAAAGGAGAAAACTTGACCATCTAATCTTGTAAGTATCTATTCCATGCTGACCTGATTTGTGGAATTAAAACACTGATGCTTCCCAGTGCCCTGCAGAGCCCACTGCTGCCTGCCCAGTGCAGTTCAGCGGCTCAGCTGCCTCAATCATTGATATTTTGCCACAGCAACAGGTGCTTTATTCTCCCCCCATGCTCTTGCATGTTGTAACAGGAGACATGAGAGGCAACTCTTCATTTACTGAGGATCTATTCCTGGGAAGCAGCAATGCTCAAGGTCTTGTTTGTTGTCAGATGGATGTAGCAGGGGCAGACCTGTGTGTGACCTTCATGTTGTGAAAACAAACCGAGAGATAAAACTGGTTCAAGCCAGGGAATTTGTTTTATGACTTTAATCTGCTTTTTTTTTATTTGACTGAGTCTCAAAACTGGCTCTTAAAACCTTTGCTGTTCCTTTCTTACATTCATATGGGCTGTGCCAAAATGATCTCGGGTATTCACTTGTGTAATGAGGGCTTTTCATCTGAGCCTCCACAGATGACAATGAACTCTCAAACCTCTGCTATCACATTACTGAGTGTGGTTTGCAAAACAATCTTGCCCTTGTTTTTATGGTTGTGCTGCTTGTGAACAGCCCCCTAATCAAGTACACAGGGCACAAAATTAATTTCATGTGCTTCCACAGGCAGCAGTAAGAGAAATTGTTCTTGCTTTGCTTTGACTTGTTTGTTGTGAGAATAAAAAAAAGGGACCACCTTGCGTTGGAGGAGCAGCCAGCCTTGTTGTGGAGGCTGGGAGGGAGGGAAAGGAGTTTTTTCCTCTTGTTCTTGGGCTTTTGAGCATGTCCACAATTACAGGGGAGTTGGATTAATGAGGAGATAGAACTGGCTTTGAGGAGCCATGTGAAGAGTGGGCATGGCAGGAGCTTTCATAAAGGAAACTTTTTTTAAAACACGGGGAAAAAAAATTCAAGGACTTTGAGGCTGTCTTTTAGACATTTGAGGAGTTTGCTAAATGATTAATGAAGATGGAGGAATGTCTCTGGAGCTCCTGTTAAACAGTGATTCCCCAGGGAAGAGTTTGGGTTTCATTTTTAAAGCGTTTGCGTTTAAAATAAAACGTAAAATTTATTTACGTTTAAATAAATTTTAAAATTTAAAATTTAAAATTTAAATTTAAATTAAAACTAAATTAAAATTTAAATGAATTCTAAATTTTTTAATTTTAAATTTTAAAATTTTAAAATTTTAAATTTATTTACGTTTAAAATTTACGTAAAACGTAAAATTTATTGCGTAAAATAAATTCCCAACCAAACCTTGCCCTGTGGCTAAATAGAAAACTCACTGTTGCACCCCACTGGTTCACTCTCTGACTAGTGAACATTGCCTTGCAGGAATCCAGTAGTTCCTGACTGGATTCTTTTCCCTAGAAAACAAATAAAATAGAATGAAGAAAGTAAATCTTACATGTGACAGTTCAGTATTGTTTTTTTTCTTTTGTTGCTCAAATAACCCGAATGTTAAGGAAATATCTGGACAAGGTGGAGCTGTAGATAACATCAAATAGATAAAACCAAATAAATCTTGGGAAAGGGAGGTGGCCTGTTGAGCACTAAGCAGGATAATCAAAAAGGGGAGTGGGAGATTGGGTCTGGTTTTTAATTTTTGATAGGGAGAGTGATAGGGAGAGATCCATCCTGGTCTGATTTGGCTCCCTGGACTCCAAACTGATCCATGAGAACCTTGGGAAACAAGAAGCCCTAAGGGCTCTGTGGGTTGTGCTCAGCCAGGCTTTGGGAGTGCTTCCCCAAACTCTTGGTTTCA
The DNA here is from genome assembly GCA_013400215.1 of Cisticola juncidis. Classification (NCBI taxonomy): domain Eukaryota; kingdom Metazoa; phylum Chordata; class Aves; order Passeriformes; family Cisticolidae; genus Cisticola; species Cisticola juncidis. Next base: position 131,008 of record VXBR01011794.1, on the reverse strand, counting down.
CTTGTCTTTGCAGCTTGACCTGAAGCTCCCTCCAGCTGAGTTCTGTGAAATTGGGAGCGAGAGGAGGAGAGAGGGCTGGAGCTTTATTTCATGTTGTTCTCAGGCAGCTGTTTGCTCATTGCTCAGAAAATGAGTCTGTCACCAGATTTTATTTACGAGCCATTCCTCACTCCAGCACTGTCTGTTCTCGTCGGCTGCTGTGAAATAAATAATTTTCTGTGAAAATTTATTTTTAAAACCACTAATAAAATAGCTTTTAGCTGCTTCAGAAAGTCAGCCTTCTGTTAAAGGCAATGAGAGCTGAGGGACCTTGAGGAAACTCCATGGTTTCTGTTACTTCAGCTGCTCCTCGTGTTTTCAGGCAGAGGTAGAAAGATGAGCAAATTCTGGTGGAATTTCCCCTGGATCCTTCGAATGTCATAGGAAAACAAAGACATGGCTTCCCTGACCAAAGAGGTTTTGCTTTGGGACTTGCAAAACAGATGGAGGAAGGAGAAAAAGAGCTTTTCCATTGCCAGTGACTGCAGTTTCCCAGCAAATGGGTCCATTGTTGAGGCACACTTATTCTGCCTTCATTAACAGGTACTGAAGAGAGCTGGACATTAAAAGAATAAATTGGTGTTGTTTCCACAGCTGGACTGTTGCTGTGTCTGGATTGAATTCTCCTGGCAGGAGGGTTAAATAACTTTGGCTGAAGCCACAGTGATTATCCTTTTCCCAGGGCTCTCGTAGCAGACCTGCAGCTCCTTCTCCCATCAGGGCAGGTGACTGTCACTTAGGATAGAGTCACCTCTGTTATTCTTTTCCTGTCCTGTATGTAGGGAATAAATTCCCAGCCACCTAAGTCTGGAAATTCTGTTCTGGCCGGATACTGAGCTCTGTGTGTGTCCCTGGGGTGGAGGGCCTTGTTCTCCCACACGAGGATCTCCAGGGGCCCTTTGGACCATGACTGTTCTCAGTAAATTATTCCTGCCTGACAGGAAAATCTTCAGCCCTATCCCTGCCACGAGTGAAATCTGTTACCTCACCAGTGGTGCTTTAATCCTGCTGTGCTCTGTACCATGGGCCTCATTTCCACAAGAAAAGGTTGCTTTGAGTTTATAGGACTATTTTTGTTTGTGGTCCCATCCATGTTAATTTTATATTCTGACTTTCAAGACCTTCCATGGGTCCATCTCTGGAGCAGGGATGTCTTTCTACCTTTCTGCCAGCCCAGTCACTGGTGTTTGGCATTTCCAAGCTGTATCTGAGCAGCATCTTCCAAGGAATGTCCCAGCTTCCAAACACAAGCCTGCTTGCTGCTTCCTGGCAGAGGGAGAGCTCTCTGGCTTGACATCCCACTTGTGCCATGCTGAAGGACAGAAATGGGAATGATTTTTCACAGTTGGCAGTTTGGGACGTTCCCAAGCCATTTGAAAACTCAGATTAGAGCATGGGAGGCTCTGTCAGCCTGCACCCTTCACCTGGCCTTCCTCTGGTCATCTCTTCATCCCTTGGATTTGTGTGCTCTGATGGGATGAGGGGTTCAGGGGTGGGGCAGCCACAGTTTCTCTGGGCAACCCATGCCAGGGCCTACCCACTTTCCCAGGGAGCAGTTTCTCTTTGATATCCCAAGTTTACTCACTTGCATTATTTCAGAGTTAATTCTGATCCTTCTTTGTGAGAAGAAATAACCCATTTTTCCTCTAGAACTGATGATACTGTGGCTCAGTGTGTATGCTGTGGGCTCAGTTTTTTAGCTGCCTGTTATTTACATTTCTGTGTTGATTAACATTTAAAAAAACTCCTTGATATGATTTGGATTCGCTTTCTGAAGTAGTGGATTAATTTGAAAAGAAAATATCTGCAACATTAGGTTTAATGGATTTTTTCCCTATATTTACTGCAGCTAGGGCTCAGCCATCTGTATTCTATGGATAGCTGTCTCTGCTTCAGGACTGTGTTAATTTGGGATTTGATTCGCTTTCAGGGTACTGTGGCCTTTGCACGTCTATTTTTCTTAATTTTGGGATAAATGGAAAAGAAGCAACCATAGGATATTTAATTCCAAATTACTGATTTTTCCCAGATGAGTTCTTGATCTTTCTTCTCACACTGGCCTTGCTTGGGGAGTTCTTAAGCCTTGGGAGTCATGAGCTGCTTTGTGCATAAATTGCCACCAAAAGTTGAGATATTCCAGTATTTTCAAAGGAGAAGCCAGTAGATTTTCTTCCTCGAAGTAACATCACCAAAAAATCACCCTGCTTTGGCAAAGAAATTCCCAGCTCCATGAGAAGGGAGCAATGGGTGTTCTCCACAAGTGTGTTAAGACTTTTGTTTTCCTAAAATGCAATTCCTCTGCTGGAGGTCAGAGGGAAAGAAATGCTGAGAGATGTCTCCAAGTGTGAAATGTTGAGTTTTGGGAAAGAGAAGTTCCCAAACGAGACAAAACCAAGGAAATGTGGCCTTTCTCATTAGCAAGCTTTTAATGTCTTTCTGAGTGCATTGCTTCTGCTGAGAGTACAGGGCAGTAAAGAGCAACTGAGTGCTGCAAATTGGTCCATTGAATAATTGAAAATAGTTTAAAATGGCATAATTGGCTTAAAGGTGCCTAATCAACCCAGCTTTATCCCGGGTTCATTGAAAAAGCAACTTGGCATGGAGAGCTGGTGGAATTATGGATCTAAAGGATCATTTCAGCCAGATCTTTCCATATATCTCCAAGCTGGGAATTCACTGATAGTGGTGTGGGCTTCAGCACCATGTTTTCACTCATGTTTTCACTCATGTTTTCACTCATGTTGGTCTGATGGAAGGGATTGGAAATAGGTGATTTCTAAGATCCTGTCCATCCCAAGCCATTCCATACTTCCATGTTAATGATTTGGAGGATCCTCCTGAACATCTAAAGATAGAAATAAAGCTAAAAAAGAAACTGCAGTTGGTTGTCCTGAGCAGATTGTGTCTGGTTGACCAAGGGAAATCAGTCGCAATGAAACAGTTTCAATTTCTAATAATGTCAGAAAGGATGGTGAGGAGACGGCTCACACAATCAGAGAGAGCTGGGAATGCAGCAGAACACTTGGGGAAAATCCAGAGGTGGTTTTCCCTTACCAAGGCAGGCATCATGCCATATGAAAACCAAACAGGCCTTTAAATGGCTTTGGAAACCACTGCAGGAGGAATATTGGGTTTGTTTGAGGCATCTTAATTAAGGAGGCAGCAGGGAAATTTAGCGGTGCTGCTACAGTTGAGAATGGTAAAATTGAGGGGGCAAAATAAAAGAGGAGGGGAAAGGCTACATTTAGCTGGGCAATGTGGTGTCTGCTGCTTTTATAAGTTTGAGGGATATAAGTGCAGAAAGAGGAAGGGAAATGGAGGTTGTGCAGGCTGAGGTAATGGGCAAGGCGGGCACAGTGGGATTGGCTGCTGTCGGGGCAACTCTTCCCACATAAATCCTGGTCAGAAGCATCACAGCCAAGGGCAGAGGCAGAAATCATCTCAGCCAGGCCCCATAAATCCAGCCCTGGACATCAGGGATGTACATCTCTAATGAACATTCCTTCCTGAGCAGGAGTGGGATGAGCTAATTGTCCTGGGTGCCCTCCGGTTCCCCTGGCTCGGGGTCACATTGTTTGTATTGAAGTGTCATTCCAGGTAATTGGAGATCCAAGGAAGAAACCAGCCATGTCATTTATTAGCTGAAGAAATGAAATAATTGAATTTGCCAATTGAAAGCCGCCCTTCCCTGTCTTTAGAAAATACTGACCCTGCAGATTTTTGATGCTGAACTGCTCATTTAAATTTTGGAGGTGTTGTTCTCCTCTGAGACTTTGATACACTTCTCATGGAAATGTATGTTTAGAGATGGAAAAGGAGAGAAGTAGCCCTTGTGAGGGACAAGTGAGTATTTTACTCTGTTCACCATGTGTCTGCACAAATGGGATGTGATATTACATATTTCCTTAAAAAACAGGAGAAAGAAAACCCAACCTGTGACAGTTTTTCACAAGGACTAACAGATTTCCCCATCTTTAAATAAACATCATTATACTCTGGTAGAGAAAATGGAGTAAGAAATATGTGTTGATTGCTCTTTTTCTAGAACCTTGTAACTAGAGGAGAATTTTGTCTGTTCCTCCTCTTCCTCACAGAGGAAACACCATTTCCATAGTGCCAGATTTTGGGGTTAAGAAAAAGAAATTGCCTCCAGGCTTTCATGCAGTACTTGCAATTAAAGTGAATAAAATTGCTCATGTCATTGAAATATTAAGGGGGTAGTTGGAAGCTTGTTGCTCTTCAAGAAAATGGGGAATTAATCACAGAGGAGGCTTAATCCCTTAAATTCAACGTATCATTGCAGAGATTATGAAGGTGGTGCTCGGGACTGGCTGTCCCCGGGTCAATTAACACTGAGTTAATGAGGGACAGCGAGTGGAGGTGTCCCCCTCCCAGCAGGCAGGAGGCACAGCAGGGCTGTGGAAGGGGGGTGACCCACCATGTGCTGTGGCTGTGGTCACAGGAGCTCCTGCACGTGGTGTCTGGAATTCCAAGCCCGAGGAATTGGCAGAGGGAAATTGGAAATGCAGGGATGATAACAGCAGGACTGCCTGTGCTGTGTATATCAAGCAGGCGGTGACAGGCTGTCCCTGCCATCAGCCCCAGTGTCCTCACTCAGCTATGTTGGGCACACAGGGTTTGGGAAAAGGGGTCTCATTAACCTGTCTGCTGAATCTTTTCCTGATCAAGTGCTAATTGTAATTACAACAAGGAGAAAACACAATGTGAAAGTTTTGAACTGGAGCTGTAACTAACATCCAAAATCCAGTTCAGTTAACTCCATATTCATTTCCCTTTGTCTGAGTGATTCCTCTTTGTCTCCTCTCTCCCACCCCTGTTTGGGAATTCATTAAATTCATTACTCTTTGAGTATCCACAGGAAATACTAAAAGTTGGTTGCACAGATGAGGTTAAAGAGGGATGAATCTCACCAGTAATCTACATTAGATTTGGGTGGGAAATGAAAAAAGGAGCTGAGTTTTAACTGATCATTTAAGATGACAGCCTTAGCTATATTAGTTATAGCCTAGAGGATTCCCTAGAAATCCCAGCAAACACCACAAATCCTGTAGGAGGTGTGTATTTGAAAGTAGCAGAGCATGATAAATCCTCATATATTAACTTAATTTGGAACAAAATTGTGGCGCTGCGTTGTAGGTTCAAACGGTGATGGGTTACAGAGCCTGAAATGGAAATGTACTGAAATTCTGTGGTGGGATGCAGGGAAAAGAGCGTGGTTGGTTAGGAAATGATGCTTTTGCAGTTCTGACTAAATAAACCGTGACAGCACAGACTAAATGCAATGAAAAATAAGGTACAGTGGTGTCTCAGCTCGTGAGCTCCAGCCCACACCTCATCTCAATGTCATGACTGGGCTGAGACAGGGTGATCATGATTTGTTTAAATTTGTACAGCAAGACAAGAGCTGAGAACTGCCCAGATTCCAGGTCTGCTCCTCACCCATGGTAAGCACAGCCAGTGCTTGAGGAACATCCTCTGGCTAAACTGGTGTTTGACTGCATGGAACAGGCTGGAGCTCTTGCTGCAGCATCATTTTCTGTTAATTGTCATTAGAAATATGGGATAGCATCTTGCTTTCCAACTTTTTCCACCTATAAATAGAATAAATGTTCCAGAAATATCTCCTCCCTACAGCTCCTTGTCAAGAACCTTTGAGAAAAGGAGTACCATGAAGCTCATAGCAAGAGGTTCTCAAGAGCCACATTTCCATACTAAAATTGAAAGAATTAGGCAATTTACTTTTGGATAAAGTAATACAGAACTTGTGCCCTTTTTTATTAAGCTTTTGTACTTTTGTTAACTGGTTTTGTGTTTTGTTGGGTTTTTCCTCTAGCTCCCCAGAGGAATTTTGAAATTGCCTTTAAGATGTTTGATCTGAATGGTGACGGCGAGGTGGACATGGAAGAGTTTGAGCAGGCAAGTTGAGCAATCTGTGCTGTGGCATCTTAGTCATAAGCACAGCATTCCTCTGTGATGTTACTGCATTTTCCATTTGGGCTTAGGGCTGCTTTGCACCTTTCCCTTCTGTGCTCTGCTGTGTTGCTTCAGTGCCTGCTATTTGTTTCTTTAAACTGGATATTTCAAGAGAAAATTTTTTGTTCGACCAGGACAAGCAGCAGTACAAACTCGGGTTTCCTGTGACTTTGTCACCAACATTGAAGGCCAGGCTGGGTGAGCCTTGGAGCAGCCTGGTCTAGGGAGGGTGTCCCTGCCTGTGGCAGGGAGTGGAACTGGATGAGTTTAAGGTCCCTCCCAAACCATTCTGTGATTCTGTAACGTTTCCTTACCTTCAAGGTAGACAAAGAACTTTTTTTCACTCTACTGATAAAGTGGGATTTTGATCCTGCTGCCTTTGCAGCTTCTACTGCATTCCTTAATTTGTCTTCAGAGAATAGCCAAGGAAAGTCTACTTCAGAGGAGAATTTCTCCATTTATTCCAATGTAATCCAAAAATATGTTGTTGAGATCATATTTTCATTAGTCCTCTACTTCTTACTAGGCTTCATCAACAGGAACTTTGCTGCAGGTTTTTTAATGAGTAACCTTCATGCCTGATGCTGGTGAACTCTTCCTATAACCTGTGATTTATAGTTGTGTCCCAGTGAGAATAGATTGAAGGCTTGAGCTGTCAGTGGGGAAAAGATTTGCCCTCCCCAAGCAGAAGAGTGTGATTTTTCTTGCCTGCTTCTAGCCTTAAGATACTGGGAACTTACAAACACCCTGAAATCACATCCTGAATCACCTGTGTGTGCTACTTATAAAAGGAAATTGAAATGCATTTACAAAGTGCTGCCCAAGCACAAAGCAGCCCTGGAGAACCCAGGGACAGATTCTTACTCATCAGTTGGCTCAATGAGTAATTAACTGCAGAAGAGTCTCTACAAGATTGTGCTTGGGGCACTTGCTATAAATGGGAAGAACTAGTGGCAAAGGAGGTCTGTCGAATTACCCTCCCTTTCTAATCTTTTGCTGTCACCCTCCTTAATTATTACTTGTGTGTATGATGCCATCATCACGAGCTTGCTCCAGAGCCATGGAATATATCTGGATAAGTGCAGGGTTTTAGATGCACACTTTGGATTATGAGGAGACTGGAGTGTGTTTATCTGCAGTCTGAAATCAGTTCACTTGACAGCTTGAAATGTAAACCTGGGGGTTTGTTCATGTTCCTTCATTCCCCCAAGTAAAAATGGCTGTTGTTCCTTCTCTCTGCACAGTGCATGGAGATAGCACTCCACTGGAGTTATGTGATCATACTGAACAGTCCAAAAAGTGATTTATGGTGCTTGTAATGTTCTAGCATGAAATCAATTATGGAGATAGATGAATATAAGAAAAGCAGAGAATGATTAACCTCCTACTAAAATTGCAGTGATGCCAGGGTGCTAACACAGGTGTCCTGTTTGGCTTTTTTATTAGCACCATGTGAAGTGAAAAAGGAACATTTCTGCAGGATTAATGTTTCCTAATCGCTATGAAGCGTACCCTAATGAAGATGAGGGTACAAAATTGAATTAAATTATTTCAAATCCTCCAGTAGACCAAGGGAAGTTATACATGCATTAAGTCACATAAACATACCTAGGAAGGGGAAGGTATTTTTGTTAAGCTGGTTACATGAGTCACTGCCTGTATAGAAAGGAATAAAGTTCCTGGTTAGCATCAGAGTATTTGGGTGAAGGCTGATCCTCCAGAGCCTGAGAGTCAGAGGATGAAGGAGCTGTTCTGGAAAGTGGGAAGACATCTGTGAAGATACTGATTTGCTGCAAGAGCAAACACAGCTCCAGTGGGAGGCACGTATATCTCATTATGAAAACATATACCCTTACAAACAGTCACTTATAGGATAAATCCTTTTTCACTCCTCATGGAAATGCCTGGGGAAGAGCATGAAGGATGGCAGGGTGTGCTGCTCCATCCTGTAAATCTCACCTGGCAGGAGCAGCTGGAACTGCCCCTCACAGAGGATTATGCAGCAGTTTAAAAGAGCATCATCAGTTTGGCGAGAATGGGTGGAAAAAGAGGGGGAAGAAAAAGACGATGAGGGAAGCATCATTCCATCCCTGCTGGCTGTGAGCACGTGGGAATGAAATTCCTACTCCTCCCTTGCACATTGTCTTTGAAGAAGGTCCTTCTTCTTACTGATGTTTGAAAACCTCATCAGGAAAGGAAATTACTTCACTAATGTAGCTAATATGTGACAAAGTTGACGGCTTTAACTGCCTAGTAAAAAAAATACCGAATTTCTTCCTTGCTGAAGAGTTTCAGGTTTTTTATCCAGTTGAGGCACGTGGTTAGTGCTTAGTCCTGAATAATGTGGTGCCTACATCAGTACTGCCTTCAATTCTTCATCCTTTGGCATGTAAATTGTTAGTTTACTCCTCTGTTTTTAAAGAAAGGCTGGCTGAAGAGTAGAAAACTCAAAGGTAGTGTTGCTTGGGATTTCTCTTTGAGTTTTTAACTGTTTTAATTGATTTTTTTTCCCTCTCATCTGGTGCAAAAGATGAAACATCACAAACACTTAGGCTGAAATATGAACAAAAAAAACAGTGGAACGTCTCAGAGCTCCACGTCCTTGCAGGATTGATGAGCTGTGGGTGAGGGCAGCTCCTTGCAGTGGTGCCTGCCTTTCTGGGCATGAAAAGGATTACCCAAAACAGGGACTGCTTAAATCATTTTGGCTCCAGTGCCCACAGGTGGATTTTTAACCTGTCTGACACTAGTTACAGATGGGAGAAGAAAAGAGAGCCATAGGATTCCATATAAATAGCAGCCAGGAAAAGCTGCTCTGTGGAGCAGTCTGCAGTGTGGTAAACACTCGTGCAGAAACCGGGACAGTTTTCCAAGCTGGCCATAAATTGCCTTGCTTCAGACAGTTTATAAATATTTGTCTCCAAACTGTGCTGCATGCAGAGCTCACAGTTAACAGTGGAGCACAAAGCAAACTAAGGAGTTGCTATTTACAGTGCAAAAATCAGAGAATTCCTGAATGGTTTGTGTTGGAAAGGACCTTAAAGATCATCTTGTTCCAACTCCCCTTCTACTATTCCAGGTTGCTCCAGGTTCTGTCCAGCCTGGCCTTGAGTTTCTCCAGTGATGGGGTGGCCACAGCCTCTCTGGGCAGCCTCTGCCATGGCCTCACCACCCACACAGAGAAGAATTTCCTCTTAGTATAAAGTCTAAATCTCCTCTCTTTCAGTGTAAAGCCATTACCCTTGTAAATAGTTTCTCTCTATGTTTCTTGCAGGCTCCCTTCAGGCACTGGAAGGCCACAGTTAGGCCACCCCACATCCTTCCTCACATCAGAGTGACCAAAAAGCCTGAAAAACTCTTTTCTGAGTTTTTTTCCTCTTGATTTTCTCCTCGACTTGATTTTCCTTGAAAGAACAGCCAACAGCCTCTGGTTAGGATGCAGGGTTTCCAGCAAGGTGAACCCAGCAGCAACAGCATGGCATTTTCCTCCAGAGCATCCCCTTTGGGGCTGATCCAGCACTCACTCTCTCATTAGGAAAAAGTTGAACACACTCAATACCACAATAATGAGGATCTGGCATCCTTGTGACAGCTGGAGCTCTTGGCAGCTGTTTTTCTTCCTCCCTTCCAACTTTAGTCAGCAGGAGGAAGAGGCTGATGGCAAAGCAGCGGTGTTTGCTGGAGCTTTGGGAAGCCTGGGTTGTCAGGTGGCTTTTCCCCTCTACTTTTTCTAACTTGTTGTCCTTGATATCCATCCTTTTGCTGCCTTGTTGGAAGAGATCAGTTACTACACAGAGGATAAGTCTGACTTCTCATATCCCAGCAATAATCACTCAGATCGACTTGGAGAGTTTAGTGAGATACCTGAGGATGGAGAAGGGAGATGGCTGCATTTGGCTTGGCTGTCCACTTAAATTTGCACAGAACCCTTAAAGTAACACACGTGGATTTGCACAGAGCCCTTAAAATAACACAGGGGCTGTCACATCCTTCAAGGTCAACCTTTTGGCTTCTTTTATGGGGTAGGGAAGTTCTTTTGAAAAGTCTTTTGTGCTAAGTGGCACAGCCCCAGGGATGGAGGAACTTCAGCTTTGACAGAGCAACAGGCAGCAAGGAGAGGATCCCCTTGGGTTGCAAACCCCAGGATTTGTGCATGAGTGGAAGAAGAAATGTGTGCTGAGCTGACTGGGATTGGTGTGAGCTCACAAGGATGTGCAGTAAAGGAGTGGAAGCTCTAAAACATTTGAAGAGCTTTTTCTTCCCCACAATTGCTGCAGCTCTCTCACCTCCTGGGATTTTGCTGGGAACAAGCTGCCCTGCTGACCAGGGATAGGATCAGCACCAGAATGTTTGTCTGCAAAGTGGCTGAATGGTTTCCTAAATTGTTTCCTAAAACTCATTCTAAGCACTTGATTCTCTTCTTTCTTTAAAGTGGACTGGAAAAACGAAAGCCTAAGTTGGCCAGAGAGGTTGTGGACTCCTCATCCTGGGAGATGTTCAAGGCCAGGCTGGAAGGGGCTTGGGGCAACCTGGTCTAGTGGAAAGTGTCCCTGCCCATGGGAGAATTTGGAACTAGATGGTCTTTAATCTCAGGGTCGTTGTTCCCTGAGATTCTCCTCGGGGTTTCTGTTCCCCGGGGTATCAGGGTCTCCCCCAGGGTTGCTGTTCCCTGGGGATTTCCCTGGGGTTGCTGTTCCCCAAGGTAATCAGGTTTTCAGTCTTCTCTTTGCCCTGGGTGTTTCACACTGAAGCCAGAGATGACAAGCTGAGTCCAGCAGTGTTCTCAAGGCTGTTTATTCTAAATTATCTCTCAGTTCTTGTCCAGCTCTGCAGGGCATCCCCAGCAGAGCAGGACACGCGGGGACTGGGCGGGTCAGAGATCCCCAAACCTTCAGTGCGGGATCTCCCACCCAACCACTGTCCAAGATGGATTTTTTATTTACAGAATTTTACCAATGCCTACTACCTACACTAACATGTCAGTTCTACTCTAAACCAATCTCTAAAGTCCAACTCAGGAAAAGATGGGGGACGAGAGCAAGAACAAGGAGCACAGGGGCCACTCCCCAATTCCTCCAGCTTGTCTCTTCAGCCCCATATGCTAAGAATCCTAATTTCTATATTTATATTCTATAACAAACTAGCTCCTATTTATTTTTAAATTCTTAGGGTTTGTGATTCTTCCTGCATGTGAGTATTCACTGCCATGGCAGGGATCAGAGGCAGTGTCCTCCTGGGCTCTGTGTGAGGCTCTGACCCCCCTGTACAGGTCCCACACCCCCTGTCCGGTCTCCAAACCCTCCAGGGTGGCCAGAGGGATGTCCTGGACTCTGACACTTTAAGGTCACTTCCAGCCTGAATCATTCTGTGATTCTCTTAAATTCAGCCAGTTTTGAATTGCTGTGTCTTCTGAGAATTGTTTTAGGAGAAAAGAAAGGAGGATGACACAGCTGAGTGCGGAATGGGATGACACAGCTGCCACTTGACTGGTGTGGTTCTGGCTGTGACATCTCCCTGTGATTCCAGGTGCAGAGCATCATCCGCTCCCAGACCAGCATGGGCATGCGGCACCGGGACCGCTCCACCACCGGGAACACGCTCAAGACCGGCTTCAACTCAGCACTCACCACCTACTTCTTTGGAGCCGACCTGAGGGGAAAGCTCACCATCTCCCACTTCCTGGACTTCCAGCGCAAGCTGCAGCACGACATCCTGAAGCTGGAGGTTTGGCCTGGTTGTTCTGTACAGGGGAGGGCACTGCAGCACGGATTGTGCTTTTGGAGGAGCAGCAACAGCCCTGGAATGATGCAGAAGGGATTTCTACAGCTGTGACTTGCACATCCAACATGTTAAATTCCTGATGAGCATTTCAGGGCCTGTGGCAATCCCCAGGGAACATCTCCAGCATTTGCTGGTGGTTGCTCTTGTGGAGTTGGAGCAGCAGCTGACACATCCTGGGGGTGTGTCCCTCTAAAAGCCTGGCTGGTTGAGATGATTTAAGGGAAAAATGAGAAGTTGTGAGTGACCTGTTGCTAACTTGCTGAGGAAGGTTGGTCTCAGTTCTAATCAGGGAGCTGGGCCCTAAAGGACCAGGATTTATAACATTCCCAAAACTCTTTATCTCTGCTTTTGTCCTAATCAGGGAGCTGGGCCCTAAAGGACCAGGATTTATAACATTCCCAAAACTCTTTATCTCTGCTTTTGTCCCCACCTTTTCTGTTTGCTTCATTATTCTGAAGGTTTCTGCTGGGAAAGTGTTCAAGGCTTGTTTGAATCCTCCTAAGTAGGTGGTCTGTATCATGTGACCTCTGTTGTTCACTCCTGGATACTTCATAAGAAATGTTGCCCATCTCTTCTCCTCTTTCATTTGCATGATCCTGACTTTTAACAGCAGCTCCCAGCCTCCTGCTTCTAGTCACGTAACCTGAATTTAAAATTTGGTTCTTTTGTATAAAATCAGTACAAGAACAGTGACAGGGGATTTGTTGGTCTGTGTCAGCCCCCAGGTAGAGCTGACTCAGTTGGAAATGGTGCCCATCACTGCATCAGGCTCCTAGGTTCAGCCTGGCTTCAGCCAAGCCAGACTTTTATTTGCACTGGAAATCAGGATTTGTGCATATGAAGATGGCCCCCAGCCTAAGACAACAGTATTCAGAGCTCTGTCACTTCAGTATTATTGCTTACATGCTCAGGCTGTGTTATCAGCATTTTGTTAAGTTCTTAGCAAGTCAATCATTGCAATTTGAAACTGATTTATTCCCTTTTTTATTTGGAGCTTACAAATCCAAGTAAGAAACTGACCCAAGGACTGATTATTTTATTTCTGTGAAGGCAATTGCCCTGTTCACTGCCTTCCTTTCATGGCCATTAAAGCAGGTGGTGTGGCCCTGCCTTTGCAGGGGGAACAGGCTGCTTGAAGACAATGTTCCTTCTGAACTTTGTCACCTCCTCAGTGCCCCTGCAAATTGAAAGGAATAAAATACTTTTTAAGGTGAAGAAACATCAGCTGTAACTTGACTTTAAAGGCAGGAGAAGCAGAGATTATTCTATGCCCTGGTTTTTCCACTGCCATATTCACTCCAGGGGTGAGCACTGAAGTATTCCTGGCCCTTTACTCCCTCCACAGGTCCCCACTTCCCTCATTTAAGAAGCAGTGGGGATTTTTTTTTTCAGTTTCATGATACTTTTGTTCTTCTTTTTCTACTATGACAATTTCTTTTTTGATGATTTCAGTCAATTGTGCATCTTTCTGGCTAATAGTAGTTGCTTTTCTAACAGGTTATTTATAACTGGAGACAGTAAAAGATATTTATGTCTGGCTAAGTTATTGAATATCATAAAGGCATCGTTACTCACTCCCTGCCAGCACCCTTGAGCATTCCTGATACTCATTTCCACTGAAACACTGATGGTTCTGTTCTGCCAAACTTAACTTTTCACTGAGTTCATTCTACTAAAGCCCTGGTTTTCCTGTTCATAGGTCTCATTGATTTAGGGAAATCAGGCCTATTTCTGTCCTCAGCATTATGCAACGTGGCTTCTCTCCTCTTCAGCTTTTATCTCTTTTGACTTGATCTCCTGTCTTTTCTCCTTGCTTCACATTTGATGTGTTTGTTCACAGTTAAGGAGCTTTTCACACCAGTGTCTGGTGGGTTTGTGTTGTTCCTTTCCCAGGGAGTGCCCTAATGAACTCAGCTACTTAGAAAGTGCTGTAATTCAGAGATGAGATGTCTCCTGAGAACAGAAGGGTTTATTCTGACCCCTGTAAATCAGGAAAATGTGAGAAGTGGTGCTCAGCTGAACTCTTGTTCCCTCATCTACTCATTGCTTGCTGGCTCAGTAAATCTGGAGCATGGTCTGAAGCTGGGATGTGGATTTGAAACTCAGTTTTTGTTCATGTTCAGAGCTCTGGGGAAGTCCTTGGGGAAATGGAGGTCTGAAGAATCTCCTGGGGCTGGTGCAGCCCCTGAGGGACCTGGGGCCTCTGTTCTCAAACTGGGATGCTGGCTTTGTCTCTTCCAGAAGAAAGCTACTTGAAGAACTTTGATTTAAAGCTGTTTTCCCTTCGGCTCAGGATCCAGGCATTTCTGCAGTTCATACACTTGAGCTATTTTCTGCTGACTGTAGGTGGAACAATAGTTTCTGACCATCTGAACCCACTTTCTGTTTCCTCTTACTGATTTGGTTCTTCTTTTTTTGTCAAAATATCCGTGCATATTTCTTACTAAGATTCAGCAGAAACTCTCACAGAGGAATTAACTCATACAAAGCCCAGAACATTTCAATATTACTTAAAGCTGAAGTGCTGACAGCAGGTTTAAGTAACCATGGCCTGGTGTTTTCTTCTTCTCTTCTTCCTTTTTTTAAAAATTTTTCTCTTTTTTGTGGTTTTTTTGTTGTTGTTGTTTTTAAATGCAAGTGTATTTTCCATCAATTTATGGAGACTCAGCAGCCAACTCAGTTGCAGGAAGGGAAGGATGAGGAAAATAACCACAGCCAGAGGTAGAGAAGATGCTCTTAACATCTTATTTCAACCTTTTGGGGTTTGGCTACTTGGAGAAAGCTGTGGTCAGTTTTTTGGGTTATGGGATGGTCCTGCTTAGCTGAGGCTGAGCCACAGGAACCAGCCCAGCAAATGGGGCTCCTGGCAAAGTTCTACAGCCAGAAGTCCTTTTTTCTTGTGGCTAACCTTGACAAAGAGTGACAAGTTTGTCTGGACAGGCTCTGCAACTCTCACCTGTCCCTTGGGACAGGTGGTGTTGGGCTCTTTCTTTGGTTTTTGAGTGGAAGATCTCTGTGAGTCTGGAAGATGAACAGGGCTTGACATCATGGTTTATGTTATTTCTGCTTGTTGGTGCCTATCCCAGATATTCCTGTGTCTTTGGTGGAACAAAAGGAGCCCCAGCCAGCCTGTGGGGCTCTTCCAGACTAAATCTTTCTAGAACCCTGGAAGTGCATGTAGAAGAGGTGTGTGAGCCCTTTGTTCTCCATGTCTTTGTCACTCCTGCAAGGCAACCCAAAACCTACTGATAGCACTAATTTAATTCCCCATATTTTTCCTCTTACCCAAGGATTAAGGATGCCCCAATGTCCCTCCCAAGAAAAAGGTCTTCCAAGCAAAGAAAAATGGGATTCTGTAAGAATATGGCAAAGGTGCAAGACAATCATTGCTGTCATCTTGAAAATTCCTTATTTTCTGTGTCTGTTCTGTGACAGGTGATGTGGGAATAACTTCTTTATGCTGAAAATTCATGTTTTCATGGCTGGTGCCAATACAGTTACTGCCTAGTTTGGTTTTTATGAAGAAGGGGTGATGGATGCTCTTCCATCTGCACACACCTCATTAGAAAGTCCTGGATCCTTTGGGATCTCAGGCTTGTCTTAAAAATACTCTGGTTTCAGAAGGCATTTCTGATGCTGCTCAGTTAGGGTAATAACTTATATCTGTAAGTGCCTTTTTTAGTCCCAGTGTTTTAATAGTTAGTATCCAAGTAATCCTGTAGCAGGTATTAAAAACTGCCCAGTTGTTACCAGCTTACTCAAGATTTTTTGGGATTCTGCCTTGTTTTTTATATAGGCTGCAGAGCAATACAGGTTCTCAGTGATTTGTTAACAAGGGCAACAAAGCAGTAATGAGTCACAGATCTTTGTTTCTGCTGCAGTCATTTGGGGGGAAAATTAGTAACTTAAGTAAATTGTTTTGAGTAGCCTGAAAAATGAAGTTTGACAGTGTCAGATTGGCTGAGCTTTCTAAGGAGGAGCCCTAAACTTGGACTTTTTAGAGGTCAATTTGCTGTTGAACTTACACAATACATTTTTATTTTTATTTTAAATTACCTTTATGACAGGCTCTGTCATGATGAGCTGTGGTGTCCTTTGCCTGCTGATCCTGTCACTTCAACTTCACTGACCCAGCCCCTGTGGGAACAATGATGGAGAATGTCATGTTTTCCCTTTTTCCTTATGAATTCTGGTTTTTCAGCAGTCCTGTAAGGGATTTTGTGCTTACACAGTTGTCAGTTCTACACTTCGTTCTGTATCCATGTCCTGTATATCTAGAACTCCTGCTTTAGTTTCAGATTTGATTTCTCTTCTTTCACAAGATCCTTACATCTGAAAAGCCAAACCAGCACTAGTGGAATTGCCTCTTCAGCAGGGCAATAAATGACAGGTACAAAAGTTGTTTGTGTTCTTTGCCAGTGTTTTCCTGACCTAGCTGCAGGGGAAGCAGAGGAGCATGGGCTGATGGCTAAATACAGAAAGTTTAAAGGGTGCCCCATGAGACCTCTGTTTATCCCAGAGGATGAGTGATGTGTTTGTGTCAGTGTTGTCAGGCCTGACTAGATAAAAGGTATGCTGATAATTAATAACCTTTAAACAGCTCTGGAGGGAAAGAGGATCTGGATATGGAGGCTCTTCCTCTCCAGAGGTACTTACTAAAGTGAGAGATGGAGAAAGCCATGATGGGATTTAGTGCCAAGGAAAGGGGAGTTACTGGGAGACCTTGTTCATTCTTCTGCATTTCCTGTGTTAGGAGTTCAGGGAACAGAAGTGAGACTGATGTCCCTGCCTTTGATGAATACCCATGAAAATGTATGGGTGACAGAATTTTGTGACATATCCAGTTAATAGTGGGATCATCCAACCCCTGTGAATAATTTCACATCAGGGAACTCTGTAGTTAAGGAGGCACAGTCCAGCATACACAAATGGAATGTGGGAGTTTCTAGGCAGGCAATGGAAGTGATTTGGACAACTCATCCTGGTTTTGATGGCATTTGGAGCTTTTGTCTTGGCATCTGAGTGGAAAGGGTCATGTGAAGCTCTCAGGTTGACTGCACTGTCTCAGTTACAGTTAGGTTTGGGAAAAGCTGGCACTCAGTTCTTGTCCAGTGTCAGCCAAAGACTTGGGAAGAATTCGGAATTGGTATGGAAAAAAAGAAATCTAAGGATGGGGATAAATTATGAGGCCATGGTATGTGCAGCTTAAAGGAAAGACAGAAGGGAGATATAACTGTCTCAGTAAACATGAGGAGTCACCATAAAGGAGTCTGAGGCAAGTCATTTTCATCAATCAGGAACAGCAGAGCAGGTAATGAAATGCCTAAGTGTGCACCAGGGAAAGTTTAGTTGAGATCCAAGGTTGAATTCCAGTCCCTTTTTCCATTAAGCAGAGGGAATGCTGGTGGGTGGGGTTTTGCTGTCACGGGTGGAAAGCTGGACTTTGTGCCTCAGTCAGAAGATGCAATAAATGCTGTTTCTAACTGATTCCTCCCTCATCCAAGTGAGGAAATTTGGAGCAGAGAAATCAAACCCTCTCAGTGCTTCATTCTGAAAGGCAGAGGAAGACTCTGTGGGGTGGTCTGGGGGGCCTCAGGGTTATAACAGCATATCAAGCATGTCAGCTGTAAAATCACAGCATGTCCTGGGTCAGAAGGGATCCACAAGGATCATGGAGTCCAACTCCTGTCCCTGCCCAGGACACCTCAACAATGCCATCATGTGCCTTGAGAGCATTATCCAAACACTTGTGGAGCTCTGGCAGCCTTGGAGCTCTGCCCTTTCCCTGGGAGCCTGTTCAATGCCTGACACCCTGTGGGAGGAAGAACCTTTTCCAGTATCCTGGCTAAACCTCTCCTGACACAACTTCATGCCATTCCCTTGGGTCCTGTCACTGGTGACCAAAATGTCCAGTGGTCCAGGAATGTGTCAGTTAAGCTGGGATGGTGGGGCAGCTGCTTGTGAGCATGCCTGGGACAGGCTGGAATACAAAGGAGCAGCTGTGGCATCCTCTTGTTTGGGATGGGTGCTTCATGGGGCAACCACCTGGTGAGAAAAGACCCACTGCTGCCTTGCTTGTGTTTGAAGCAGGTAACTTCAGTGTGGTTGATGCAGTGGCTCTGCAGGGGAGGCTGTAGAGGATTTTATTGGAATTTCTATTTATTGCATCATTAGCAGCAGTGGAAGGCTTTGCTCTGTTCCAACAGGCTCCTCTGGTTTATGAACTGTGTGTAAATCCACTCCGAGCTCCTGCAGTGCAGCAGAGCCTTGTGTTAGACCCCTGCTAATACAATCCCAGGAGTGCTGTTTGGATTCCTTACCTTGCTAAAGGATTGTGTGGAGGTTTGTCTCAGAGCCCATTAGGAATTAGGAAATATAAGCTCTTTAGCATAGATGCACCTGTTTATGTGTGCACAACCAAGTTAGCCAAGAGCCAGGGAACAGCAAAAGTTGGTGGGCAAGAGGTTGGGGATGTCTGTGTGAATGTGTTCTTGTAGCAGATACCTGACTTCTGCTTCCTCCTTCTGCTGACTGAACAAACACCTCAGTCCTCTTGCTCTTTCTCCCCTTTCAGGCTCTGAATTCAGAGCTGCTCTGCACCTCCACACGTTGCTGGCTGTGCTTCAGCTCTGGCTTTGCTTCTGCTGATGCAGGAAGGATGTGGAAGCAGGACCCTTTTCCCTGCTAGGCTGAATTAAACTCCTGCAAACTTACTCTTCTTGGGGAATTGAGCACCAAGGTCAAGCAGAAAACTGTGTGAACTTTAACAGGCAGTGGGGGAGCTGTATTTCTCAATAAAACTGTGTACAGCACTTCCATGGAGACTTGGGCATTGGTATTTTTCAGAGTAATGGCTTCACTCGGGTGCTTGCAGCTCCGCTGTCCTGTTTTCCTACAGGAGGGTTGGGAGTTTGTTCTGCTTCTGAACTTTCCTCTTATTCAGGGAGTGTGCAGGATGGAAAAACTGCTCTGTTCTGTGGTACCAGGAGCATTGTCAAGGGCAGGGATGGCAGTGACAGAGCCAGGTCTGGAGACCAGACATGGGAGGAGATTGCTCAACTCTTCCTCCTCTCCATCCCTTTAATTTATCAGACATGTACTTTTCCCTGAGCATTGCTGTTTCCTTTTCTTTAGGTTTCCTTTCTGTCGTTCCCTCACTGCACAGAATTTCAAAACACAGATCTGCTCAGAGCCTGCAGGAAGATATTTTCATTCATGGGGCTGAAGTTCAGGTGCAGCCATCTTTACATAACCTTCTTTTAATCATTCATTAAAGCGGAACAAGTGGCTGGTGATGGGAATGAATTTCTCCCCCTTGCAGGCAGCAGTGGCTTGCCAAGGTCAATGAAATCTCCAAAGCTTCTCTCCAGCATCAGGTCTGCTGGGATTGCACTGCTGCTGACAGATGGACATTTTTAACCTGGCTGCTACATATTCACTTAGGCAGAGGGGGGAAAGTGTGAACAGAGAGAGCATTTGGGAGATTGGATTTTTCTCAAGTGAAAATAGCTTCCATTTCTTTCATTTATTATTTTTCAAGGTAAAGAGAAGCAGTGGTCCAGGCTGGGTTTGGCATTTCCTCTTTCCCATTTTCATTCCTGCTGTTGTTGGCAGCTCTGAACATCTTTAGAGCTGTGTCTTTTGGTGGGTTTTACCCAATAATGCAGTAATTACACCCGAGGGCTCTTTGTAGGCTGTGTCCAGAGCAGGCTGAACTTCATCTTGCAAAACCCAGTGCTTTAGATCCATGTCCACAGAAGAAACAATTCAGCATAATTATCCCCCCCTCGCACCAAAAATTTGTATTTTAATCTCTAATCCTCCCAAACAAAAAGCCTTTAGAAACTTTTGTCTTTCTTTTTTTCTGGCAGTAATTTGGTACCTGTGCAAACACTTCAGCTTACTCACAAATACATTAAATATTTTTGGACAGACGAGGTTGCTGGGATTTAGGGAGATAGATGGTGTTTTCCCCTTTCTTTTTCTTCCTGTCATAGTTGTATATGCAACTTGACGAGAGATCCTGGCAGCCTCCTTCTCCAGAACAGTAAACAGAGCCAGTGCTGCAGTAGTTTGCAGATAAATAATGTATTACAGCCTGTCAAATAAAGCTTTGAGCAAATACCACTTTAAAGGGTCATATATTATGAATCTGAATATCACCCTACAAATCATTATTTCCCAGACCCTTTTGATTCTTCATTATGCACAGGGCAGCTCTGGTCACCTTTTTTCAACTACCCCTAAACCTGACAGAATTAATACTAGCAGTGTTTCTCCCATGGATGTTTTTTTAACCTGTAGAAAGAAGCTCAAAAACCATCCCTCAGCATTTCTCTCCCCATTCAAAAGCCTTTGAAGATGTATTTCTCTTTGCTATCTCAATTAGGAATGTGGCACACATACATTTATTTATTTAAGATCCTTGCTTTGAGATTGTAGGGAATACATCATCTGTTTGATTGGTTTTTTAGAGGCAACCTTCCTAGAAATTTAAGAGCCTGCTAAAATCCAGCTGGATATTTAGCTAAGGAGTGTTTGGAGAGGATAGGAAGTGTATCCTTTTGGCATTGCTGTAGGAAAAGTCTGAGCTGTGTTTTCATTGTGCTGCCTTGTGTCACAGCTGGGTGTTTCTCTCCTGCACCGATGGGATTTGGTGGATCCTAAATGCTGTCTGTGCCAGGGGCAATGCCCTGGAGATTATTTTAGCCATTTTCTTCTTCAGCAAAGCAAGAGACATGAGCCACCAGTGTGTGTCTGGCCCAAAAACACCAGCTTAGAAAGGAGGGGTATCATCTCCAGGCATCATTTTTCCCTCTTTTCCACGGGAGGCTTTGACATGCACTCATGGTTGTCTGGTGATGCTGAGCCCTCTCTGAGGACTTTGGTGTCCCCTCCCCAGTTGCAGAGCAGGGGTAACTATCTTGGGCCCAATCACAAAACACTGCTCTTCCTTTTTAAGCCATTTTTTAAACTCCCATTCTCTGGCTAGAGAGGATTTTGGCACTGGAATTTTAGGTAGAATCTTCCCCTCTTCATGCTGTTGACTATGACAAATCTGTCAAGGAAGAAGGAGAGTTAGCTGAGAAGAGAAACCTTCCCCTGAGAAGTGTGTGGTACCCAAACTTGGCTTTTTTCTGAGGCCATGGGAGCTGTTTTATTTCTCACCCAAGTGAGCCTTGCTGGCAGAAGGGGAGATGAAAGGGAACCAATGTCTGCATTTGGGAACTTCCAGTATGTTGTTTTGGTTTGGTTTGGTTTTTTTCCACCAGGAAAAAACATGTTTCTCATGGTGGTGTCTCTGAGTTGGTTTGGGCTGGATGCTCTTCAGAGCCTGGGATTTGATTTCCTGCAGGGGAGGACAGATTGAGTTAGTGGAGAAAAACAACAGTGAAGCAAGGAAGAAAAGATATTATGGGTCTGCTGTTTTATGATGGAGCCTTGTATTGCCTTTCCATAAAGTTGTGCAATTAAGGAGATGTAGAAGCAGGGGAAATTGCTTGCTTGTTCTCTGCTCTCCTCGTGTGAGAAAGATTTTCTCTCAGAAGGAAGGAGAGTCAGGTTATTTGAACAAAACTGAGCATTTCATCTTACAGGAGAGTGGGAATCTGCTCATCCTGTCAGGTTTGGGGGGAGACTTTGGGACTGTTTAACATGTGCTTAAGGCTGTGGGTAATCTTTTAAATACCAAAAACTCAGGGAGTGCCCTGCTGTGTATTTGGATTGGCAGCTGGGACTAGGCTAGTGAAGCTGGTGAAGTCAAGGGCTGCACCCCATTTCTCCTTCCCCTCTCACAGGATTCCAGAATGGTCTGGGTTCAAAGGGATCTTAAAGCTCATCTCATCCCACCCCCTGCCATGGGCAGGGACAACTTCCACCATCCCAGGCTGCTCCAAGCCCTGTCCAACCTGGCCTTGGAAATTGCACCCAGCCTGGCCTTGGACACTTCCCGGGATCCAGGGGCAGCCACAGCTTCTCTGGGCACCCTGTGCCAGCCCCCTCCCACCATCCCAGGGAACAATTTCTTCCTAATATCCAATCTAACCCTCCCTTCTTTTAGTTTGAAGTCATTCCCTCCTGTCCTGTCACTGTACATCCTGCCGAACTGTTCCATCAACACCTTGGATTTCCTTTCACATCACGTTGGCTTTTAATGAATTTCAAAACACAGCCTTTTCTATTCCAAGCTCATTTCTCCAGCACCTCAGGTGTCCTGGCCTGCAGGAAGAAGACTGGCCAGCATTCTGTGCCATTCTCCTTCGTGCAGATGCAGAATCCACTGCTGGCACCAAGTGGCTGCAAGTGGAAGCTGCTGCGGTGTTGGACTTGCTGTGTGTCCATATGGAGGCTGCAGTTTGGGATGGGGTGGGACCCCCTCTCAGGGTTGCTTTTCCCTGAGATTTTCCTTGGGGTTGCTGTTCCCCAAGGTAATCAGGTTTTTTGTCTTCTGTTTGCCCCTAAGTGTTTCACACCGAAGGCAGAGACGACAAGCTGAGTCCCCAGTGCCTGTTCCAAGGTTGTTTATTCTTCATTATCTCAGTTCTGTCTCAGTTCTGCCAGGCCTCCCTGGCAGGGGCATTATCTCAGTTCTGTCTCAGCTCTGCCAGGCCTCCCTGGCAGGGGCATTATCTCAGTTCTGTCCCAGCTCTGCAGGGCATCCCCAGCAGAGCAGGACTGGGCGGCTCAGAGAGCCCCACACCTCATGTACAGCACCCCTGACCCAACCACCGTCCAAAATGCACTTTTTATTGACAGAATTTTACCAATGCCCACTACCTATGCTAACATGGCATTTCTACTCTAAACCAATCTCTAAAATCCAACTCAGCAAAAGATGGGGGACGAGAGCAAGAACAAGGAGCACAGGGGCCACTCCCCAATTCCTCCAGCTTGTCTCTTCAAGCCCATATACTAAAAATCCTAAATTCTACATTTACATTCTATGATAAACTAAATACTACTTATTTTAAATTCTCTCAGCTTGTGATTCTTCATCCACTGTGGGCATTCACTGCCATGGCAGGGATCAGAGGCAGTGTCCTCCTGGGCTCTGTGTGAGGCTCTGAGCCCCTTGGACAGATCCCAGACCCCCTGTCCGGTCTCCAAACCCTCCAGGGTGGCAGAGGGATGTTCTAGACTCCAACAACCCCCCTGTCCTCTCTTTGTCCTGGTAGGATGCTGGGAGCAGGAGCTGCTCCATCCCCTCTGGATAATGCTGGGTGAGCAACTGCTTTGGCCCTGTTTTTCCTTCTTTAAGATCTGTGAAAGGGAAAAAGGCTGTCAGAGGACTTGTTTGCCTACAATAAATCCCAGTGCCATGCCCTGCATCCCCTCCTTGTAGGGTTTTGGGGTTATTTCCACCCCCTCCAGAGAACAGAAAAATAACCTGTACAGTATCATCCTGTGCATGGGTATTTTAAGGCTGTTGGTAGAACAATGCTGGTTTGTGTCTCTGGAGATGAAATTAGGAATATTCCAGCAGAAGAAAGCATCAGTGCTGCTTTTGAAGCAGCATTGATGGCAGATTTCTGTGTCCCAGGGGCATTTTCTTTGCATTCTTCGGGCGTGGCAGAAACTACTACTTCAGCTTTCTAATGAAGAACATTTCCAACAAATGAGTTTTCCCTCTCCTTTCTCCAGCACAGGAGAATGAGAGAGGCCCACATTTTGCATCATGAGTGATCCCCAAAGCCTGTATCAGATGACAGTAAAACTGACAATTTCCCCCCAAAACTGTGTGGCCCACTCAGATGAAAGCACAAGGGGCCTCAGGAGCAGAATTTCTCCATTTGGGATCTCTCTCCCTCCTGCCAGAGTCACCCATACAAATCCCTCCAGCCTTGGTGCTCCACTTATCAGGAATCCCTTGATTTCCCACTAGGAAAAGCAGCCAAAATCTGGTTGATATGGTAATAATTAAAAATTCATTAGCACTGAAGAGCAGCTGAGGCAGGGATGGTCAACTCAGCAGGCAACAGAATGCAAATCGCTGGTACCAAGTTGTTCCCCATCAGTTTAAAAATTAATTTTGTTGTTAAATGTCATCTTTTGGCTTGTGATCAGCTGGAGTGTTGGTCTTGTGTTTCCTGGTAGATTTGAAGGGGTACAATCTATCTCAAATAAGGCATCCTAAGTGCTGAGAAGATCTTCTGATCTCTGAGATCTGATCTGTGAGATCTTCCTGTGAAGCTGGGTGAAGTCTGATGTTGGTGCTTGCAGATTCACAGAGGTGGGGGAAAAGGAAAGGATGGAATCCCCATTCTTCAGTGGGCAAAGACCTGGTGCTCCCACCCAGCACCTTCCCAAGCTGGGGAATGGCTCTTCCCTCCTTCCCTGCAGTGGAACCCAGGAGACAAACAACTGCAGGAGAGATGGATTAGTGGAGAAAAGACTTTACTGTTCAAGGGCTTTTTGGAAGTTCTGCAGGGACTGGAAGGGTCTGAGGATGAGGAGAACTTGGGGAAGGTGAAGTCTAGAGACATCCATGAACCTTCCCTTGCTGGGACACTGGTACAGGCCTTGGAGCAGGGAAGAGTAAAATAGAAGACCTTTGCAAGACTTCCCTTTGGTTTATTAACCACTGTCCCTATTTAGAGCAGCCATTCACCCAGTCCTGTGGGATAAAACTGGGAGGGTGAGATAGGGTGGATGGGGAGGAACTGCACATAGGGAAAACGTGGAGGGACAATGAGGAAAGCAGATCCTGGAATCTGGGAATACACAAGCCAGAGAGTCAAACAGACTTGATTAGCAGAGCTGGTTTGATAACCAAGATGCCATGGCAGGAACAAACAGAACTGTGAAAATTACAGGAGATGGGATTACACCTGCTTATGGGAAGAAAGAAAATTCAATCAACTTCTGCAAGCAAAGAGTTGTTGTAAAATGCATGAGTTTTCTGTGTGATTTTTAACCTGATTATTATAGTAGAAATCATTAACCTGTTTGAAATAGTATATCAGCTTTTGGGAAACCTGAGTAAAATGGAATTCTGATCACCGAATCAGGGGTTAGGGTTTAGGGTTTAGGGTTTAGGGTTCCCGTCTCTCATCAGTCGCCAATACTGGAGCAAATCAGGACTTCTCCTTCACCAGTGTTTCCTGCCAGGTTAATTTTTGATGGTGCCTTTTTTGTGCTCCCTAGCTCAAGTGGAGCTCTGTGCTGCCCCTGGTTCTCACCTCGCTGTCCTTCCCCCGCAGTTCGAGCGGCACGAGCCGGTGGACGGGCGCATCACGGAGCGGCAGTTCGGGAGCATGCTGCTGGCATACAGCGGGGTGCAGTCCAAGAAGCTCACTGTCATGCTCAAACAGCTCAAGAAGCACTTCCAGGATGGAGAGGTCAGTGGCATTCATGGGAAATTTGGGAAAAGATCTCAGCCCCAGGCTGGGCTGAGAAATCAGTTAAGCAGTCCTCATCTTTGGAAAAGCGTCGGCTCCCTGTTGAGCCGTGGTGGAGAGAGGGAAGAGCTGGGAGTGCAGGGGTCCAGTGCAGGCTGTAGGTTTGTTCCTTATGAAAACAGATGCTGTAATTTTAAAAATTCAATTTGCTGAATGGCACCCTGGGTCTGGAGCCAGAGCAAACACTGAAGCCGTGCTTCCAGTTCCTGGCTCGACCTTGCATTCATTAGGTGCTGTGACCAGGCAATTTATTATTTAGTTATTAACTTCTGGGAAAAATTACTCACCAGGTGGAGATGAGTAAGTTTGCAGACCCTACACTCATTAATTCAGTGAGAGACCTTGGAATAAGATATCCATACCACAAGGTGTGCTTTATCGAGTAAGGCAAGTATGGGCTGAGAAATTATTGAGCATTAGAATTTTACATCTGCCCCTATAATGGATGTTCTTTTATTAAGCCAGAATGTTCTTTTATTAACTGGGATATAAACAAGCAATTCATCAAAGTGAGAATGGATGGAAAGTCTTTGGCTGGCTGTTTTAGAGCTGCTTTCTTCTGACATCAGAACCAGAGTTTATTTCTTAACTGGTTTGGGTGCCAAGTGTGTTATAAAACACAAGTTTTAACTAGAGTCTGCTCCTTTTTCTGTTCCTTAATGGGATTCCTACATTAACAGCAATCATTTGGTTTCTCCAGGAAAAAACACCGTAATGCTGTGTGTGTCTAATAGAAAAGATCAGCTCTGGTTTTGAAGTTTGCAAATTGTTGATTCTTTTGCTGTGATTTTTGGGTTTATATACATATATATGTATGTGTGTATAGATATTACTGAACAGTAGCTGGATGTGTGAGAAAAGAGGCAAAGGAATTTATTTTGGAAGGTTTCCTACAGCAGATGTTTTCTTCCTTTCATGTGTAAGCCAAGACCCTTACATCTGTGCCAGAGGAAGGACTTCTTGTTCTTACCTTATTCCTCATCCCCAAATCAGTCAGACTCTTTCTATTTACAGCCACCCAGATTCAGAGCAAATCTTCCTTTTTTTCAAGGAGAAAAAATGGGCAGTAGGACAAAAAAAATTATATTTGCAAGGAACAGAATTTGTGAAAAATTCATGATTCCTTACACTAGTGAGGATGAAATGCCCAGAAACTGTCCCAAACTTGCCCAGTGAGGCTTTCTCTTGGAAATGCATTTCTTTTGAGAGAGCTTTCTTATGGAATCTGCCAAACCTTGTCTTTCTTGCCTGGTGCCTTGACTGCACAAGGCAACCCTGGCAGCCTCCAAAACAACAAAACTCTGGGTTTAATCTAATCTTTAGCTGTTTTCCAATGCTGTTATGCTTCATTCCTGCTTTTGGGAGTAATAAGTTTTCTTCTACTAACTGCTAATCTGCTTTTTGTTTTTATTTTTCTTGAGGAACAATCCCATCCTACCCTGTGTAGCTGAGCTTTGCCTATTCACACTCTGTTTTGTCTAACATTGCTTATGAGTGTCCTCCCCAAGTTGTACTTCCACAGCTGCTTTGCTCCTAGTAAAAAGGATCTGAGTCATCAGCAATATTCACAAGCAAGGCATTATTTGGTTTATGCCCCTCTAACTGCTAGAAAACCAAGCTGTCTCTTCAGAAACCAGTGATTCATGTCATCTCCTACATGTGCTTCGGGGTCTGGCTGGGGTATTTTTCTGTGGAGGTAGGAGGGGGTGGCAGTGAGATGGAATTCCTGGCTGAACCTGGGTTCCCAGGTGAAAAGCCCTGATTTTTGCAGGAGATGTTTGAGCTGTTGTGTTATAAGCAGGTAAGTATTCCTGGAGTCTCCCTGCTTATGTTTTGTGAGCATTACTTGGGTGATGAAGGGATTCAGCTGATTATGAATCAACAGCTGGAGCTACAAATGCCTTGAAAGAAGTGATCATTCCTCTGTTGACTTGCCTGAGGCTGTCCCAGTCTCTGATTTTTATTTTATTTTGGTAGCTGGATCAGAGTTAATCCTGATGCCAGCCTCACCCATAGGATTCCTCAAAAAAAAATTAAATTTCATTATACTGATGGTATTCTTGCTACAGACATCCAGTGGTTTTGTCACGATTTGTAGGATACACGTTTGTCACTGGTTTTCTTTTTTAGCTGGTGAAAGGACCACAAAGGCCAGGTTGGGTGGGGTGGGAGCAGGTAGGTGAAAGGTGTCCCTGCCCATGGCAGGGGGTGGAATGAGATGGGCTCTGAGATCCCTTCCCACTCAAACAATTCCAGGATTCCAAACAAGGGTCCATTCCACACAGACAGCAATGCTGCTTGGCCTTGGCATCTGCTGCTTTGGGAATTCCAGGAGGATAGGGAGGTTATGGCTCTCTGCTCAGAACACTCCAAACCTCAGATGTCCCAGGCAGAGCAGGCAGATCTCAGCAGTGTCTTCTGCTGGCCTGGAATTGGCCACACACCTTGTGGTTCTTCCAGGCTTTCCACCATCTCAGTGCCCTGCTCCCAGGCAGGGAAGCATGGTGTTAATTGCAGAGATATTTTCTCTTGTACAACCATTGTATAAAACTGAGGGATCTTTGCAGTGCTTCCTGCAGAAGTACCTGATTTATTGGATTTTTTTTTTCCTAGGACAGAATTTAATTTAATTTAATTCTGCTGTGCATCCTAGTGTTCCTCTCAGGAAGAGGAGCAGGCAGACCTTCAAGGAAAGCTCCCTGCAGAGTCACCAGGGATTTCTTTCTTCAGTTAGTTCTGTTGTCCACATGTGCTCTCTGATTTTGCCATCTCATCCTTTTTGGCCCAGATCCATGAGTCCAGGGCTGACAAAGCTGCTGTTGCATGTGTCAGTGCACACGTAGATCAGCAGTGCAGTGCCACATACTCACTCACAGCAAAGATAGGAACAAGCTGCAAATGTCTGTGTGGAAAGACCTTAAAAATGTTCTTTTTCTTTCTAAAGATTGGTGGCTTCTTCCCTGATTAGAAGTTGTTCGAGCAGAGTTACAGCAGATTGTGTAAATTTATATTTGACAGTACCTGCTGAACTCATCCAGATCATGGAGCTGTGCCGTGTTCTGCAGTTAGGATTTTTAATATCTTGCTGTATCAATCTGTTGTGCCAGGCATAATAGGAGGAGCCTGAACCTGAACTCCTCTTGACAAGCTGATTTATGTCTCCCAGAGAGGGAGTCTGAGTGGTTATTACTGTGCTGATGATTCACCTCCTCCCTTGGCTCCATGCCGGGGCCCTGCTGGAGGAGCTGGAGGCTCCAGCTCTGGTCCCAGCACTGCTGGGGTTGTGCTGGAGCTGAGCAGGCTGATGAAGTCAGGGGTGGTGTAACCAGGGGGGGTTCTCTGTGCTCCTGGGCAGCTCTCCTGGGGAGCTCAGGATGTTTTTCCATCACTATCCCAGAGTGTGGCTGTCGGCTCTCACCGAGCACAGGCTCACCTGACCCAGGGAAGTGCAGCAGACAGGGCTGAAGCAGCAAAGCAAACTGGGGCACTTCTGTGCTTTGGTGTCACCTTCTGCCACCCTGGGTTAGACATGGATTCCCCCAGGGAGCCCTGAATCTCTTGGGAAAGACCTTACAGTGTTTGATGTTGTCTTTGCAAGTGTGCAGGCTTCAAAATCACTCAGTTCACCAGTTTGCAGTGGTGTCCTGCATCCCAGCTGCAGCCTTGTGCTGTGTCTGCTCACCTGGGAAATGGCTTTCAGTCCCTTCCTGTTGGGGACTGGTGCAGCCAGGAGGGAAGCAGGAGGGGTACAAAGTACAGGTCACAACTCACAAGTGCCAAGGTTGAGTTTTTGGAGTGTGCAGATGAATTCTCTTCTGGCTACAGCTTTGGGCCAATGAGTCACTGTGTCATTTCCAGGCAGTGTCCGTGGTGTCCTTGTCCCATTGCCACATGAGTGTCTTTTCTCTGTCCTAGGGGCTGACATTTGAGGAGGTGGAGAACTTCTTCACTTTTCTGAAGAACATAAATGACGTGGACACAGCTTTGAGCTTCTACCATATGGCTGGAGCTTCTCTTGATAAAGGTATTAAAACCTGGGGGATGTTCAGGTGCTGGAAGCCTGAGGGGGCACAACTCATGCCATGTCTTTGCAGTTAGGAAGATGTCAGACAAGTTAAAAATGTACCCAAATTGCAATTTCTCCCTGTAATGAGGTGCTTAGCTCATGGATAAAGAGGGATTTCAGGTTTTTCCACAGTTTCAGATACAGGGAAAAAAAGGCTGACACGTGCAGCCTGCATGGATGAGGAAGCAGTGATTTCATGGTGGTACCTTCAGTGGGACCATTCTGCTGTGTGCAGAGGCAAGGTGACCTCATGTGTGTGCCTCAGGCTGTGGTTCCAGATCCCAGGGACACCAGGGTTTCTTCTTCATCCACATCCTCTGAAGGGACCTTTTTATCCTTCAAAAATGAGTGTTAAAAAATTCTTGCAGAGTCATCTTCTGTGGAGGTCTCTGATCCACATGGAAGAGACACAGCAGCAATTGGGCTGGTGGTAGGAACTGCTCAACCTTGGTTTTGTTTCAGCTTTGTTCAAAAATCATCGTTTTTGCCTAGAAATGCTGCATTTCTGATTGGAAATCCAAGCAGTGGCAAACACCTTCAGAGCTCCTGGGAGTGCTGGAGGGAAAGAGGGGGAGCACTGAGGTCCTGACTGAGCATTAAAGTCTGTCCAGAGACTCTATTTCAGATAACCCACAGTCCAGAGGAGTGGGCTGAATAAACCTCAGAGCTGCTGTTTCCTGGGGACCTTGTTAATAATGTGGTTTATTGATCAGACCAATCCATATCCTCCTTCTCATCATGTTTCCTTCTCTGAGCTGCTCTGTCTCAGGTATGTTCTTAGATATGACTCACTGATGTAAAGAAAAAAAAAACCCAAATTATATTTCAAACCAAAGTCCCACTCTGCTGCCAGGATCTGTCACAAGTGCCTGCTTTGGTCTTTAGGTGTTTCTAAGAGGGATTTTTTTTAAAAACAGACTGAAAATATAAAAAAAAAGGTGGCAAACTCATTAAAAGATTTTTAGGCTAAGTGGAAACTCTTGTCTACTACAAAGTTAAAGCTGCAAAATTAAACATTTTGGAAGTCAACTATTCCAACTGCTGCTGTTGTGGGAATATTAAGGCATTAATAGGTTTTGGGGTAGTGGAATTACAGAGGGAAACAAACATGTCACATCTCTTCTGTGTCAGCATCCCTTCTCATCTTTACATTTTTGGGGTGAAATCATCTGTACTCTTTGGTTTAGATCATAATTGCCTTCAGACTTAAAGAACCTGACAAGACTTCTTTTCATTTAAAAGTAAAATCCCAAGTCTGGATGTGCTGCTGCTGCTCTGAGCCCTTTCTGCAGCATCCCAGAGGAGGTAATAGCCCAGCAAATCAAATTTATTAAGTGCCTAGAGGAAATTAGCATTTGTCCTGTCATTGAATATGCATTTTTGCAAAATTTAGATCTGTGTACAGTTGGTAAATCAGCATGATTGCTGTTTAATTATGTGCCATTAATGAGCTCGTGCAGCCACTGAGCTGGGAGTG
Organism: Cisticola juncidis; assembly: GCA_013400215.1. Classification (NCBI taxonomy): domain Eukaryota; kingdom Metazoa; phylum Chordata; class Aves; order Passeriformes; family Cisticolidae; genus Cisticola; species Cisticola juncidis. The sequence goes on along the minus strand of VXBR01011794.1, from coordinate 100,254 downwards.
TTTGGCTGGGTAAGGGAACCTTCCTTGGCCAGGGATCAGATTTAAGTCAAGTAAACCATAAATGGGGTGTGCCCTCCCCCCAAGAAAAGGTTGCTGGTTGCAAAGTAACAAATGTAAAAATTACACTGGGATGGGGACCAGGAAGTGGTTAGTATTTGTAATAATTTGTAATTATTTGTAATAATAAACATTATTATGATTTTAGAAGGGCTGTTTAAAATTTCAGAGGGGAAAAAATGGCTGGTAGCAAACAGCCACAGCTTGACAGCCTGCTTTCTGTGCTGAATTAAAGTCACTTCTTCTTCTAAAAAGGATCATAAACCTGTATTTTAATGACCCATTTGAAAACACCCAGATTATTTATTAGCCCATCTTTCATTTTCTCAGCAACATAATAGCTGTCATTCTCTTAAATCACAAACATTCCTTAGAAGACTTCCTCAGCCTGGGCTCATAGCTGGAAGCAGGACAGGAACTAAATTTGGTGCTTATTCCCCTTTTAGGAGGGTGTGAGTTGCACTTTTTCTGGCACTGTGGGCAGCCAGGCTTTTCCCTTCTTCCTTTGGGGTTTAGGGCAAGGCATGGATGGGCCAAAGCACGGGGAGACTGCTGCTGATCCATGGCTTGGAGCAGGGCTGGAGCCCCAGAGAGGTTCATGGAAAATCATTTTATTTGAATCATGGTGCTTGAAACGGCTGCAGAGTCGCCAGGGAATTGGGAAGGAGGCAGAGGTGAGCTGGAATGCAGTTCTGGAATTGCTGCTTGCTTTCCTCTGCCTTGGAGATGGCTGGAGGAAGTCTGCCCTCCTGGAAGCACAGCTCAGATTGTTCCTCTAGGATAATGGCAGTGCTGGGAGTTGGGAGGGGTCTCTGGAGACCCTCATCTCCAGCAGGATCCCCTGCTCACCCTGGGCCACCTGCAGTCAGGTCTCCAAGGAATCTCCTTTCTTTCCACATTTCTGGCTGTGGGTATTGCACAAACAGGGGCTTGGCTCTGCCTTTGGTCTGGGAGCTCTGCTTTTTTCTCCCTGATCTCTGTGACTTTCTGTGCTGCTCCCTTTGATGTCAAAACAGCTTCTGCTCAGCTGCAGGGCAGCACACAGGATTGCATAAGGCCTGGCTGGGTGTTGGCAGCATGTAGTCATGCAAATGATTTGTAAAGAGTTAAATGCATTTTGGTAGCTGTACTGCCAGTGATAGCATCCAGCATTTCCAGCTTTCCTTGACATGAAACGTGTGTATCAACGTGAGGCTGATTTCTGGAGCCCAAAACACAGAGCCCTGCCTTTCCATCCTGGAACGGCCCAGGGCAGCGAGCTCTGCTCCCATCACCCCCCAGTGCCATTTGGAAAACAAAGGCAGCAGCCCAGCTGTCCATTCTGTTGGCCACATGTGTGATTAATCTGCAGTTGGAGGGGAAAAGTGAAGTTTGCCATCTGGCGAGGCTGTGGCCTGTGTCTGCAGGCGCTCAGTGAGGCACCGCTCACGGCGCGGTTCTGGGAATCCGAGTGGAAAAAAAGGAGAACTGTGTCAGACACTACACTTGCAGAAAATAACTCAGATGGCTTCTTAAAGGAACCAGTGGGAGATACCAATGCATGAAATTTTAGAAGCTTTTCAAGATGGAAATGTGGAACTCTTTTTTTGATGGTATGAACTCCAGGAGAATTTCTGTCCCAGAACCCCAGACCTGGACAGGTTTTATTTTAAGAAATGTTGCCCAGACAGCATCTATTTCATTTTGTGAAATGGTAAAGAAATTACTCCAGCAGGTTTGCTTCAATTTTATTTGCCTCCCTGAGCTGCCTTGTGGTTTGGAGCATGTGTATGGAAGTGGAAAGCAGAGATGCTTCCCCTCTTCCTTAAAATGCCTTAAAAACAAGCACAGCACAGTCATGCAGCCCCTGTGAAGTCATTTTGGCATCAAGCAAGAACTGATGGAGCTGACACTTTTGCAGTTGGATTCATAAGAGAGGAAGCAGGAATTGGTGGCCATTAGTACAAGCTGCAGCTGAGAAAACTGTGGCCATAAAAAATAAACAGGAGGGAAAGGATCAGAAGACTCCCTGCAGAGGTGGAAGGAGCAGGTATAATCTCAGCAGAAAAACATGACTTACAATTAAAGGAATTAGGACAAGGGGCAATGGTTTCAAACTAAAAGGGTGATTTTGATTTGATGTTAGGTAGAAATTCTTCCCTGTGAGGGTGGACAGGCCCTGGCACAGGGTGCCCAGAGCAGCTGTGGCTGTCCCTGGATCCCTGGCAGTGTCCAAGGCCAGGCTGGGCAGGGCTTGGAGCAGCCTGGGACAGTGGAAGTTGTCCCTGCCCATGGCACTGAATGAGCTCTAAGAGCCCTTCCAACCCAAACCATTCTGGGATTCTGGGATGGAGGAAATCATTCTAACAATTTCTTTTACATGTAAGGCACCAGGAGGGGAGGATGGCATCAAGGTGAAGCACCTTGAGAAAAGTTTTACATTTACAACAAATTAAATGAAATTTGGTGTTGCTGTCTGAGGAAATACAGAGTAATAACTGCTGACTGCAGCTACATCACTCATGGAGAAAAGGAATTTCACTCCAAAAGAATAATTACATGGGAAAAGCAGGGTCTTACTTGAGATTATATATATATTACATATATACAATTTGTCATTTCAATTTTCTCCTGCATTATTTAGTAGAAGGAGAGGTTTTATGTGGGAAGGGACCTGATGTGGCTGTGAATTCCTCTCAGAAAACCACAGATTTCACTAAGGGGAGTAGCCCTTCCAACCCAAGTACCAATAATGTAAACATTAATGAAAAAGAATCCTATTAGAAATATTTTATGCAGTTTGTAATTAATCCAGTTACAGTGTATATTGGATGATTATCTTTTCCTTTCTGACACTCTTAACTCTCTGAAATTCCTGAAGGACTGGGGGTGCAGAAACCTGTCAGGATGCTGTGGAGGAAAGCAGAGGCTGTTTGTGGTTTCAGCATGGTTTTTCATGCACCACTTCCCTCTTTTCCCTTGCTCCACAGCTGAACATTGACCTCAGTTGCTGTAGATGGCATTTCCTTGGGTCAGGCTTGTAGGGAAGCAATTTAACTTTAAATACACTCACAGCAACCTAGTGAGGGGGCTTTTTTTCCCATATGTGCAGCAAACCTTGCCAGATTGATAGATCCATGGATTGCCCTTTTCTAAGGGTGGGAATAAAACTCCTGTTTGCTTCTCTGCTGCCAGTCTGGGGAGAAAATGGAAATAATTCTTTACAACTCTTTATTTTATTGCAAGGTTAATCTGGTCTGCTCCCTGCAGGAGGGTAGTTGGATGTTACCCTGGTTTTGAAGACCTTTTTAAGCCTTCTGTTAAATTCTTCATATTGGAGTCGGAAATGTTACCTTATCACACTTTCTACTATAAACACTGGCCATGTTTTGCTGTCTTTCATTGTTTACATATTTCTAGGTGGGAAGAAAAAAGTGATTTGACGGTTGGCTTGACCAATGTGGGTTGAGAGGTGGAATTCCATCCTCCAATCCAGAGGCCACATAAGAAATGTATAAAACTGAGTTTTGTAAATAAACTCGCCCCTTTTTCTTCCTGCTTTGCTCACCAGCATGACCTCGTGTAGTTCCTTCAGTGTCCACAGTGATAGTTGGGTTGATTCTGCAATTACTGGGTTGCAAGAGGAAAAGCAGTTTTTGGAATTCCCAGCCTGCAGGGATAGTTGCTTGACAGAGAATCATCCTTGGAATGCTGTCAGAGGCAGTGCCTTGTTGATCCAGCTTATTCCAGGCCTCTCTGAAGACACAAAGGCCGTTTTCCATGGAGGAACAGGAGTCTCCTGGTGTCACTGGCACATCCTGAGCCCTGTGTGACCCTGTGCCCTCCCTCTGTTGCAGTGACCATGCAGCAGGTGGCCAGGACAGTGGCCAAGGTGGAGCTCTCAGACCACGTGTGCGACGTGGTGTTCGCGCTCTTCGACTGCGACGGTGAGTGACCCCCGAGCTCAGCCAGGCAGGGAGAGAGGGCAAGGAATCCAGGGGAAAAGGGCTCCTCTTGCCCTGCTCTTTGTCCAGGGATCTGTGCTGATCCCCCTGCCCTTTTGTGAAGGGTATCCAGTGGTACCCACCCTGTGGGATGTGGATCTTGGAGCACAGACAGGAGGGTTTGGTGTGCGCACTTTGCTCCTTTTTCTCCCCACCCCAGAGCTCCAGTTTGTTTAACAAAATGAATTGTTGTGCTCCAGTGTTGGAAACGAGCTGGTCTGGGGCTTCATCTCCAAAATCTTAGATAAATGTCAGCTTAATTTTTAATTAATTCCTAGCAGCTCTATGCCCTGCTGGGAAGTTGGTTGGCTTTGCAGAGGGTGCGAGCACCCTGGTGTGGTTGTTGTCACACTGAAACACTCCCAGCTTGATTTAACAGAAGTTACTGGAGTCTTTGCCAGGTGACAGCAGTTCTGACTTGGAAAAAAAAGAAATTCTGCATTTGCCCAAAACTGCCAAGCCAAAATCAGTCCTGGCTGGCACCCTGCTTTTTCAGCACAGTCACCAGCATCTGGCTGCTCTGAGTGGCAGCACTGGTGCATAAGTATGGAGATTAAAAAATGTATTTAATTATTTTATTTCTTGTTGTCCCTCTTGTTTTCAACCCCACCTGCTCTTTTGCACGCTTTAAGGTCACATCTCCTGTTTTATTTTCCTCTGTGCTTCAGTACCACTGAAGTGATACGATCTTCAAGCCAGATGATCAGGCTGGAGATTAGAATGAACTGAACTGTATCCAAATACTCCCTGTTTGCCTTCTCTCAGAGGAGAATCTCCTAAATATTTTGATAGCAAATCTTCAAGGAGAAAGACTGTTGTTGCCAGAGTCCCCCAAGGAAGAAATGAAGTAGAAAAGCAGGCACTGACTTTTTTTATTATTATTATTTTGTTGTTTTCACTCCATCAGAGTTTACAGACCTTAAAAATCTGCAGCACTGGAGGGAATTTTGCTCACCCCTTAATCATTTTTCCAATTTCCAATTTGCTGGAATTTTGCTGCCTAGTGCCTGCATTCTCCATAACATCATTCATCAGATCAACAAATCTTCTCTTCTACTCCATTAGAAAAATTTGTGCACCCATGATTTCCTAAGCCATTTAAAGCAGCGTTTCCTGGGAGGACACAGTTGGTTTGCATTTGCTTTTCTGCCTCCTGCAAGCATCCATCCATCCAGGGTTGGGATTTACACTCTGTGGCTCAGAAACTCTTACTTAGCAGGATATTTTGGGAGGTGGGAACTAAATGTGGTCTCAGTTTGTGCAGGAAAGGACACTCATGGCCGCTGCCCTTTAGAGTTATAATTCAAGGAGGTTGCTTGGGGGTCTCTGATCCTTTTTCCTCCTTCTTGCAGGGAATGGGGAGCTGAGCAACAAGGAGTTTGTTGCCATCATGAAGCAGCGCCTGATGCGAGGCCTGGAGAAGCCCAAGGACATGGGCTTCACTCGGCTCATGAGGGCCATGTGGAAGTGTGCCCAGGAGACAGCGTGGGACTTCACAGCTCCCAAGCAGCAGTAGAGGGGTGGGAAGGAGCATCCCCATTCCCTGGCTCAGCCCCTGCACAGCAGGGTGGCCCCAGGCTCTGGAGAGCCCAGGCTGTCTGTCACAGGAAGGGTTTGTCAATCCAAGTTACAAATCCACGCCTGGTGTATTTGCTTGCTGCTGGCTCCTTAATGTTCCTCTCCCTCATGAATCAGGAAAGGACTTTTACTGCCACCACCTCTGCAGTGTGATGTGCCCTGCTCGAGAGCTGGACCCCAAACCACCTTTATTTAATGCTATGAAGAAAGGGCACGGGGGTTATTTTAATTCTTAGAGTGCTCCTGGGAAAAGCCAGGCAATTCCTGCATTTCCTGGATCCTAGATGGGGATTTCAGCCAGCCTGAAGCTCCATGCTGCACCTGCTGCAGAAGGGCAGCTAAAAGTCATGGAGCAGCTGGCTCTCCTGCCCTTCCTGCCTTGCACAAGCATCCTGCTGCAGGAGTTCCCTGAGTGATTTCCCAAATGGAGAGCCCTCTCCGTGGGGGATTGCAGCGGGAAGGGCCTGACAGGCATTGCCTGCCGTTTGCTCACCTCTATAAAATATCTATAAAATATCATGTAAAGATGTTGCTTACAGCAGCCTGGCTCTGTCTCTTCACTGCTCCAGATCCTCCCCCAGGGCTGGGGCTGAGGCATCAAAGATGGGGTGTTTTGGAATGGGGAAAACCCTGTGACTTTCCAGAGCTGGAAGGACACAGGGGATAAATCACTCCTGGAATACTTTCCTTCCCAGCACAGGAAGGCCATGGAACTGCTGGAGGGAGTCCAGAGGAAGCCACCAAGATGATCAGAGGGATGGAGCACCTCTGCTGTGAGGAAAGGCTGAGAGAATTGGGATTGTTCAGCCTGGAGAGAAACTCCAGGGTGCCCTAATTGTGGCCTGAAGGAGATGACAACAAACATGGAGAGAGACTATTGACAAGGGCCTCAAGTGCCAGGACAAGGGGAAATGGTTTCCCACTGCCAGAGAGGAGGGTTAGATGAGATATTACAAAGAAATCCTTCCCTGTGAGGGTGTGAGGCTCTGGCACAGGGTGCCCAGAGAAGCTGTGGCTGCCCCTGGATCCCTGGAAGTCTCCAAGGCCAGGTTGGATGGGGCTTGGAGCAGCCTGGGATAGTGGAGGCAGGGAATGGGACTGGATGGGCTTTAAGGTCCTTTCCCATCCAAACCATTGTAGGATTCTGTGGTTCATACAGGGATATGGACCCTGACACTCCAGCTAGAGTCACCTCCCTCATTTCCCACCCCAAGCCTGCTCCTTTGGGGTGGTTGGGGTGTCCCTGTGCTGTCACACACATCGCATCCCCCAGGCCAAGGCAGGAGTGCAGGTTTGGCTCTTCCTGCCTGCAGCTCTCTCCTGCCTGCTCCCCATGGCCAGCCTCCAGGGATGTCACCGGGCTGTGAATTCCCTCCTTTGCAGTGAAGGTTGTTGGCGCCATCCCCGGTGCGACTGAATGTGGAACAGTGTGAGAGAGCCCCGAGCAGCCTCAGCCCCCTTTAGCGTCTCCTGCAACCAGGGCCTGTTTCAAAGGCAGCAAACCCGGCAAGGAGGAGGACTCCAATCCGAGAGAACTCCTGAAGGGGTTAATCCTTCCTTTCCGAACCCCCTCCGCCAGCTGGCTCTGGGGGTGCCTTTGACGGCC
>VXBR01011794.1:72210-92887 GCA_013400215.1 Cisticola juncidis | reverse complement strand
CGGCGGCCCGCGGCCTCTGTCTTTAGCGGGGCTCCCACTGGGGACGGGGTTGGGAAGGGAAGGAGAGAGGCCCCGCGCTGCTATGGGACCCCTCTGCCGCGGGCACAACAGCTGGTGGAGCAGCGCTGAGGGCAGGGGAGGGCAGGGAAGGAGCTTGGCAAGGCGAGTGAGTGAGGGGCTGCGAAAAGCCCTCCTCCTCCTCCTCCTTTACTATTCCTCCTATTCCTCTTCTCCTTTTCCTATTGTACTCCTTTTCCTATTCCTCCTCCTCCTCTCCTGTTCGTCTCCTCCGTATATTCCTCGTTTCCCTCTCCTGTCCCTCCTTTCCTGTTCCTCCTCTTCCTCTCCTCCTCCTATTCACTTCCTCCTGTTTGTCCCTTTCCTCCTCCTGTTTTTCTCCTCTCCTTATTCCTGTTCCTCTTCTCCTCCCACTTCTCCTCTCCCTCTCCTATTCCTCTCCTTGTTCCTGCATTGCCCCTCATATTCCTTCTCTCCTCCTATTGCTCTAGTCCTATTCCCTCTCCTATTCCTCCTCATCTCTTCCTCTTATTTATCCCCCTCCTCATCCTTCCTGCTTTCCTGCTTTCCTCATCTCTTCCTCCTTTCCTCCTCCCAATCCTCGTCCTCTCCTCTTCCTGTTCCTCCTATTTTCATCGTATTCCTCCTCTCCTGTTTTTCCTCCAGCAGTTGCCTGCTGTTTGCAGACAGGCTGTAGCTGAGCTCACAGTCTCACACACATAACAAAATAATCTTCCTGGAATACTTTCTGCCCCATTTATATCTGTTTTCATCATTTCCTGAAAGCTTTCCTTAATATGGGGAGTGGTTTGTGAAAGCAGCCAAACGCAATTCTTTCCCTGCACATTCTTACATTGCTGAATATTATGCAAAGGGCTGCAGATTTAATTTTCTTTTTTTCTCACTTTGACCTCATCTGAGTTTGGATTCTTTGGCTGAGCTTTGCAGCTTGTTTGTCCCAAGGCTTCCTGTAATCCTCTCTTTGGTGGCACCAGGCCTCTTCTCACTCCCTCAAACACAGCGTGTTGTGCCTGTGGTGTGGTTCCCTCCCCTCCCTTTCCTCTGGAATTTATACTTTGGTGAAATTACTGGGTAGGAAAAGTGACTTTTGGAGGGAGGCTGAGGCCTGGGGGCAGCAGGGCGGGTTAATGTTGAACACAACGTGCTCATTTGTGGCCAGACCCAACCGAGTTTCTCATCCAGGGACCCTTTGCCCGATGTCCCGCTGGGTCTGGAGTTGGGAAATGCTGCCAGGGATCCCATGGTGGTCACTGAGAGCTCCTGGGAATCTCTTCAGGAGTTACTCCTGGTTTGGCAACACTCAGCAACGTGGCCCTTGTGCAGCCAGTGCTGCAAACTCTGACCCTGGCTGGGCTTTTTGGGATCAGGGAGGGGTTTTGCAAGGGGATTGCAGCAGAAATCTCCTGTGTCAGAGCAAATTGGCGGAGGCACAGTCACACACTGGTCACCTTTCAGAGGGAGTTTATCAGAAGTTGGGCAGATATTGGGAAATAAAAGAGGAAAAGTGTTTCATGGCACGTTCTGGGGAGGAAATGAGTTGGCAAAACTGCAGCCTGATTCTGCACTCTGCTTCAGTAATCCCTGAGTTTGTGCTGTGCTGGGGTTCCACAGAGGATGCAAAAAGCAGCAGTTTTGGGGCTATAGAGCAAAATGGGACTGTCCTGTGGCCAGCTGTAGATTTCTGTGGTGGGGTTTGGGAAATGCACTTTGGGCAGCAGGAGAGGCCAGGGTTCTTTCCCTCTGCCCTGCTCAGGTGAGACCCCACCTGTAGAGCTCCCTGGGGCCAGCACAGGAGGGACCTGGAGCTGCTGGAGAGAGGCCAGAGGAGGCCATGGAGTTCCACAGGAGACTGGAGCATCTCCCCTGGGGAGCCAGGCCAGGAGAGCTGGGGCTGCTCAGCCTGGACAAGAGAAGGGTGTGTGGAGACCTCACAGCTCCTTCCAGGGCCTGAAGGGGCCACAAGAAAATTTAAGAGAGGCTTCATCAGGAACTGGAGTGGCAGGACAAGGGGAAATGGCTTTACATTGCCAGAGGGCAGGGATAGATGGGATATTGGGAAGGAATTGTTCCCTGTGAGGCAGGGGAAGCCCTGGCACAGGGATATTGGGAAGGAATTGTTCCCTGGGAGGCAGGGGAAGCCCTGGCACTGGGATACTGGGAAAGAATTGTTCCCTGTGAGGCAGGGGAAGCTCTGGCACAGGGTACCCAGAGAAGCTGTGGCTGTTCCTGGATCCCTGGCAGTGTCCAAGGCCAGGTTGGGCACAGCTTGGAGCAGCCTGGGACAGTGGAAGGTGTCCCTGCCCATGGCAGGGGGTGAAGCTGGATGGGCTTTGAGATCTCTTCCAACTCAAACTGTTCTGGGATCAAAATCTCCTGGTAAGCTGTAGGGAACTAAGCCCAAAGCAGCAGGAAGGGGAGTAGGTGGGAGAACAGCCTTGTGAGGTGAAATTTGAAATCACCTGGCAGATTGCTCCAGGTTTGGAAGGAGCAAAACTGAAGACTGTAATTCAGTGAACACTGAAGCATTGGGAATATGAGGGAGGGAAGAATTTCTTTTTCTAAAATAAATTATTTTTAAATCTGTGAAGCCCCCAAGCCCAAAAGCTCATCCAGTGAGTTGCTGCTCCTTAGCCCACTGTCCTTTTCATCCCTCGTGCTGTATTGACTTTTGGATTACTGAGTGGATTTTTCTGCCCCCTCTGAGCACTGGGGCCAGATAAGATATCTTGGCTCATCCCTTGGCCTGCAAGTGTTGTTTGCACTTGCCTAAAGAAGGTGATACCCCCTTAGTGCAAGGTCAGTAGTGTGCAATCCAGGGGAGGAGGTAGAAAGTCCTTCCCAGTTCTAGGGTCTGGATAAAGGACTGCAAGCTCAGGATGCTGGGGCCTGTGTAAATATCCTTGGCTGAGTTTCTGTGCCTGTTCTTTTTAATAGGAGTGAAGAAATCAGTCTGATTCTTGGTTTAAAAAGCAGTTTTAAAAGACAGTGCTGTGCAGCTGCCAGGGAAATACATGATGGAAAGATGCTTGGAGTCTCCCTCCATTGTGTCACCTGGGTAGTTAGGCCAGGCCTGGGTGTTTGTCCCCTCTTGGCTGGAGAGGATGGAAGACAGTGCCTGAGCCTTGCAAGGAGGAAAAGAAAAGGGAAGGTGAATTTATACACCCTGAGAGGGAAGATGGTTTCACAGCTGCTCCCAACCCGTAGGTAGCGACAGGAGAACAAAGCACTCGTGTGAAGAGCTGGCAGAGCTGCAGCTCTGTCCCCAAAAGAGGAGTGTCCCCGTGGGATTGGCAGCCCACAGAATGATTTTCTAAGCTCTGTAAAGACATGGCATTGTCACATCACTTCCCCAGCACTGCAGGCTCTCAAAGGCAGGAGATAAAGAAGAATGGTACACTTAATAACGTGCCAGAGGACAAATTTGGATATGCTCTTCTGTCGAGGAGAGGTGGAAGAGACGAAAGGACAGGGATACTCTTTTGCTGATCTGCTGTGGCTCCTGGACTGTCTGTCTGGGTGGTCCTGGGGTTTTTATGGAGGTTGTGTGTGTTGGGAGAAGCAGAATATCTTCAGGAGTAGCCCTCACACCTGGGTGAGAAGCAGCAGGAGCTGAGAGATTACATGGGAGGAAAGGTGAGGGTCTTCCTGGGGAAGGATGGGGGGCTCTTGGGGAGGTGGCAGAGATGAAGAGAAGTCTTTCCATGGGAGAGCTGGGAGGGCAGGTTGAGCTTGGTGCTTTGTTCTCTATGTTTGTGTTTCTCTCCTTTCAGTCCTGCTTGAGTCACTCAACAAGAACGAGCAGTCTGCCAATGGCCAGTCCCAGTCCAGGGAGTCCACAAAGCCTCAGTTTAGGAAAATGAGTGGAGAATTCCCATCAGCCAACGGAGAGGCTGGGGGGGAGGCCCCCAAGGGCTACACCCAGGACCAGCTGGATGCAGTGAAGAGGTTTGTGCAGAGCTCTCAGGGGCATTTGCTTGACTTTATTGTGTGGTACCCATCCGCTTTTCACATTATTCTAAAGATTTCAGCTTTGAACCGTATGGAACACTGTTAAGAACATGCCCAGAAGGATTTATAGCTCCAGCAGCCCTGGTAGGCAGCTGGGTTGGGTCTGCTCATTTTCCAAGCCCTGTTTCAAGCTTCCCTTTATTCCTTTCTCCCATTTGCCCATGCTGGAAGCTGAAGGACTGAGCCACAGGTGCAGTCGCTTGATAAACTTTGTTTAAGGTTATGGGCACGGCCTGAATTGTGCAAGAACCGCTCCAAGGGACTTGCAGAAATGTTTGTTACATCATCCACTTCTCCAAAAACCCGGCCTGCTGGATTCTGTCTCATCACATGAGCAGCAGAAGCCTTGGCTGGGCTGAGTGTGCCCAGGAAGAACTGGGCTGCACAGCCTGGGCTGCTCCCCCCTTCCTTCTCTGGAATTCAGCTGATGTAGGGTTTAGATCTGGGAATTAGCTGAGGAGAGAGTGAGGGGGGAGAAGGCCAATCAGTGTCCTTCAAGTGCTGTACTCCTTCCCAAATAGCTTCCAACACGTGATGAATGTGGAGTTTATTTGCCAATCACATTCCTGTGTGGGTCTGGGAGAGGCCCTTCCACCTCCAGTGGCCCAACTCGTTCTGTGCTGCCACAGCAGGAGTGGATTGGTGCAAACAACCAGGTCACCCTCTGAGGAGCAGGGCTGAGTAATCCAGAGATCCCTGAGCAACATCCATCAAAACTGGGCTGCCTGAAAAGCCTCAGAGCTGGCAAGTATTCAAGGCAAAGAGGTTTCCACTCCTGGAACTCAGTGTTTGTTCCCCTCTCCCCTGGCAGGGTAAAGCAGTGCAAAGATTACTATGAAATTCTGGGAGTCAACAGAGAAGCTTCTGATGAGGATCTGAAGAAGGCCTACAGGAAACTGGCCCTGAAGTTCCACCCAGACAAGAACCACGCCCCAGGGGCCACAGAGGCCTTCAAAGGTAAAACCAGCTCCAGATCTGGGGTTTTCCCCCAACTCTCACTGAGCTGGGCTTGTGAGAGCCCTTAAAAAAAAAACTCCATGAATCAGGCAGAGGGTAATAAAGCTGCTCTTTGTGAGGCTGTCTCCCTTCAGAGCTGGTCATGTCATGACCAAAGTATGAGCTTAAAACAATAAACACAGGTTGGCACGGGTAGGATTCACCTCTGCTGGCTTCCTTCTCTTTCTCCCAGCAGCTCTTCCCTGTGTGTTGCTCCAACCTCCTACCTTGCTGCTCAGGATGGAATTCTGTCAGGATTAACCCAGGTTAACTTGTGCAGCACCAGAGGCAGACAGGGGTTCACAAACCCCTCAGGAGAAATGTTCCAGCAAACACCTGGCCATTTGTGGGATTGGTGGATAGAAATCCCAAGTGGAAGTTTCTAGGGTGGAACTGCAGCAGCTGTACAAGTGAGCCCAGCCAGGACTCAGAAAAGGAGCTCTGGTTCTGCTGCAAAGAGCCCAATTCTCAGAGCCTCTCTATAATGCAGCAGGGATGTTTCCTGGGTAATAAGATACCTTAAAATTGGAGTAACTTTCCAAGAGAGATGCTATTGCTTGGAACATAAAATCCCATTTTCTCGTGCAAGCTGTGGAAGTTTGATTATTATCACTGGAGTAAACACAGACCTCCTTAGTGCCAGTCATACAGCACTGGTTTGGAAACCACTTAAATAGTCTCATTCTGGCCACTCTTTAGAAAGAAATTATTTACTCAAGACAGTGCTGAGACCCTGGCACAGGCTGCCCAGAGAACCTGTGGCTACCCCATCCCTGGAAATTTTCTGGGCCAGGTTGGATGGAGCTTGGAGCAATCTGGGATAGTGGAAGGTGTCCCTGCCCATGGCAGGGGTGGAACTGGAGGGTCTTTAGGGCACCTTCCACCCCAAATGAGCCTGATTTGGGGATTGAAGTGCATGAGACCTTTGCTGGAGCAGGGCTGGCCTGATGTGAGTGTACTGGTACAGTATTCAGATGAGCTCCTCACCGACGCAAATTCAGCAGTAAAAGTCTTAGGTAAGGTTTGTTCAAGCTTTTAAGACTTAAATCCTTCCCTGGTAAGTTTTAGCAAATATTGACTGACCCCCAGCTACTTGGGAGAGCTTGTGCTGGTGTGGGGGGAAGATGAGAGAGCATCTGCACACAGGTATCAGCTCTGCCTGTGCAGAGCTGCTGCTCCAAGCTTACCCTTGGATCCCTCAGTGGCCACAGGCAGGTTTCCTCACCTGTAATCTTGAATGATGATGTTTGCCCAAGGCTTTGGCAGGAGTTACGTGCCAGAAGTGGAGCGTTAAGCAAAGTGCCCTTTATCCCCCACTGCGGGTTATCTCCTCCAGGCCTTGCCTTCATGGCTTCCTGTCCTTCAGCCCCTGAGCTGAGCTGAAGTCCACCTGGTTGGCTGCAGAGGGTGAAGGGGGAGACGTGCCCTGCTCTGAGGAAATGAGTTAATTTTTCCTTATGTTGATGTATTAGCTGAAGTCTTGGCATTCGCCTTCCCAGTGACCGCTGATAAGGTGCTGTGTCTTGTGCTGAGCCCGTGTCTCAGTTTACAGTTCCAGCTGGCTGCAGGCTGTCTCCTGGCAGATCTGCATCACTGCCTGTCTGCTCTTGGAAAAAGCCTTGAGCCTGGCTACTTGGAGCTAAAATCCTGCTTTGGAATGAGGCATTTCTTGGGCTTTGTCAGCACAAAATCAGACAGTGAACAAACCCCGAACCGCTCCGTTGTCATTGCTTCCCTTGTTCTTTCCAGCTGTGTGGTTGATACACTCAGTCCTTGTCCACCAGCTTCCCTGCCTGGCTCTAGAAATGTTTGCTCTGGGTGTACTAATTATAACCAAGAAGGAGAAGGAGTGTATTGACATCCTCTGCCCTCCAAATCTCCACTCCAAGAGGAAACATACACCTTTATCTGACCATGGGAAAAATGTTGAATTTTAGAGCTGACCTCCTCCAAAAGGGCATGTTATCCCCCTTTGTCCCTTTTTCCATCCCTTCTGCCCCTGCCTTTTACACACCAGGCAGCCACTGCCATGGGCATTTGGGGTCCTTGCAACGCAGGGCCTGGGCTGGGTTGGTACAGAGGGAATGTGTGGAGAGGTGGGTACAGAAATAGGAGGGTGGCAGGCAGACATTCTGGGAAAAGGGCTCAAACTCCTCAGGCTGGAAGGAGCAACCTGGGATAGTGGAAGGTGTCCCTGCCCATGGCAGGGGTGGAACTGGAGGGTCTTTAGGGCACCTTCCACCCCAAAGGAGCCTGGAGACCTGGGGACCTGGCAGGGGTTTAGTTCCAGCCTCACAGGCACTGGTTAACAGTCCTTGTAATTATGCACTTTGCATGTGGCATCTGGAACTAAAACTCGTAGCTGATGGACGCAACTTCTGGCTAATGTTTCCTTAGCAGCTTTTATGGAAAGTTTTAAAGTCTCTTTCAGGGATTTAGTCCGTATTTAAATTCTTTGCAGTTCTAGTTTTAGGCTCTGACACTGAATTCCCTTGATTGGAACTGGAGGGTCCATTTGTCAACTAAAATTGAATTTATCAGCTAAAATTGAATTTATCAACTAAAATTTATTTCGCTACACAGCTGCCTACAGCTGAAGGGTTTCTCTGGGGACATACACCAAATCCTTATCAGTCCCATCATAACTTCTTCATTTGAATCAATTCAGGAATTTTCCACCGAGTGTGGTTTCCTCACGTCTGGATTTGCCCGAGATGCGTGCCAGGTACCTGTTGCAAAGACGTGGGTAGCCGAGGCTGTTGATTTGTACAAGAGAGGCAAATGCTGGCAGTTTGCAGGGCTGTGGGTGGGAGAAAGGAGCTGAGTGCCTCCTGCTTGTCGTGGCAGCCATCGGGAACGCGTACGCGGTGCTGAGCAACCCCGAGAAGAGGAAGCAGTACGACCAGTTCGGCGACGAGAAACTCAACCCCGCGCGCCACGGCCACGGCCACGCCGACTTCCACCGCGGCTTCGAGGCCGACATCTCCCCCGAGGACCTCTTCAACATGTTCTTTGGGGGTGGCTTTCCTTCCAGTAAGCAGCTGAAAGCTTCATCTCTTGTGTGGGGCCTCGTCCTTTCGGCACTGGCACGGTGCTGTTGGGGTTTGTTGGGCTGTGCGAGGGTGTCTGGGCTTGGGGAGGGGGAGTTCTCCTCCACGTGTGGCCTAAACACCTCAAGTTTCCTAAATTTCCTAAATTCCTCCATCTTTGGAGGACACAGCAGCCATCAGAGCTGGACTTCTTTCCAGCCTCAGGTGTTTGTTTGCGTGCTGGCAACATCAGCTGCTGTTAGGTTGGGTTGAATGCGAGAACAAAAAGCGACTTGTTTTAAGGGTCGCTGTGAAAATAATCCTGATTTGAGGAAAACTTTTCTGCCTGGTGGTTTTGGAATTTAAATCTTCTTATCAGAGCAAACTGTGGTGACACCTGGGCCTTGTTCTTGATCTCTGCTCTGCCATGCAGCTGGAACAGGTTCTCCAAGATCAGTGGCCACTTCCTTCTCTCCTCTGTGTCCCATTAAAAAAAAGGAAAATAATATTTCTACAGCATAATTTAGACCTTGTGAATTGAAAAATAAATCTGTGTCCTGTTTGTCCACAGTGCGGATCATGGTTTGGAGAGCAGGAAAGAATCTGTTCCTTTATTTGCTCAAAAGACACAGATTCCATGTCAGGAGAAGGGTATTTTGGAAGACTCCTTTGTATTTGTTCCAATCATATCTGACTGGTAGTGGACACAGGGCTTTTTGACCTCTGTAGACCAATTTGGGAAAAAAAAAATTGTTTCAGTTAAGAAAATTCACTCTGGTCGCTCTTTCCTGTCTGGAATCTAAGCACTGTCCCCCACAACACCAATGATTCAAAGGCATCTGGAAGGCTTTTGCAGCATTCATGCTCTGCCTGGCAGAGAGGCCAAGCTGCTCCTGCAAAAACAGCACGTTGCTATTTTTGATCAGTCTCTTTTTCCCTTTCCTCACTGTCCCGAGAGGATTGAGGGCTTCTCGCTCAGCCTGGCTCCCTCTGCAGCTGTAGCTTTGACATTTAAAACAAGACGTGGAAGAGCTTTGTTTGCAGGGTGGGAAAAACACCAGAATTATTTCTGTTTGTATCTGGTTTTAATCTATTCCATCAGAAGGGAGAAGGCCTGTGCAAGGTTTTCTCTCTCTGTAGCTGACCCTGCTTTGAGCAGGAGGTTGAACCTCCTGAGGTCACTTCCAAGCTGAGTTTTCATACAATCCTGAAAAACCTTACAGAAAGAACTCTGTGCCTACCCTGTACTCAAACCACCTTAGGAACACTCCTGTTTCAGGCTGTAAGCAGGTGACAGGGATCACAGCCACCTTTTGTGGTTCCAGACTGTGACTTTGGAGTGAGAGTTTCCTTCTTCCCCCAGGTAATGTCCACCTGTACAGCAATGGCAGGATGAGGTACACCTACCACCAGAGGCAGGACAGGCGCGAGCACCAGGGCGACGTAAGTGCAGCACACGCTGGGGTCTGGGAGGATGCAGCTTTTCCAGCACATCATTGAGAGCTGCTGCCTGTGGCTGGCTTGTGACACAGCCCTGCTTGGTGCCACCCCCCTGAGCAGAAAGCTGCAGTCAGGGTTGTGGCTGTTGTCTGGGCAGAGCCAGGTTTATTGTAGAAAAACAAACGGGAACTTCTGAATGTTTTTTTTTCCTCAAGCTGAAAGGTGGAACTGAAGGGAGCTCAGGAGGGGAGGGAGAGGGGGAATTACCTTCATCTTCCAGCACTGAGAAGGGGAGAAGGCCATCCATAAAACCAGTCCTGCTCACTAGTTTGCTCTAGAAAAACAAACTGTGGGCACGAGGCTTTTGGAATTCCCTCCCAAGGGTCCCCCTGGCAGTCCCCTCTGCCCAGAGAAGGTATTTGGACCTTTGGAGTCACACTGTCCTATGGGCTGCTGGGTTCCCCCAGTAATTCTGGGTTACTCCCTGTGAAAAGCAGGAGAGAGGAGGTTGTGTTGGAGCACAGGGAGGGAGGGAGGGAGGGATGGAGAGCAGTCTGATGGGATCCTTGTGCAGCTGTATGGATGGCACTCCACTGTGTGTTTCTGTTCCCTCAGGGTGGCCTGGGGCTCTTTGTCCAGCTGATGCCCATCCTCATCCTGATCATCGTGTCTGCTCTCAGCCAGATGATGGTCTCCAGCCCACCCTACAGTTTGAGCCACAGGCTGTCAGTACCCATTCCTCTAAAACTTACCCACGTGGGGAGGGGTGGCTCTGGAGGGGTGTGGTGGAGCAGGGATCTTGCCTCTGTTCTTCCTGGCTTTCTTTAGGTTTCTTTGCTTTATCTCCTGACCCTGTTGCTCCTGCTGCTAGCGAAGTCGTCGTGGTTCTCATACAGGTGTGAGATACAAGATGCAGGGAGAGTTGGAGGGTGCTCGCTTCCCTAATGGAGAGAGTTCCTTGTCAGGGACTTTCTGCACTCCATACCCACAGCTGTGTCTGTCACAAAAAGGGACAGACAAAATGCTTTAGGGAGGCTGTAGCCCAGCACTGAAATCCCTTATGGAACAAACTCAGGTGTAGAGTGTGAAAAACAAAAGCCATGTTCTCCATGAAAAGCGTTAGTACAATGCAGTAGAGGAAGAGGATAAGGAGAGAAATCCCCTGTTTCTGAACTCTCATCTTGCCATGAAATAGCTTTGGCCAGACATTTAGGACGTGAAAGTGAAACTGTTCTGTCCTAGGTCCTGTGGAAATGCCCCCATCTGCTCCCTCTGGTGACTAATGGAATGTGGCCTTAGTCACTTTGCAGTGCTAACAAAGAGTGGGAAAACAGGCTTGATTTCTGTCTGTTTGCATCATTCTTGGCAAAAGCTTAATACATGTTAAGTGTGAGTTCCTTATGTGCATTTGGAGAGGGCAGACCTGGTTGCAGCCTGAGGTTCCTGCATGTTTTCACAGGGAGCAATGTTTGCCACTGATCACAGAATCCCAGAAGGCTTTGGATTGGAAGGGACCTTAAAATTATCTTGTTCTACCCCCTTGCCATGGCCATGGACACCTCCCAGTAGACCAGGGTGCTCCAAGCCTTGTCTACCCTGGCCTTGAACAATTCCAGGGGAAGGGCATGATGTTAAATACTATAAAACCCAGCTTAGCTTTCAGATTCAGAGTAAAGGCTGACCTTGCTGCTCGGGAACAAAAGATGGGGTTGTTTTGGCACAGTTAAGGGTTATTCTGAGAGGGTGATGGGTGTTGATCTGTGATTTTCACAGGTGGTATTAGCATTGTAAAATTAAGCATTAGACACATACACCAGTTTGGTTTATACTGGTGAAGAGTTTGTGGGGTGAGAAGACACCGAGGGGAGGGCAGCATTTAGGTAGGCAGGGATTTGCTTCCAGCCTTGCCAGCTGCCAGAGGAAGCCATCCCAGAGCCCCAGATGGTTCTCATTCCCTGTTCCCTGTGCTGTCCCTGTCTCTGCATGCTCAGGTAGCAGCAAGCAACCCGATTTCCCAGGCTGGATTTGGACAAGGGTAGCAAATTAGCTCCTCCAGTCCTGGCACAGCCTTCCTGAGGGTGTTTGAGCTGGAGTGAGGAGGTGCTGTGCCAGCAGGAGGAGCTGCTGGACCACTCACTGCCAGCTCCTCTGCGGGAGTGAAGGGAGAGCTGTGCCTGAGCCCAGCGAGCAGGGGAGCAGAAGTTTTGAACACGGAGACTTAAATGCCACTTCTCCATAGTGAAGCTGTCACTGAGGAAGGCAGAGTCCTGAGGAACCACTGTGACCTTTGTAAATCTCTTTCAAAAAGGCTCTTCCTGCTGGAAGAGCTGCCTGGCTGTGGGCCTGGTTGTTACTGTTCAGTAACAGCTCATGGAATTGCATGTCTGACTGCAGGTGACAGGTTTCTTGTGCCCTCATTTTCGTGTTTCACACCACAGTGTGCTGCTGCAGTCCTGCCAGTTCTCCTGTGAGAGCATGCTCTGATCCAGGAGAGGAATGTGAACTTTGGGAGAGCTCAGGGCTCTGTCTTGACAGGGAAAAGAGTGAGCTTGGCTTTTTCCAGGCTGCACCTCTGCCTTGAGAAATCCCAGTAGAGCTCTGTGCTTGTGTTCAGTCCATTCAGTTACCCAGCGCTTTGTGAAACGTGCAGGAGCCTTGGGATCCCACCTGTAACCTCAGATAACAGACCAAAGGATGAGCTGGATGAGTTAATGTTTATCCCTGCCTTAAGGATCAGGCTGGCTTTCAGTGCAGCAGCAGCTGGTATTTATTACAAGGAACCTCGGGCACGTCTCCAGGTGGAGCCATTCCTGGCAAATCCAGCGTTTGGGCCCAGCTCCTGTGTTACAGCTCACAGACACGCCCTTGGGAGGATCTCTAGGTTTGCTGGGGTGTTAGGGGAAGCAAGAGGAGGGCTTTGTCTGAAATGCAAATCCACAGAGCCAGGGGAGGAAGAGATTTCCTTCTGGAAGGTGCTTTCTGTGCTGGTGGTTGCAGGCCAGGGCACAGAGCGGGTCCCATTTTGCGAATGGAGGAAATCATAAATTTTAATGAAAATTCTAGAGAACATTTTATTTTAAGTGAGTTTAGGTCCTGGGCAATGTGTCTTGGAGTTATGTCTGTATTTAGAGCTCTGCCTGCCTTGCTGGAGGCTTGGCAGCTTCTCTCTCCCTGTGTTGGGGGTTGATTTCCATGAGAAATGCTGTTCCCTTCCAACTCTCCAAGCCTGTGGCTGGTTGGGGGTGAGGGATCTTTCCTGCCATTTGGAATCACATCACCTGAGCTGGGGGCTTTGCTGTGCCCTTGAAATGTGTCCTACACTGCTGTGCTCTTGTCCCTGCCCAGGTCTGTGGGTCACACACACAGGAGGGTGACAGAGCACTTGAAAGTGCCCTACTACGTGTCCGAGAGCTTTGCCGAGGAGTACACGGGCACAAACCTGAAGAACGTGGAGCGGAGCGTGGAGGACGATTACATAGCCAACCTCCGGAATAACTGCTGGAGAGAGAAGCAGCAGAGTGAGTGCTGAGGGCTCAGGGCTGCCCCATGGCAGGGCCTGGGAAGGGCCTTGGACTGAGGACTAAAGTCGTGCTAAACGATGCCAGCACATTTCCTGTGTTGTTGGCTTTGTTGTTTTCAGTCTATGACTTCATGACAGGCCCGGTATGTGGGGTTTTTTGTTTTGTTTTGCTTTTTAATGCTGCTGCAGAACTGGTCGGACAAGAGCTGTGCCCTGCCATGTCAGCAGGATAGCTCTGATTTCCAGGGGAGGGGGAAGGTCGAGCCTGTGGGATCTCTGATAGCCCTGTGTAACATTTCAGTTGCTCAAGGACAGTGCTGGGAAGTCTGCTGCCCACATCCCACCCCTGCTCTGAGGGCTGTGGAGGCTGCCCAGGCAGATGATCCAGCCAAAAATCCTGGTGGCAGAGGGTGCTGAGGGCAGCGAGTCCAGGGGCAGCCCTGGCTGCTGTGATGGTCACGGCTCCTGGAGCATGGGCCGGGTGGGATTTCAGCACTGGAATGCCAGAGGGGCTGTGATCCCTGGGTGGTGCCAGAGCACGGAGCCCTGCTGGGGTAACCTTTGTGTGGGCTGCCCACGCCCCTCCTGGGACTGCAGACGGGTTCCCTTGGCTTTTCCCGGGATGGATGAGCTGTCAGCAGCCCTTACACCCTTCCTGTCCTGAAGGGCACGGGGCATTTCCTCATCCTCATCCTTTGCTTGGGCATGCTCCTCACTTGGATGGCTGGAGGTGCCTCCTGTTGCCAGCAGAGCCAGTGGGGGAGCAGGGCCTGGCGGGGGAGTCTCTTCCAGAGGGCATTCCTGACTTTCTTGGGCTTTTCCCTTTGCAGAGGAAGGTTTGTTGTACCGGGCGCGCTACTTCGGGGACTCGGATCTGTACCAGCGAGCACAGAAGATGGGCACCCCCAGCTGCAGCAGACTCTCAGACGTCCAGGCCTCCCTGCACTGACAGCCCCAGCCCAAGTAGGAGCAGGGAACCCTCCTGCTTTTATCCCTGAGATCCCAGATGGAGACCCAGCCCTCAGGAGTGTCCTGTGGTGCACAGGCCAGGCCTCCCCTCCGGCGGGCGCTCCCTCCTCCGTCGGGAATCCTTTGGCTCTAGTTTGCACCCTTGGCTCTCTCCAGGCTCCCTGCTTTCTCTGACCTCTAGGAACCAAACCCTTGGTGAGGTTGGAAGTTTCCTGGGTGCTGTGGCATCCAGCCCCCACGTTTTCATGAAGCCTGGTTTTCATTGCCCATTTTCCTGGGAAAGCTGTTATCCCTGGCATGTGAAGCAACACGGTGACAGGGAATAGAGTCCCTCCCACCCAACAGATGTTTCTTGTCCCCCCTCCTGTTGCCTTCCTGTCCAAGGAGAACAAAGCAATGTTCCCAGCAGGTTGTAGAAGTAACTCACTGGGTTAAAGTGGCAGTCAAAGTAAAAGCAGCAGGGGGAGGGTCTGGAAGATTTGGGGGTCGGAGAGCTTGGATTAAGGAGAGCCTGGATAACACACATGAGGCTGGATGTGCTGGGAGAACTGTACCAAAACAATGAAAAAAAAATTGCCACAGGGTTTGGAGTCCTTTCTCTGCATAGATTTTTGGGCCTACCAGGTACTGCTGGGCTGGCTGTGAAATGTGCAGATCCCACTACCCCAAAATTATCTGAATACAGGATTTCTATAGAGAAACTCCTGGGTGAAGCTTGTACCAGGTGTTGTGAGGACACCATTCTGGCTCACAGGGACTCCTTGGGGATGCTGGCCATTGAGCTGCTTGATTTGCAGTTTTGGGAGTTGTTTTCCTCAGCATCTGAAAGTTTGGCCTTTAAAGCAAATCCTCTGGGGCACATTGGGCTTTTTTTTTGGGTGTATCCTGGTTTTGGATCCATTCTTATCTTGATCCACCCGCTCTCTCCCTTGGATGGCTGTGCCTCTTCTAGTGTTAATTACCTGCTTTTCTTTAATTCCCTCCCTGCACCCGTGGTCTGGAAGAAGGCAGGAAAAGCTGCTGCATGTGCTGTGGGGTGGGGAAGGAAGGGGGAGTCACGGATTGTCCAGAGACTGACACCGCTGCTGCTTCTGTTCCCAGAGCGTTGAAATACCTGAAGACTTTTGGGGAAGTACACTGAGCCGAGGTGACAGACTTTGCTATTTAAAAAGAATCAAACCTTCTCTTAAAAATGGAATTGGAGAATTAGCAACGCACAACTGCCCCTCTTTCTTCTCTCTGCCTCTCTCCGACGATCGCAGGCAGCGCTTGGGACAGGAAATCCAGCTCTCCGTCTTCCTCCTCCCCTTCCAACACCGCTGGGGTGCTCCCAGGATCCCACAAGGATCCCACAGGGATCCCACAGCGCCTGGAACAGACACACAGAGTGTAAAATAACCCACACTAACTGCAGAAGCCGTGGAGCAGAAGGAAACCTTTCGCCGCTGCCAGTGGAGAGAGAAGTGGGATGATTTGTTGATAAAAGAAGACACAAAAGAAAAAGAAAAGAAAGTATAATCTATTTAGCATTAATTTATAGCTGTATATATGTTGTACTTTTAAACTATGCAGGTGTTGGATGATTAAATTATTTTGGTTTCTGCCCGTTGTGGGGAGCAGGGCAGCAGGAAGGCTCCTCCCAGGGTGTCTCTGTCCACAGCACTTTCCTGCCTGGAGAAAGGAATCCTTTGTGCTGTGCTTTGCTCAGCAGGACGTTCTGGGACATCCCTGCACCTGCCCTTGGGGTTCTGATCAAACCCAATCCCAAACGTGCAGGGGCTCCCGGGGCACGGGGAGGTCTGCAGGGTCAGCTGAGCGCAGGGAAGTTTCCCTCAGCATGGAAAGGATTCCCTCAGCAGGGGAAGGATTTTCATGGGAAGGATTGTCATGGGAAGGATTTTCATGGGAAGGATTGCCCAGCTGGATTTTGCTGGTCGCTCTTTGGGTGATTTGTGCTCGTGACTCCTTTTTCTGCCGAGTCTGCTGGAATCCTGCCTGGTGATCAGCAGGGAGGGCTTTCCATGGGCCTCGCCCTTTGTGGGAGGTTCTGCCCTGTCCCACGCTCCTCACTGCCCACCCAGCTGTGCAGCCTGGCCCTGGCCCTGTCTCGTGTTTCCCGGAGGACACCTGGAAAACACCACAGATCCATGGAACAGAGCATTCTGTTGGAAGAAGTGCTGCTGGGGCAGCTCAGGGAGTGTCTGATCTGCCCTCTGCCTCCTCACCACAGGCAGGAGCGGTGTGAGGCAGCTCCAGGTGAGGAACCATCTCTTGGAAGCAAAGCCAGCAGGAAGCAGAGACACCTCCCACAGAATAAACTGGATTATTTTATTTTTTTTTTTTTTCTGCTTTGCAGCTCTAAAGACATTTCCAGTGAAAACCATCCCTTGGCATGGTCAGGGGAGTGAATTGGGAGCACAGCAGCTCCCGGGTGGGCTGGCAGAGGTGGTTTTATCCCGTTGTCCTTAGGAATCCATGCGCTCTGTCTTGGCTGTTTATTTATTTTGTGAAATCTCAGCCTCCAGTTGGCTGCAAGCCCTGTTATTGCACACCCACCATGGCTTGGACCTGATTTTAATCTTTTTTCTTTTTATTCTTTTTAATTTTTTTTCTAATGGTTCCTCCACCTTCAGAAGAAATCGGGTGGAAGTTCAGGATTGGAAATGGTGCTTGATAGAGGCACAGGGATGATGGGGACGGGGTTAAACCAAAATCCTGCTCACAGAAGGAGCTGGATGTGTTTCCCAATGGCATTCCCTGCCTGGAGCCTGCCCACCAAAACCTTCAGGTTATTTTTGCTGGTAGATACCCACGGATCATAAGGAGGGAGAAGGCATCGATTGCAGTGGATGCTCACAGAGGCTGTATCTCGATTTAGAGTTAATTATACAATTGTACATCTATAAATAAATGTTTATAATGTGAAAGGCTCCAGCTGGGTTGGTGTCCTGTGGATCTCTGCTCCAGACAGTTCTGGTTTTGCAGTTCCTTGGCAGTGGATGGAATTGGGGGTCTTTTTCATCCCAGTGGCTGAGAACTCTGGCCTTGTGGGGGCTGCCCTGAGGTGGGAGAGGGAAGGACAGGGAGGGCATGGAGAGGAGGTGGTGCCCCTGTGAGTCCTGCCAAGGTGACAGTGAACACCCAGCAGGACACCTCTGCTTCAGGCCCCTTCCACTGGGATGTTCCCAAAAGGGCCTTCCTCTGCTCCCATTAGCCCCACATCCTCTGGCTGAGCCCTTTTGGAGGATTAGTCTCACCCTAGGATGCCACTGGCCTGGCAGCATTATCCTGGCATGGGAAGGTGCCCTTTGAACACCATCCCCACCAGGTGGGCAGGAGGGCAGAGACTGCCTTGGGTGCCCTTCCTGCTGGCAGCTGCACCAACCCCAGGGATGGATTTGGGATGGGTCTCTTTTCTTCACATCCCCCTCCCTGGGGCAGGCTGGACCCCTCTGGCACCTCCCCAGGCCCATGCACCAAAGTGCTGGAAGCTTTGGATGGGAATTTCCCCTTTTTCGGGTTTTTTTTTTCCCTTCTCTCAGAGGGCAAGGGCAGGAATTTCTCCCCTTTCCCTTTTTTCCCCTCCTGTCAGAGGCCAAGGGTCCCATCCCTGCCATTTCCCCTCTGGTGCTGAGTCAGCCCTGCCAGCACAGGGCTCATCCACAGCCCAGGTTTTGGGGTGGTTTTGCTGCATTTTGGGTCATTCCCAGCCCAGAGCAATGGGAGACGCTCTTGAATTTCAGGATGTGCTGCTCCCTGCCCACTCACCAAAGGTGTGAGTGGTTTGAGCTGCCCATTACCTTGTTAGCCCAAGCTTTTAATTGGAGCAGCTGCCAAAGGCAAGGAGGCATCAAAGGAAGGCATCCAGGAACATCCTTCTCTGGCAGGTCAGGAGCCAAGGGGACCCCTCTTCCCCTCATTGATATTTTTGGTGGCAAAACCATGAGGGTTTAGCTTTATTGTGAGATTTATATCCTCGTTTCCTTTGTTGCTGCTGATGCCCCCAAAAATCTCCCTTTCCTCTGCTGGCACCTGGGAACCCTGGTGCCACAAATAGCCCCACTGGCTCTTCCCAAGTCCCAAAATATCCCTTTGCCTGACTCCCTGCTCTGGGAGACATTTGATCCTGCCTCGCTGGAAGATTCTGCACTACAGAGGGAGCTGCCAAACCCCCTGGGCCACGAGACACCCCAAAATTTCTCATGGAAATGCCATTTTGCTATAAATAAAAGCAGTTTCACCTTCATAGCTGGGGCGTTCCAGGGGCACGTGGTCCCCACTTGGAAGGTTTTGCTGGGCACCCGTGGGACAGAGGCTGTGCCATCACTCTGTGTTGGCTTTTGGGAGTTTGGTGGAGGTTTCTTGTTTGTTTGTTTTCTTTAAAAAAGGGGATGCGGAGCCCTTCGCCTTCCCTGAGAGTGGCTGGTGGGAGGCGAGCAGAGTCACGCTGCTGCTGGCAGGACAGGAGCAGGGCCACCCCCGTAGGAGCTGGGTACTTAAAAATCCAGGTATTTCTGGAGCTGTAAATTCAGCTGCCAGCCTCGGGATGCCTCGGCAGGGCTGAGGGCAGGGTCACAGCGGAGCCACCGGCGGTGCTGCCGTCACGGCGCCGTCAATCTCCTGCTGCTCCCTGGGATCAGCATCTGCCTCCAGCCTGGGCTGCCACCCTGGCCCAGGAACTCGGGCTTTGGAGTTCTCTTTCCACCCTCTCAGTGTCTCCAGGGCTGGGTTTGTGCTGGATGACCCGCCCCCCGGGGATGCCCCTCACCTGAAGGGGGGGATGCTCAAGCATGTGATCCATTGAGAAGTGCTCCAGAGGCCAAAATTTTAGGGGAAATCCCCTCTCTTTGCACAACGTGTGTGTGTGTAAAGGCGCATTTCCAGCTGTGCCAGCCTGGCAGTGCTTGTTGCCCTGACTGCTCTGAGGTGGTATTTACACCAGTGAGCAATCTCTGCTCCCAACACTCCAGTTATGGGTCATTCGTCTCAAAAGAAAGGGCTTTACAATGAAAAGTCTCACCCAAAATTCACTGTTTGTCTGTCCACAGTGATATAGTTTGTCCACAAGGGTATTAAAAAACATTAAAAGTCAAACAACCCAAGGCTGAGCCAAAACAAGCTCACATGTGAATGGAAATGATTTTTCAGGCTGCTTTTATCCCCCTACACCTTCCACGAGCTCCTCGTTTGCCAAGGAGCTTTAATTATCCTTGAGTGAAAGCCTCTTCCCCGAGGCCTCTAATTGCAGGTTTGGGTAATTGGCCTCACTGTTGCAGAGTGTGTTTGGGGCTGGAGCGCACTCCCCCTCCCTGGCAGCTGTGACCCTCCTCCTCCTCCTCCTCCTCCTCACTCCCAGTTTGAGCCCGTTCTGCTGCATTTCTGCCCGAATTTCCCCGCCGTGGCTGCCGGGGGAGGAGCAGCAGACCCTGGCTGGGTTGTTGGGGTGCTCCTGGGGGCCCGGGGACCTGACTCACCCCTGAGTCACAGCCCCGTGGCTCCCATTAGGAGCGGGTGCAGCGGGATTCCCCACCATTCCCAAAACATCCAACTCCCACCACAGGGGCTGCCCCGCCAGGGAAAGGCTTCCCAGGGGTGCCAGCAGGCAATTTCAAACCAGTGGTTGCATCATCCCTTCCCACCCCGAGGAGAGGTGACAACATGGAGACGGCGGGTTATCAATCAAGACAAGTTTTATTAGAAAAGTAAAAAACCACCCGACACTATTGCATAGGAATTGTCGCACTTGAACATCAAGTGTATGAGTGTAAACTGTAACCAACAAGTGTCCCCAGAGTGTCCAGGCCGGGGGTCCCGCCCTCCAGCCCCGCGGCACCTCACGCGCCCCTCTTCCACCGCTCTCGTGATCAAAGACACAATTCCAGACCCCGGGAGCCAGCACTGGGCTCTGCCTTTGATCTGCACCCCTCCCCCTGAGACCCCATTGATTACAATCCTGGTTTACAAAAAGCCCCCCACGATTGATAAGCCGTCGGGAGACAGCGCCCCTCCAGCAGCCCTGCTGCCGCCTCCGGGAGCGCGGTGGCCGAGATCATCCCGCAATCATCGACGGCGTGAAGCGACCTCCGCCTGGGTCCCGGCTGCTCCACGCCAGGGATGTCCCGGCACGGGCGGGTCCCCACGGGGACCTCGGCCTGCCCGAACTATTCCACCTACAGCCCTACTCCAGCCTAACCTAAACTACAGCGGCTGCCAGGAGCCGCCACGTTCTGCCTGGCCCTTCCAAAGCACTCGGGAAGCGTCTCCTCCGGCCCGGCCCGTCAGCACTCCTCGATGAGCAGCTGCTCGGAGCTGTACAGCTTCTTCTTCATCACCCTGAAGCCCGTGCTCAGCTTCAGCGGCGCGAAGGCCGGCCCCGAGGTGAAGAGACCCTGGATCTTGGGCCAGAGGCGGGAGTCCAGGCGGAGCACCAGGGTGAGCTGGAAGGTGGGCACCACGGCGGGGTCGGCGGCGATGTGCCCCACGGCGTGGCACGCCTTGCCGTGCTCCACGCACAGGTCCAGGAGGGCCCCGCGCAGCCCGCAGGGTTCGCTGCACGCCAGGCGCAGCAGCTCCGCCCGCACCTGCGCCTGCAGCTGCGCCGGCATCAGGAGCCGCGAGCAGCGCTTGGAGCCCAGCGGGGCCCGGCCCAGCGCGGCCTGCACCACGTCCAGCAGGC